>CM044438.1:63842569-63873802 GCA_024363595.1 Xenopus borealis
GCTTATGTGAGGGAGGGGTTTTAGCGCCTGCAGGGTTGAATTCTCCTTTAGGAGACAAATTACTGGATCTTAACACGGAAATTTGGCTTTGCTAGTGCAGAGAGTGCTATTGTGCTCATTGCACTAGCAATGCTGCCCGTTAGAGCAGAGCAGGAGGGGGAGCGCCATCTGGGCTGCCTCAGATGGCAGCAGCCACAAAATAGTTCCTGCTTCAGACTGAACAGACCATACAATAATGCCAACTGGGTTAAAACAGTATATGATTAAAGTTAATTTAAAGTACAGCGGGAACTGAGTCTTGCAGTCTATTCCCCGTTTCAGTTTTAATTGCAAGCATATTCTGGTGCGACAGAACTACATTCTTTGTTTTCCATTACCGGATGAAAAAGCTCTGGTTTGCATATTGCAAAGAAAATTGACGTCAGAGGTGCGGTGTAATTTACACCAACATTTTACACTTTAATAGACCTGTCAATGTCCATTAGAGTGAATTGGAATTGCACGTGTGGTAAGGAATTTAGAATGTAAGCTCTACTGTGGCAGCAACCCATCTAATAAATGATGAACAAAGCACTGAGGGATATTTTATTCTTATTTGAAGTATAATAATTTTTTCACTATTTACATCTGTGATATAGAATTAGTGAATGTCAGCTGTCAGAATATATTGAGAGTTTAATAGATTGAGAATCACAGGATGGCCCAGCCTTCCTGCATCTTCTGAACCCTTCTCTGGTCTTCTGTGTCGGATTTTACACACAACCAGTTATTTTAAATAAATCTGTACTTATCTTGAGAAACATATGGTTTCTTCAGAACATGCACAACAAGATCTCATTCTTATCTCTAGTGTTTTTCTGATGCTTTAAACCTTATGGGGCATGTTATTGACAAGTGAAATGCTTCACGGTGACTTGCCTCTGCTTTCAGCAGAGATAGTGAGAGCTAGATAGAAAGCTGCGGAACATATTGTCACAGAGCTTGATCCAGCAGCTCCCACTCAATGACAGATTCAGATTTCTTATATATTCCATTTCAGTCTGTTTATGAATGTTAATGCACTGGTGTAATGAATTCAGCTTCTAATCAGCAATCATTTTGGAGACAGTATTAAAAAATAAATGATGCAGAAAACAAAAAGGAAAATAATAGGTTAATGCATTGTAATATTAGGCAGATACAGCTAGCATTGAAAGACTTCTGTTCTGTGGTATCTTCACTTGCTTTATTGTGCAGTTCACAGAGGGGCATCTGCTGATTTAAGAAGATTGGAGAACTATGCACTGTATACTGTATGTCCAAAGTACTGACTCCAAATAATCCACAAAAAAAAAAACATCAGCCTGGGAATGAATTCCTAAGGTTTGAATTCAAGGATTCCAGTGGGGCCCATTTATCATTATCTTGTGGAGTCCAGCAGCTGGATGACATAAAATATGGAGACTTTATTGGGATCTCTTTGAGGAAGGTTATTTTTTCTCCCAATAATTTACAGTAGCTTTGATACAGATGCTCAGATACAATACACAGGTGGGAGATTTACTGTATCTGCTTGTTTCCAAGGAGACTAACTCTTTTCAGTCAGGAAAGGGTATCATTAAATATCAAAAACACAAGAGACATTGACTAAATAACAACATACTACTTAGCAGAACAGCTATCCATTTGGCTGAAAAGGTTAATTAAAGGAGAACTAAAACTAATCTAAAGAAGTAGCTAGAAATGTTGTGCATTATGTTTTGGGCTTCTCCACCAGCCCAATATAACACTTGCCAAGATGGTGACCCCCTGCAACAAGTTTGAAGTCCTAGATAGTGATGGGTGAATCTGGGGCGTTTCGCCCAATTTTTCACAAATTTCTAGAGAAATTTCCGAAATGGCGAAAAATGTGTAAAACCCCACCACGCCCATTTTTTGGATGTCAGCGTTGAAAAAAATGAATGCCGGCATCCAAAAACGGACGCTGGCGAATTTTCCTGGTGTTTTGTTAATTTATTTGCCGCAAATTCACCCCAGGTTAATAAATTGACCTTGCAATAAATGCACTAAAGGCATCATCCAAGTGCTTCAGTGTGCTCCTTCCATAATTCAGAACTGTTATAAATTCACCCATTACTAGTCCTAGATCATTGCTGCTATTGAAAAAGCTGAAACTTTAGTCTGGTGCAATAAGTGCATGTTTAGCCATATTCCTTTTTAGGGTTTAGTACTCATTTAAAGGGCACCAATCACAGCCAAAATCAAACACATATTAAGAATCTGACCAGTACAACCTAAACACTTTTAATCAAACTACATATACAGTTCTTTGAAAAAAACAGCAGTTTTTAAATAATCCCATACTTTGTCAAATGGGTTCTTTCACTGAGGGAGTCCATACTGTGACTACAACATGCAAATGAGTTCACAAGCATGCTCAGATTGTAGCACTGCCCTGAGTATTCTACCCAGAAGTGTTGCAAAAACAGGTACCTCCAAGTTGATTTCAAACACGTGTGGAAACCAATATAATAAAATGAATACTTTATTCATTGCTATTAAAATAACAATGCGGGCAGAGGAATAGCTTGACGCGTTTTGTGACGTATAAGTCACTTCATCGATATCGGCCAGATATCAATCGGTAAAGCCCGTCATAGGGCCCCATAAATGGGCCAACAAGTTGTCGACTTGGTCTGTCAGCAGCTTTTATCAGGCTGTGTATGGCCACCTTTAGCTGCTGTTCAGTAGTGCTGCCACCTTGTGGAAGTTAGTGTATGCCCTTCATTTGAATAACGACATCACCAGCAGGGGTAAGATAGGGAAATCTTGTGATACTTCTAGTGGAGTTTCCTAATTACAGCTATTTATGACCAATAAAAATGTTTATGGTTGACAATTAATAACAGCAATCATTAGTATTGCCTGTAACTCAGCCTGTGTGGCTATATGATACAGATATTCCATTTTTACATTAACCAAAGGACAGCAGCTTACAGAGAATTAATTGCCCACATTTGTATTGCAGGACATGGTACCGTTTTCTGAATGTGATTAAGCTGTGAGAAATGTATGTCTTCATTTAATTAAACATGATTAATTTGCATGCAACATAAAATGTGTTTATTATACCCGTGCAATGCATTGCAAGCTAAAATGGTGTTTAGACTTCTCCAGAAATGGGCTTTGCAAGATTCTTTTCTACCACTGCTATCTCCACAGCATCCTCAAAAGACATGAAACTTAAATGCAGATATTAATTGACCTCCAAATAATATCCATTACTAATCTATTTCAAGACTGGATGATATACTTTATTAACAATACATTTTAATTAATAATCTCTGGGTACATTTTTTTTAACTCGTAAAAATGATGGAAACAAATTTTGTAACAGCAGAAGAAAAGACCTGGAACAGGACAAACTGTACATTCAAAAAATCCTTTCCACACACATGCCAATGTTCTGCCATTTTAATTTACTACTCTCTAAGGGACAACCCATATAATAGGAGAGGAAAATGACATATCTAAGAAGGACATTCCCAGGAAAGTGTTAAGGTTGGTGCAGAAAGGCCTTTTCCCTGGGGATATCGAACAACATGGAGTTGTTGTAGGCAAAAATAAATAAATATATAACAATTGAGAGATATTTAAGACTTGTGTGTGTTTATTGTGGACTCTATGTACTATACATAAACTGCCAGCACTATATAAGTTTTTTCTAATTACATTATCCTGCAACTACATTAAAATATCTGCTGTGCTCCAATGAGATTATATAGCAATTCAACTGAAGAAGGAAAATAAAAGTAGAATGTACACGTTTGTACCTCCATTTTAAAAAACAATTTGGTTATATTTACTCCAAAAAGAAATGCAATGAAAGAATACTTTAATGGGGAACTGTACTGGGAAATGTGGAAATTCCAGTGGCATTATCCCCTATAATCATGTATTCCTACTTCTGTTCTCCATCACAATTATCACTGAATCATAATGCCTTTTTCCCGTTTATTGAATGATGTATGTGCATGTATTTTCTTCTATGAAATATTTTAGAAACATTATGCATGTATGTTCATAATGATAAAGCATCAGGTGCTAGTGACCCTAGTCAAGGCCAGACTATGGTTCCTTGAATCATCTCAATACATAAAGACCCATAAGCAAGTATACTATATAAAACATATTATCCAAGCAGTACAACGGTATATAAGCAATAGCATAAATAATGGACTGTACTTTCATAAATAAATGATTTTCCAAGCTGAGTCCAGATTATTTATGAGTATACATAATCACATTTACATAGTTTTAACATTATAACTCATTAACTGTTGAAAAAGATTTTTCATTCTTTGCTGCATTTGCACATGAGAGTCTCCAGTTTATTTCAGACAATTAGGTTTTTCATTGCTAGAGTTTATAAGATAATATTTCAAAATATTTTATAGTTATGATTCAGCTATACAATACATCTAATAATAATCTGCTAGATGCTTAAAAATAAAAATATGTAGCTAGTCATATAGAAGGAATAATTCCTTTGTAAACGTTCTGTAGTCATTATTAAAAATAAAATATAGAATGTTATATAACTCATGTTCATTTATGAAACACGTTAAAGGTAACTTAATGATAAAAATGTGATTTATTTTGATAACTTCTCATATAAGTGAGTAATGCAAACAACTCGTTTCATTAGCTATGATGAAACCTCAGGTCCCCTCCAGCCAAATTCCCGGGCATCATCTTCTACAGCTACGTCTTCTTCCTGGATTTGGCGGCGCATGTGCAGTAGGACACATTTGCCGGTTGTTTACTACTGCGCTTGCACCTAAAGTTCACAAAGTTTGCTGATTGAACTTCGTGAATTTTGGGCACATGCGCACTAGTACAAACTGGCAAATTTGTCCAACTGTCCATGCTCTGACGGAAGAAGACGTTGCTGCAGAAGATGGCGCCAGGGAACCTGGCTGGAGGGGACCTGCACAGTGGGGTAAGTGGCGACTTAGGGGCATTTGCCCACTACAAATAACATGTTGTGTCTTTTGCTTATTTTGTATTTTCCATATTAGGTTTATACAGCACCTGTGCAAGCTACACTACATTTCCCTTAGATGCAATATGTTTTTAGAGCAATACTCAGCCAATCACTGATCACGCATCATTAGTCCCACCGATGTCACTGGTCCAGCCCTGATCCCGCCTCCATCATCATCCACCCGCCCCCTGCCCATTTTCCAAACCCAGAAAAATTGGCAACCCAAGATTTATATATTATGTATATCTGTGTTTTGTAGTGTCTGTGTCTTATAGAGTAAAGCAAGACAAACATCCTCCCTAATTACACAATTTCTAGAGACTTACTTTCCTTTATCTTTTGTGGTAAACATTTATGTTGCAGTATGATGTGTTTTTATATAGGGATATATATATAGGGATGACCAACTTATGGCTCTGTAGGTGTTCATAATGTTTGCGTATATCACCTAATACCAGTGGAATAGCTAACAGGAATTGGGGTGAATTTCAGATACTCCTGTTTTATATAGCCTCGGCAAAAATATTGAATCTTTTCTTTCAAACTTTTTAGTAATAACATTGTTAATTTCGATGTGTCATGTGGCAGTAATAAAAAACAGGACCATCTGTGATCTGACATTTGCATAAACTAGTGTAGGCTACAGATTGTTGGATTCTCACAACTCCGTCATTAATATTTCCCCTAGTGACAAAATGATTTGCTTTAAAATGTGACCATGCTTTGATGTACTGTAGATTGCAAAGCTTCACAGATTAATCTTAGAAAAGAACACAAGAGGAACATAAGTCTCTATGAACTATTTTTTAACAAAATCCACAGGATATTTATCATAAAATCACATTTAAAAATAAAACTAATAAAATACATAAAAAAAAAACAAATTAACGAAGTTATATGTTAACATACCACATTTTATGTTAGAGTAAACCTAGTTTTGAAACCATCTTTCCTTGGAGTGATTAATAAAGTTAGCACCAACCAAAAAAAAAAATATCCAAAATACCTTAAAATTGCAAGTGTATCATGGGCTGCTGTAGCATCAGTAGCATAGCAACAGAGGTCATGACTTACAAAGGGGGCATCACAACTATTGACAGGTGTGATTGGTGTAACTAACAATGACAGAAATGGTGCCTTACTATGAAAGAAATTAATTAATAATAATTCAAGCAAAAAAAGCACAAAAAGTCTCCTAAAAGGAAAACTATACCCCAAAAATGAATGCTTGAGCATCAGATAGTTTATATCAAATTAAGTGACATTTTAAAGAATCTTACCAGACTGGAATATATATTCAAGTAAATATTACCATTTTACATCTCTTGCCTTGAACCACCATTTCGTGATGGTCTGTGTGCTGCCTCAGAGATCACCTGACCAGAAATATTTCAACTCTAACTGTAACAGGAAGAAGTGTGGAAGCAAAAGACACAACTCTGTCTGTTAATTGGCTCATGTGACCTAACTTTATAGTTTGTTTGGTATGTTTGTGTGCACTGTTGAATCATACGATCCCAGGAGGCTGTCATTATTTTGTAAAATGGCTATTTTCTATTTATGATTACCCAATGGCACATGCTACTAAAAAGTATATTATTATGAAAACGGTGTATTTACATGAAGCAGGGTTTTACATATGAGTTGTTTTATGCAATATCTTTTAATAGAGGCTTACATTGTCCGGGGGATATAGTTTTCCTTTAACTATATAGCAATACCTTCCATTTTAATGGCATTAGTGGAATTTATACAAATCCAACTTTCCTCTCAGCCTATCCATTCCTGCTGTAAATGGACAGTCCATAAAAGGGACACAGAGAAGTCATTATATGAGAGTGGAACATATTCTGAGCATTGCATCTTCAGTGCATTGTTTCCTCACAGAAGGTAATTTAAAACAACAGCTGAAAATCTTAGTGAGAACTGTCAAGCATGACAGCCAACATAACACGCACTGTAAATTGTGGAAATTAGAGTTTCTACGATGATCAAATGTACTGTGTTACATACAGTACACATATTGACAATAATAACAGTAATTTATAAACATAATGCCTATACCATGTGTTCAGTCCACACAAACATGCCCTTTTTCTTTTAAATCTTATTTGGTGGATTTTTTTTCCCATTAAAACACCAATTCCTTGGAGTGAGAGTAAATCACTGCATCTTGTTCATATCTTTCATTTGAAAATATTACATTAAATAAGGGGCTACCATGCACCAAATTAAGAGATCGGCTACCATTCTCTAAACAGTTAATGGTAATAATAGAGTGCTATTATTTTGCCACTTTGTCACCCTTTGTTAAAATCACTTCTTCTATTATAATTCATTTTTTGGTTGTACATAAAAATGGGGTAAAAACCAGCATACAGATTCCCAAACCAGTGTTTAGTTTCAGAAAACCCTCACGAGTACTCAGGCGGATCAATACATAGATGAGCAATTGTGACAAATCCAACTGTGCTACTCTGCATTCCAGGAAAATCATTGTTGAAAGACATTGATTTGTATAGGAGGTTATTTTCAACTTAGGGACTAATGTATTCAAATCCAGGCTTGAGTATCCTTAAGGATTCCCAGCAGTTCAAATTTTATCACAGTTAATAAACATTTTTCTGACAGTCAGGCACATTTATCAAAGCACAACAATGTGACAGTTCATCAGAATGCTTTCTATTGCTTTGATCATATGTAAACCATTTTGCTCCATATGGGGGATAGAGCTCTGGGGCATCCCCACAAATTTGGAAAAGAGCTTGGTACATTTGAAAGGATTTTTATTTTTGTACCAACTCATGAAAAATAATTTCCAGCCTTTGATTTGGAGGAAAAATTAAAAAGCTTATTGCTATTTATGAAATAAAACATGTTTATTACATGTATTAGTCATTGTCTTTGTGTTGCCCACAGATGTCTGTGCCATTAATATCAGTGCTACTATTTGTTTTCAAGTGTCAGGCTACTTTATTACCCATGATCAGGATAGGATATTATTTTTGATCATCATTTAGCTGACAAACAGCTAAACTGCCAACAATTAATTGTCCTAGTGAAGATGCTGTCAAGTACAATAACATAATTATGCTTGACATAGAAAAAAGAAATTATATGGTATAACATTTAAATCATAGTTCCCATATTTTAAATATTATTCAGACAAAACTTCAGAATAATACAGTACCTTAGAACTGCTTGTAACCACAAACATGCACATGTTCTGTTAGAAATAAAAAAAAGACCCAGACTTAACAAACAAATGTAAAAAGCAGTTAATAGCCAATAAATTGAGCTACACCTAACATGCAGGTTGATAGATTTACACCGTAATATATATGGTCCAGTAACAGAATGTGCAGAATTTTAGAATGTAAACATGTATGCTATTTAAATACAAATATGCTCAATTATACCTTGCTTTGCTGAAAAAAAGAATACGAACCAGGGTTGTTGGGCTTTTGAGAAATTTGTGTAAAGGAAATATAAATGAATATAATTCATAAGAAAAATAGTTTACCTTAAACTGCTGAGTATTGATTCAGTAAGATACCAGAATTACTACATCTCCACTTTTATACAATATTTAAATATGTATGAGTAAATCTTCTTTGAAATGCTACATAAACTTTCATGCTCTCACTCATATTTTAGCATTAAAAGGGGGCTGTAATACAAACATGGCTGCTGCAGAGTCCCAAGATAGGAGAACTGTGTAGGCTGGAAGAGCAGCTGTCACTATCCTGTGACAGGAAAGGTTTGAATTCATGTAGGATAACTTATTTATGTATAGTTATACAGTGTTAAGATTTGTACATTTCATAAAATATATTAAGAGTACAGACAGGTTGAACAAACACTGCAATAAATTAAGTGACAATTAAGACAAAGGCGTTAGGTTTTTATTACTTACAATACGTGACTAACATTCTGACACAAAAAGGGTAATATTGTAAGTACAAATAAGTTCAACAATTAATAATGCTAAGGAGGAGCCTGACCAGGAACATAAAGACAAAATTGAAGATATGATATGAGGTGTAGAGGAGTGAAGGGCTTTGGAATTGAAGGATTTTGTAAATTATCCACCAATATTAGAGGAAAATTAAAGCCAATGCAAAGGTCTTGGGGCAAGATCACACAGTCCCTGCAGGTGAGACAGGCGTCCCTGTCGCCTGCCAGGTAATTTTATTACACTACCATAGATTATACAATATTTGTATGTATCTATATGTTTCATGTGTACACCTATCTATTGTACAGAACTGCAGCATGTGTTGGGATTTTTTATTAATAATGGTAAATTAAAAATAATCAGGATAGAAAAAGTATGGTCACAGTACCATAACACAGCATAGTATGTGCTGTATCATGTGATACAGATAGATGTAAGCATGCTTTAACAGTGCAAACCTCACCAACATGCCACAACATGCCTTCACTGAAAAAGCAAGCATGACTGGAACATAGTAAAAGAGTTTATCATTTATAATGTTTTATATTATTTAAGGGTGAAACACCAGCTCAACCCTGGGATCTAAGGTTTCTTGGACTTTGAATTAATATTTGAATTAACTTAAAGTATTTCTTAACTAAATGCCACAAAAAAAACATTGCTGCTAGATAAGGAAGTGTCACGGTCGGGACCCTAAATCCAGAACCAATGCTAAGTACCCTGTTCAAGGCTTTTGCTTCAGCCAATAACTGTCACGGGTTGGCCTTCGTTAGGCGCCCAGGGGAAGTAGTGGACCAAGGAGGAAGCTTAAGGGGTTCAATAACGTAGCTTAGACAAGATCAGGCAGGAATCAGCAGGTTCAAGCAAAAAGGTGTATTGCAGGAACAAAATAACAAAAGTCCAGGCAAGGCAAAATACAGGAACACAGGAACAAAAGTACAGGAAACAAGGTCAAAGGCAATATCAGGATCAATGGCAATATCAGGATCAATAACAACACCCAGGAACAATAGCAGTATGGCCCTATAATTGGGCACCATAATGGTGTCCAATACCCCTTTAAATATTTGAAATTCGCGCCAAAACGAGCGCGGTGACGTCATCGCGTCAAGCGTGACGCGATGACGTCACTATCCGGCGCCGCATATCCACGTGGCGGCTATGGGCGCCGCCATTGTGGATATGCTGCCGGAGGAAGAGGACGCGCCGCCCGGAGCTAAAGGTAAGCCTCCGGGCGGCGCGATCCTGACAATAACAGCCACCTTTCACCTCGGGAGGAGCCCTCTGCAAATCAGATGCCACCAGGTCAAGGGTTCTGGACAAGCAAAGGGGCATGAGCGTAAGGCAAAGTCTTTTGGGCAGAAGGTCATAGTACATAGCATAGACAGATAGTGTAGTCAAATCAGGCCGGGTCGGTGCAGGCAAGGGTCAAACCAGGAGATAAATCAGAAGAGATACAGATACAGAAGAGTAGGTTACCAGGCAGGGTCAGGATTACAGAAGTCAGGATCGTCAAAAACAGACAGGGGTCACAACAGGTAGTAAGATAACAGAAGCTTAACAGTACAGAGGCACCAGGAAGGAAGAAACCTATAACGGGCAATGAAACATTGCACGCTGTTGTGATGATGGCTATAAATAAAGAAGATGCACACCACGCAGTTACTGGCGCATAGGAGGAAGAGGAGCGGCATGGCAGGCGACCCCACCGATGCCGCAGCGGGCATCCCCGCTGCACCACTAGACCAACAGGATGAGTTATTACAAGAAGCATGTAAGAGAAAAAAGCAAGATGATTGTGTGTGCTCTTTTCATTGATTTTGTATCCTTACTGCCTTATTTATGTTTATGCTCTTCTGTTTTTCTTTTGAGCTCATTGTTATTGATTGTGTTTCCTATTTCTTTCTTATTGACAAGCACATCTGTCAGCATAAAGAAGATTATACAAAAAAGATATAATGAAAAGCTTTTGCAGCTTGTATACATTTCTTTGGCAGTGGTCTTCTTTACTGTGATTTTTGAAGATTCCAGGATGGTAGGAATACAATATTTTAGATAATGTCTATACTGTATGTAAGGTATATATTGTATAATTGCACTATATGGAGTAAAAAACTATTTTCATTCACATACACCTATAGCTCACCATCCCTTTACATAAAAATTCTTTTTTAAAAAAGTATTTTCAATTTTTATTTTTAAATAAAAAAAACTATTATAGTTCTGCTTTCAGAATGGATTTATGCTAGCTATATCAAATATCAAGTACAGGTATATTGTAATATCTTATTATAATAAAATACATAACTAAATAAAGTTCAACATAAATATATTTGTAATAGCAGAGAAAGTCAAAGTCAAAGAAAGGCAATTCAAATTGCATACATTTATAGTGTATTGTTATGTTATGCGATTTGAAATGCATACTTTATTATAATATAAATTATATTATTATTTTCATATAGTTAGGGGCAGATTTACTAAGGAGCAGATTTTAGGAGTAAAAAAACTTTGAAATTTGACCCTCAAAGTTTTTTAAAAAGGGCTTTTTCGATCGAAAATGGACCTATTTTGATTGAAGAGGTCCATTTTCGATCAAATAAAGAATCATTCGATTGAACTATTCTCCGCAAAATCCTTCGAATTCTTGGAACTTAGAAAATCTTTCAGGACAGATTCTATGAGGTCCCCATTAGGCTAAAATAGCAATTCGGCAGCTTTAAGCTGGAGAATAGTTGAAGTTGAAGGATTTTTAAAGGGCAAGTACTTCGAAATTTAAACATTTCTCATTTTCAAATTTTTTCGATACAAATCTAATTTTGGGCTATTCGTTAGTTGAAGTAGCCCAAAATTACATCGAAATTCAAATTTTTACTTCGACCTTTAGTAAATGTGCCCCTTTTGGAATTTTGGAGATTTTAGATGTGTATTTTTTAGTGTGCGAGATTTCGCCATTTAATAAATACACCTCTGAAAAATCTGTTAGAAATGAATGAGTGGCAATTTTACTGTGGTAAGCTCACAAATTTATATTTATATACATATAAAATCATATATGTGTATGTATATACTACATATCAGTGCCATACATCAATACACCATACATCTATACTTTATTACTCAAATATCAAAAGGTTTGCATTGTAACTGGTGCTGAGGAAAAATTGGCTCTGTGCATGCACCTCCAGGATATTCAGTGAAGGACAATTTAAAGGCAGAAGGAGGCACCACGGGATCTAAATAACCTGAACTTTTTTGCCTGTTCCTTTGATTCACAGCCAGTTGGTAACCTGGCTCAGTTCTTGTTTACCTAGAGGTGCAGAACATCAATTATTTATTCTGGAAGGGTGTCCGTTGGCTCTATGGTATTGAATGACATTTACCCATAAGCTATATCAACAAGGTAATAATCACAGTCTTCACAACCTCCACAAGACTGCAAAATCCATGGTTATGGATAATTCAACTGCTTGGATTTTAGCTGGAGTCTTTGGAAAAAGAGAACCATTTAAACAAGCCACCTGTCATTGTGTGCATAATCGCAAGTTCATTTTGGAGTTTGCTGAAAAGGAGTATTATTACATATTAAATTACGGAGTTCCAATAACTGAAAAAACCTTGGTGTTAAGAGTTCAATAAACTCAAAAACATTGCCTGTGCTGCTTTACCTTTTTTAACAAAGGGGACAGATTAATTAAATCCCTGTGTGATTAAAGTGTACTATAAAAAATGCATTTGCTCCATGTATATATTTGTCCCTGCCATGATTTTGAGGAATTTAAGGTGATAAATAAGTTCTTGAAGTAAGACCAGGTTTGTCTCCACATACTGTATATAACCTCTATCCCAGTTTTTAAATATATTGCCATTTTGTAAAATATTGTTTTATTATTATATTAGGCTGATTATACTAGAGCATTTGAAATAGATATACAATTAAAGTGCATTAAATAAATAAATTCTAGCTCTGTACTGTAACTGAACTGTACTGAACTATTTTGGACAATGTCCTTTTTACACAAGCAAAAAACCCTTAAAAATAAAATCATACATAGTCTTTACAAAAGAGTTTAATGGGGAATGTAATACAAGTTGCAAAGAGAAAAACAAATTGCACAAATAAGAACAAAACTAGCATTTGCAATCTAATATTGCTTAAGATGTTATTATTGCATTGTGATTTTATAATTGCGCTTTGTAAATTTTAATTGACCATGGTGAATCTTACTTGCACACTTTTAAGAAGTGCTAATTTTCAGTAAAAAACTTGTATTACACTGGAGCAAACTATAAAATTTGCAAACCTTCTTCCATTGTCAGGAGTGGTCACACATTCGCAAAAGCAATATTAAATGTTTGCAAAGGAAGCATACTTTTATCACATTATCCCATATGAGTTTACTGTGTCCATTATTATTTAATGCATAGAACTGACAATTTCATGAGCCATACGTTTGCCTATCTTCCAAAGTATCCAGCTGTGGCTTCTCTTCAGTTCCTCGCCTGAGGCACCATGAACTTGCTACATTGGCAAAGGAACTTTTTAAACAGATCAGTTCCTGTGGCAGGATCAGAAGTGGTCTTTCACAACCCAACCCAAATTGGCATACACTAGAGCGAGAGTTCCTTTTTCAGCTTGTTCTTTAAAGAAAAAATGATATGACGCTATGCAATTTGGTTCTATTTACTTTACATTTAAACCTGATTTAAATAACAAAGAATCCATTAAACATATAGTCTGATTTTAAAAGTTGACATACTTATGATTATATAAACATTTTAAAAGGTACAGTGGATGTACACAAACTAGGTATAACCAGCATTAAATACTAAGCATAATACCAAGCCTACACAGGAAAAATAAACAAACTGTTATATACTATATGACAGGATTGTGTACACATTTATCAGTGTCATACACCATTGTAGGTTATTGATGTTAATTATTGTCTTTTAATGGTGGCAGTCAAGATCACACAATTTTCACACACACACCAGCCAAAATCAATAATGCCACTTCCGTGCTGCCTTTGACTGTGCTTTTTCAGTATCATAACAGATTAACATGTGTATAGACAGGAAAATATTTTAAATATTCCTGTTTTATTTATCTTCTTGGCCTTGTGATGTTTAGAATAATTCTGGAATATGTTCAATTATTTAACCAGAAACAGACAGACTAAGACTTTGTTGTGGGCATTTATAAATGGCAAAAACACAAGCACAGAGATTTATATTGCAATGTGAGTGTTAAATTGCAAATTTATAATTGCACATAATACACAGGATGCTGTTTTTGCTGTGCAAAAAGACATTTTTTTGCTTTTTTTAGTAGGAAGTTAACATACACTAAGCACTGGTGCAAACCAAGAAAACTGTAGTCTGTTTTTCACTGGTGGATGAATGGTTCACAAAAAATAATAATGAATATGTGCACAATTGAAAATGATTTACATTGCACACATTTTACTATACTTCCCCAAATATCTTGTTTTTTAGTTTTTTTTTAATCCTGACATCTAACAGTAAAACACTGAAATCTACCCAACAAGCTCACAGGGTAACATAAATATTTGCAATATGCCCAAACCATAACCATCACATGTTAATGAAGAGTTGAACCAGAGCTTTTCCATGGGGGAATTTTAATGATAGTGAAGGTAACATACTGTAATCAATAAGCTTATGATGTGCAAAAAATAGGTGCACGTCTATTTTAGATCTTATATTGCATTGCTTCCAACACTACCAATTCAAGACAGGCTGTAAAGAGTATACTGTATTTACGTTTCATCACATAAAGCAATCATGGACTAAAGATCTGTTACAAAACTCTCAGTGTGTTTACATAGCTCCTGTAATGTGATCAAAACATGAAAAAGACAAATCTACCTTCACTCCTTATATACATACATTGTACATACATACAGTAAGCTAATGAGTAAAATGCAACACATTTTCTGAACAGTTACTATATCTGTGAAAATCATATCCATCCATATAATCCACTACCTAGACACTACATAAAAGTATTTGTATCCAATACATAGCTCAGTGCATTCCCTACAATTTCAGTGACAGAAAAAGAAGACAGAAGATTCCTGCCCATAATAATGCCGTAATACATTGAGCCAGATATTATGGGCCTATGGTCAGGAATGCACAGTTGCAGGTATTGGTTCTATCATTATAATAACTTGACAGGCTATTGTCTGTGGCTGTTCTGCCCACTAAAAGATATAAATCAGCCTATTTTTCAATTTAATAGTGCTGAGGGCAGGAGGTTGAGCAAAACTCCTTATATATAGGGGAAAACTGTTGCCTTTTAATGGAAATTGTTTAATTTAAATTAACCATTATGATAAGGAAGAGCTGCATATGAGACCATCTGACCACATCAGAATTTATTCAGGGAATTAATTCCAAGGAATGGAATGTGAACATGAATGGAAAATCAATTTATAACACTGTTATCAAAATAATAATACTATTTTTTTATTCCACAGACATGTATTTATAGTTAACAAAAATGTATCATATTTTCAACAGAATTTAAATTTACCAAGCTTGAAACACTTAAGAACATATTGTAAGCAATTAATGTATATATCTCAAGCTTTCAAAGCTTTTTGATTGTATTTAACTTATGGGAACAAATTGTAGAGGGATCATTCTAACTTACACTCTTCTTCAGGTTGTTTCTTCAAAGGAGCATGCATCTCCTGTACTCCTGCATTTCCCTGGTATGGTGCAGAGTCTTTACACATTCTTAGGTTCTCCATTCTAAAAGAGATGCACATCATTGAGATGAATGTACCAACAAATTAGACTGCACTACAGAAAATTATTTTTGTTCACCCAAATATCTAAAAATACACAACCTAGGGGAAAGTATTCAATTCTGGAATAACATTGTCAGTATAGAGTTCACACATAAAAAACAGCAGGAGTGGACCTTTCCAGTCTGCAGCAAAATTTTATGTCAATTTTAAAAAAAAGAATCAAAACCACTGGATACTTTCAGTCTAGGTATCACCAGTAGCATCTGCACAAAACAACATAACACACCCTAAAGGTGACCAATGGGGGTCCAGAATGAAAGCTTATTTTAAGCTACATGGAAAACACTGTTAATTGACATTTTTAGAAAATGGAGACTATACAGCATAGTCATTTTTTTTAAAAAAAAGGATCAATGGAATGTGAAAAGGAAAGCCTAATACAGTCTACATGTAACAACAACCCATACCATTTGAAAATATTAACATAATGTGTTATTAGATGTAAACTGTTCAAACATCTAATCTATTTATGAGGACAATGGTGTAATAAAATATCACACCTTAAATGAATGCACTACTGGTTACACATTTAAAGATTATATATATATATATGTATATATATATATATATATATATATATATATATATATATGGTCACAGCCTCATTGCACCCCCACCTAATGGTTTTAAAAATTAGTGGGTGAGCACAACTTTCCCTTGTTTGTTATAGTTCATATAGGAGCAGTGACCAGCTCCTTGTTGTAGCCCCCACCCCTTCCAGCTATAGTCAGGTGATCCCACTGGTGTCTAATGAAAGGGCAACCAAGTTTGGGAGTTTTACTTTGAAAGCAGCAAGTAAGTTGCAGGTAAAACTTAGTCCCTTTGTAAAATGTATAATGAAGCAATGGAATTCTTAATGAATCAGATGAAAATTGAGCATAGGACTGGCCAGATATGGGATGACTCTGACGTAGTTGGCCATCTTAAATATATTGCAATATATGGACAAACAATGCCAGTTTAGTTTAAAGGGTAAGGCATTTTTTTGTAGCAGTATGCACAAAATGTCTCAATGTCTTAAATATATTGATAATGGGTTGAGTGCAGAGGACCTCTTGTATTTGTCTATATAAAATGTTATCAATAAATAGTTAAAATAACTTAGCACTCATCCACTCACAAGCCATCCTTATGTGACAGGCAAGTAAGAAAGACCAATTAAGGAATCTTATGGTTATACAAACCTCTTACTACCAATTCTAAAAAAGGAACTGGCATTAAAACTTCAAACTTTATATTATTTCCCCATAATTTGAAGTTTTAATGCCAGTTCCTTTTTTACAATTGGTAGTAAGAGGTTTGTATAGCCATGAGATTCCTAAATTGGTCTTTCTTACTTGCCAGTCACATGATGTTTAGGACGTCTTCTGAGTGGATGAGTGCTAAGTTGTTTAAACAATTTATTGATAGCATTTTACTAAGCAGTTTGTGGTTTTGAGAATGGTCTTAGATACAGACCGAAATGTTGACCTGCTTATTTAATGTATTCAAATAAAATGTAAGTTTTTTAACTTTTTGATAAAGCACCTGTGTGCATCCTTTATACTGACGTGTTACTAGATGGATACAAAAGTTGTTTTAACATTATCTTATGTTCTGAAACTACATTTGAGAAGGTTGTATAAATGTTTCTATGCTAAAATACACTCTTCTGCTTTTATTACAAGCAATCTGATGACAGCATCTAAAATTCACAATTCAAACCAACTGGGACATTCATTAGGATTCTGTGCATTCATTTTACAGCAAATTCAGAAGAAACTACATTCAGATTATGCATAGTATTAGATGTCTAGATGGCTTTATTGCTATGTATCTTATAAATTATTTATGTTTAATAACTGAATGTTCTCACTAGGTGACTAGATACTTAAAGGAAAAAAACTGTTTAATGCACTGAAGAAAAAAAGAGAGGACTGTTCTATCTATTACCCTCTTTTCTTTAATCAACAGTATGAAAAGCAAATATTTAAAAAAAAATGTACTTTCTCATATGATGTATATCAAGTGCAATAAGATGTCTTCACATTGGTACATTACATAATATGTCCTAAATAATATGCTGCAGTGCTTTGCTGCAATGTCTTACTCAAACAGCTTTGCCCTAGTTTTCATATGTTACATGATAAATGCTTTAGAGTGGCAAAGCCAGATTCCATTGTTATAGATTTGCAGAAAATGTTTAGATAAGTTACCTAACCACACAGTATATTTAAGAGTTTGTTCTCAATATGATAATTACTGTGATCTTACAAAAATAAAAAAATGCAGTAAACAACCAAGGAGATCCTGGTTTTCCAGTGGTCAAACTTGACTGTTCTTTGAATATTAATACAGTGATTGATTGTGGCCCTTCAATTAAAAATCAGTGTTAAGTTAAAAAAACTTCCAAATTCGACCATCAAATTTTATCCAAATAATCAAAATGTTTCAAAAAAATTTCCTTTTCTCTGTAATAATAAAACAGGAGCTTGTACTTGATCCCAACTAAGCTATAATAATCCTTATTGGAAGCAACCAGCCTATTGGGTTTCTTTAATCTTTATATGATTTTCTAAAAACTCAAGGTATGAAGATTCAAATCATGGAAAGACCTGTTATCCAGAAAACCCCAGGTCCCAAGCATTCTGGATAATAGGTCCCATACCTGTATTTGAGTTTGTGTACTTTGTTGTAATCCATGGTTAGGAAATTATAATATTATAATATCCCCATGAGACTTCATGATGAAGTGCTTCAGCAGTGCCAGTAAAATCATTTACACACTTCTTTAAGCTTTGAGACTTGGGGTCTGGCAAAGCAGCTTTGAAAAATGCTTGCCAATATCAGAAAGCAGCTGTACTACAGATCGCAGAACCGCAAACAAGCTTGCAGCTGAAGTCAGAGCTACAAAAGAAAGACTTGCAAATGAATTGAATGTCTGTTTCACTTTTTGTTTACTTGTATTACTGAGAATGGTATTTATCCTTTATTTGCAATGCCACTGAGGCAAATAAAATTGCATGAATATACAAAAATGCTGGTATTTTTGAAGATGATTTAGCTCATCATTGAAAGGAAAAATGTTTGCAGTTTAAAATATTAAAAGAAATCAGCTGAAGGACCAAGGTTAATACAACGTCTCTAAACCATACATTTTTATACTTTATTAAATTATTATTTTCACCTTCAACGGTGCCCTGAATGTCCCAGTGCAGAGTACTTAACTTAGGAAAGTGAATTATACATAATACAAGTGCACCAACATATGTCAATCTAATATATATTATAATAAAACATATCTATTATGCCCTTATCTGCCTATATGCAAGACAAAACCTCATCACTGGTACCAAGTATCTCATTTTACTTATATTGTAACATAAAACATTATTATGAAGAAGTGTGACACACTAGCCTGTTTTTTTATATTGTATTTTAGCCTTGTTAGTTTAATTTATGTATGACTTGTGTTAGAACAGGGATCCCCAACCTTTTCAACCTGTGAATAACATTCAGATGAAAAAGGAGTTGGGGAGCAACACAAGCATTAAAAATGTTCTTGGAGGTACAAAATAAGTGCTGTGATTGACCATTTAGTAGCCTCCATGAAGACTGGCAGTCTACAGGGGCCTCTCTGTGGCTGTATACCTAGTTTTTATGCAAACCAAAACTTGCCTCTAAACCTGAAATGCATAAATAAGCCCCTGCTTTGAGGCAGTGGGGAGTAACATCCAAGGGGTCGGAGAGCAACATGTTGCTCACAAGCTACTGGTTTGGGACCACTATGTTAGAAACATTGGGCTGGAAGAGATATAGGGATTACTGACAAACATACCCATTTGCAGGATTATATACCATCTTTTTTTTAATTCAAGTCCCCCCAGGTAAAGTATGTAGTTATTTTACTCATACAGGAACTCAATCTTTGTTCATATATAAATCTTCCATCCAGTCCCACAGAGCACTCCACAAAAAGGAATCTGCTAAATTCCTTGATCAGGTGAATATCCATCATGCTTGTAAATTGGTCCCTGCAATGATAAAATGTAACCTATGTTTTTCCCTCTATTTTTGTTGTCACGCATATATATTTGCCCCAATGCTTGTCCTGTAAAAAATATAATTTTGACATGCAATTTTATATATGTTTTATAAATTTCAATATAGCCACCCAATAAATAAATTAAGTTTCATGAAACCATTACTTAGATTCCATGTTTAATCATACAAAAATGTGTCTTTGCTGCCCTTGCAGTATTCCCAGAATTAGTAAAATATTAGATTAGTAAGATTACTAAAATTAGTAAAATATACTATCATTTATGAAACAAATTTAAAATACCTATGTGCTCAACTCTCTGATTAGTATGGATATTTTATTCTCTATAATCAGTAACCACAGTACTAGACTTGACCGTTGTCTCATTCTCTCCAGTGGTATAATCACTGGAAGTACTATATAACAAAATGTTTTGTGCATAGTAAAGCATTGGTAACCATGTGTTTCTAATCCAGGAATACACTAAAAACCACAGGGGATTATTTTAAGGGGTGTCAACACACCCTATCCCTGACATAGATAATTCCATTCACTACTATTTGGTGCATCTTTATCTTAAAGATAACATGGCTATTTTAATTTCTTTTTCAGGGGCACTGGTCCTGGCTGACTCCTGAGATTAGCTGTGAAGCAAAATCATAATCTTCACTTATTTTGTCTGCAAGAAGACTGAAAACTACCTTTGTCATTTTTTCAAAGTCAACTGAGTGGATTCAAGATCTAACCTTCTGAATTTTCTTGAATTTGGTCACAGCCCCTGAGGTTAAGCATATACTGAGAAAAAAATCTATGTTTATAGTCATATCATTATAAATATGTGATGTAAATCTTTGCTCAGTGCATCTCCCCAGTGATGGCCACAAACACAGTTTGTGTTTATATTGTGACCACTGTATTTGGGTAGTGCAATGTTGTAATAAATTATAATTGTTATGCACTGTATTTGTAGTTTCTGATCATTAAAGGAAAACTTCACCCCGGAGACAATGTAGGTCTCTATAAACAGAGAATGCATAAAACAACAACCCCAGTATCATGTGCCATTGGGTAATCATAAATAGAAAATAGCCTTTTTAAAAATTAAGGACAGCCTCCTGGGATCCTAGGATTCAACGGTGCACACAAACATACCAAACAAACTATAAAGTTAGGTCACATGAGCCAATTAACAGACAGAGTTGTGTCTTTTGCTTCCACACTTCTTCCTGTTACAGTTAGGGGCCGATTTACTATATTCACGTGAAGGATTCGAAGTTCAATCGAATTCGAATGGTCGAACGATTGAATACATTCGAATAGAGTCGAATGGACGAATATTCGATCAACGAAGGATTTTAATTTTAAAGTTTATTCAATTGCCTACTACGACAGATTGGACATACCGAATTGCAATATAAGCCTATGGGAGTGCTCCCATAGGCTTCTGAGGCTAAATCCTGATCGAATAGGATTCGTACGAATGAAGCGTTCGATCGTTCGAATCATTCGAATGATCGAATGATTTATTCGTTCAGTCGAATGCTTTATTCGACTGATCGAATAGATTTGTATTCGATCGTCGAATGATCGAATATCGAATAAAAGGTCTAGAACTATTCGATTAACATTTGAAAATCGAATGCTAATCGAATAGAAACAAATTTTTTTTGGGAAATAATAGTAAAGTAGAGTTGAAATATTTCTGGTCAGGTGATCTCTGAGGCAGCACACAGACCATCACTAAATGGTGGTTCAAGGCAAGAGATGTAAAAGGGCAAGATTTACTTAAATATATATTCCAGTTTGGTAAGATTCTTTAATATGCCACTTAATATGATATAAACTATCTGTTGCTCAAGTATTCATTTTGGGGGTATAGTTTTCCTTTAAAAAAAGAAAGAAGGAATGCACTGCAATACAACAACAAATGAGAGCCTGTGAGTTACTGCATGGGAAATGTTCTGCAAGGGTAAAATGCTGACTAAAACTGTTTTTTTTGTCAGCATTGGTGGATTTTTTTCACCTCTGTTCCGAATGTGACTTTGACAGCCACTATAAACACCAGATTCCAGACCACTGTACTGTCCTGTTTACTGAAGGGCAATTAACATTTTATTTTTTGAGTTATAGTGTTTAGAAAAAGGATTTGCTTTAGGCATTCTACTGCAAAAATAAAACCTTGTGAAACTCGGCACCTGCGGACAGTGCTAAAAGTCTGAGCTCATTGTCTATAATCAGATTAAGCATCATTGTCCAAGTAGTATTTGCTGTTTCAACCTGTTCTATTAAACCTGCCACTGTGTGGTTTTATGAGCTTTGTTATAAACTTCCAACACAGAGTTTAATCGGACATTTTAACATGCACGACATGGAGGTAATTTACAGTTCAGCTGAATGTCTCTGGCACACAAGATCTTGAATTCAACTTGAGATTAGAAGCAGTGACCTGTAGAAGCAAGGACTGTTAATTTCACAATGACACAGAGAGAAACAGCATGTTATGCCTGACAAATGTGTTTTGGAATTCACTTAAACCATCATTGCTGGAGAAAAATACTGTATCTGTTGCTTATCCAGGATGTCCAACAGAGACCAACATTAAATAAATATTAAGAAGACAGATTTTCAAAACATTTTGTCAACTAAATATAGATTCCACTAACTTCATATTTCCTATACCCTTCTATGTGATTGTTGTGTATCAGTTCAAATAGTACAATACATTTTCCATGCAACTTTTTTTGGATTTCAGTCAAACCTACACTATTATATAAATTATACATGAACCATAGTGGAAAAAGGAGGCTAAATTAATCCTCTTACAATTTGTGACCAGTTCATCTTTTTTTTTCTTATTGCTCAGTGACTTTTAATTGGCCAATGAACTGAGTTTCCCAGTAACTAAAAGTAGATTATGGTGGTTGTAGTTCAGGAAAAGCTCCAGAGAATTTATTGTTGTTATTGTTATTATTATTTGGGGGGGGGGGGTACAGTGAAACCTAAATTTAAATACCCTAATTTTAACTTTTCCCTCATATTACACTGTTTCTTGTGGTTCCTCCACAATATCATTCATAATTCATTATGCACTTCCTAGGTTTTACATTTTCCCAGATTTTACACCTTTTTTCTGGTCCCCTGAAAAATGTAAAATGAGGGTGCCACTGTAACCAGTATTACATTGTAAACAGTATTACATTTAATAAGCTACATTGCTTATATTGTGAAGATTATTTGTCTCCTACCTGGAAAGCAAGATTTCTTTTGTTTTGGGCAGACTTACACTTTTCCTGATTGTGTTAGTTTTTAATTAAATAATGTATATGAGCTCTATGGTTAGTAAAGTGTACAAGGGAACAAGGCACTGAATCTCTGCAGGGAATAAGGGGTGAAGCAGGCTTTGTTCTCTTGACCTCTTCCATACATTTCCACATACAAAACCGGTGTGGTAGACACACATTTACTAAGGGTGGAAGTGAAAATTTTAATTAAAAAAAATTGAATTTTTAAGTAATTTTTGGCTACTTCGACTATGGAAACATTCAATTCAATTCGAATTGAAAAAATAAAAATTTTCGAATTTCAAAAGTACTGTCTCTTTAAAAAATTTCTAATTCGTTTGCCGCCACCTCCTGGAACCTTTAAGGAATGTTTTTGAAATTTTTTGAAATTCGAAGGATTTCTTCCAAAATCATTCGAATCGAACGATGCATTAGAACAGTTTGACCAATTTTTATTAAATTGAAAACGGACCAATTCAATCCATTTTTTAACAAAAATGCCCTTAAAAAATGTTTATGGTCAAATTTCTAATTTTTTTGAATTCAAAAGCGAAAATTCGAATAACAATCGAATTTTTAAAATTTGAATTTCGAAGTAATTTTGGGCTGCTTTGGCTATCGAATAGATAGGGTTGCTTAGAGTTTAACATAAAGAAAATGGCTGATAAGAAAACAAAGAAAAAGTATTGGAGTGGCCATGACAAAGCCAGACCTGAATCCCTTTGAAAATATGTGGACAGCGTGTTAGTGTGAAAAGCATGTGGAAAGCTTCTCTATGCATTTGAGTTAAATTAAGCAATGCCAATAAATATAATGCAAATGGCAGGAAGTATCATATATGAAATATATAAAAAGTATCCAAATTTAAAAACAAAAACCAATGTATTTACAAGTGAATCAGGTGGCTTAATCCTAATTGGCACTAAATGCTCACAATGTACATGTAAACTTTTCATATACAGAAAATCATATATGGTAAACAATAGCTAAAATAAATCTGTCTTTACGCTATAACTTTAAATAACTTCTTAGAGATATAAAGCAGATACCCTACGGATGTAGCACAGGGAATGTATGGCAGCATGATAACAGTGAAGAACATTTTTAGCATTGGTGTATGTAAACTTTTGGAATGTGCACCAGCTGTAATTTATTACATTATATATGTGATGTACTGCAAAGCAGCCATAGTCCCCTTACATTATCCATATTTCTGCTTTAAACTCTAAGGTTTATAGAACATATAAAAAAAAACCTGATTTGTCACATTAATATTGCTTTAGTCTGTGAACTAGCCATCATTATTTAAGCAGTTGATGTTTCATGACAAAACTCAAAGCATCTGTTAACACTTCAATACTCAATACTTCAAAGTGCATTTAAAAATTTCATGTCGCCTGTGGAGACTTGTGAATCACCCTCAGCTGTCATTTTGGAAGGAGAGGCCTTTCTTACATAGTTTGTGTTCCCTGCAACAGAACAACTCTATGCACAATGCTTGGAAAAGGCTAGCCTGGTCTACAGAATACAGTTAATTCAAGGACAGTTAGGGCTAACCAGTGCTCAGCATGTGAGATTCGTTATGTTTAAGCAAATGTTAGATATTATGCAATAACTAACTCAAAATGTTTGTATTACTCCATGTGCAGGTTAGTTGCTAGAGTGTTTCCTGTGGTTCACCATTGGCACTTTAGGATCATACAATCTGGTGTCGGAGGATTTATAGCAATGTTCTAGGATTATTTATATCATTTAGGGGCAAAGTTAAAATAATAATTTTGAAATTAAAATTTTAATTTTCGTGTTTTTTATGATAAAAAAAACTAACAATTTGACTAGGGAATTGTTAAAATTCAGTTTGTTTTTTTTATTTCTTTTTAAATTCTAGTTACATTTTTGAGATTTATCATACACTGGCCCTTTAAGAAATCTAATTCGACTATTCACCACCTTAAACCTGCGGAATTGCTATTTTAGGCATCCTGGGATCAATTTTGTTTGCAGCCTTCCTGACATTCGAATTTCTTTAAGAGAAAATTTTATTTGATTTGCATTCAATTAGAGTTTGTGGGTTGATCCTATTCACCTAAATTTAAAAAATTTGATTTTTTTTTTTAATAAACTGCAAATTAGGTTTGAGTTTTTAAAAAAATTCAAAAATTAAAATTTTTAAATTTATTTACTCTCTTTAAAAATTCGACTTTGACTTTGTTATCCAAAAAATTCAGTTCTCAAGTAAGCCTTGGTCACTAGTACCCAGAGTTTGAGGGCAGGGCCATTAGTTTGTCAGTAAGAGCAGTTCTGTGTTTTCCTGCTCTGTGGAGTGATATCTCTATGCTCTCCCACTGGTAACTCCCTTTCACTTCTGTACTCATAGTTGTCATACTCATGTCAAACGTTCTTATATACAAGTCTATAAAACCCCTGTGATTCCTTTGTTAGGGGTTCTGACTGTTTGTGAGCTCAGAATTCACGGAACTTGTGTCTAATAAACGTTGTCTTTCTCCTCAAGTGATCCCGTTGGCTGGATTTCCATACCACTGATCAAATGAAGTCGAACGTATTCTTTAGATATCATGTCACAGAAATAATATATACTCCAGTACTGGAGCAGGACAAGTGGAAGACCTATCATTTGTAAATATGCTAACTACTAACTGAAGTAAAGGATACTGGATAGATCTACACAACTGACATTGAAAGAAAAGCCAAAACAATCATATAAAATATGTAGCATTTGATATGCACTGACACAATGAGAAAATAGGAATCTATCATTGACTAAAATTTGTCAGAATTTCCTAAAAGCTGCATGTGTACAGGTAAAAATCATATCCTCCAAATGTTTCTACATGACAGTATAGGATACGAGAAATGAAAGGTTAGAGATGGCTTGGTCTCCACTGAAGGAGAGAATGTGCCAACTATCATTAATCATTAAAGGCTCCTGGGGAGCATAAACTATAAATAAAATCTCCTTGTACAAAAGCCATTCGTATGCAGTAGCAACTGTAGTCTAAATAAAGTAAAATTTGAAGAAAATGTCTTTGAAGAAACTTTAGGCTTTTGCTCATAGTAATGGCAAACATCCAAATTTATGAAGAACTGATTTGAAATCTAGGGTGAAGTTCATTTAATATAAGATTTATAATAGAAATAATATATAAATAATATATTATTTAATATAAATTATATAAAAAAGATCCTTAAGAGAGGAGCACTACTACTGTATGTACCAGATAGCTGAAAAACTGAGTGCAAGAGCAGTAAACGTTCACAATCGAGTCCTGACCATAAGTAAATGACCCTGAATGGATTTGCTAACCCTGGGCACAGAAATGGGCACAAGCACTTAATATGGTATTTTAGCACAAAACGGTAAGTAAAATTGAAATAATAGGACTGATCTGCAAAAACAAAAATAACCAATAATTCAAGCAAATTGTATCGTTTTCTCCTACAATTGAGCAGTTTTACATAGAATTCTGTTAAAACTACACCTCCTGAAAAACAACACAAAATTCTTATCAAGTTTTTTGGCTGGTTTGTACACATGCAAGTGTAGCTGCTTTAAAATGTTCATCTTACAGGCAGAACATACAGTAAGAATACATTTTCACACCTCCCAGTTACATGCAGTCCTACAGGTGAAAGTATTTTTGTGCAGGAAAGTCCAATTAGTAGTGAAGGGCGAATTTATTTGCCTTGGGAGAATTCCTGCGATTCGCCACCGGCGAATACATTTGTGAAATGCCAGGGAAAATTCGCCTGTGTCTCCTTTTGGATGCTGGCGTTTCGCGAAATGTTCGCTGTTTTGCGGATTTCTCAGGAAAAAAAATCTGTGAAGCGAAACAAATTCGCCCATCACTAGTAATTAGCAATGTGATTTTTTTTTATTGTGGAAATTAAGGGCACCATGGCCTTGAATGCACACAATTTACGTGTACAATATAGCATATTTTAGTTTCTATACATTTCTGTGTCTTGTCCTATCATTTAAATTCAGTGCTCTATACACCTCTAGGGAACACTACCATATTTTTTGTCCAAAACATTATCAATGCAAGCAATAAGTAAGATTATATATATATATATATATATATATATATATATATATATATTCAAACAAAAAAGTCCAGACAAGTTGGTGCAATAAAAGAAAAGTTTTTACCATACAGGTCAGGTATATGCTGCAACGTTTCGAAGCTCCCGCTTCTTTATCAAGCATCAATACAAGGTATTACATCATATCCTTTTAAAGGTATAGAGAGACACACCCTATTTGTGAATTAACCCTATATGTCAAAGTAAAGGGATAAAGGTACATATGCATATGAAAATTACATTTTTAATAAGGCAAAATTTTAGCTAACAGATTCAAGGTGTGCTATATAGTGTCCTGGACCATAGTACTTCAAAAGAATTATTTCTTATTCCAAGAAAATTTTTTCCTGCAGTTACAGGGGACCGCGATGGGATCCAACGTCGCCCCTACCTTTGCCAACATTTTTATGAATTTCTTTGAGACTCAATTTGTCTATACACATGAGTTATACAAACAGCACTGTATCAGATGATGGCGTTATATCGATGATTTGTTGGTAATATGGAGGGGCGACGTTGAATCCCTTATGCAATTCAAAACACATTTGGATGCATGCTTGCCGACCATTAAATTTACCTTGACATACAGTCACGAAAACGTGACTTTTCTAGATACAACTGTATATCGCAAAGGTAGATCTCTATATACGGATCTATATGTGAAATCGACTGATAGGAATAATCTGTTGCGGTATGAAAGCATGCATCCTAAAGCCACTATCTCCTCTCTTCCCAGATCGCAAATGTTGCGAGTTAGACGCATTGTTACTGAGGAGGAGAGACTTAATGTCCGTCTGGATGAGATGACTACAAAATTCAAGCAAAGAGGATACCCCAAGCAGTTGCTTGAACAGGAGGCTACTAGAGTCAGAGACTTGGACCGAAAGTCAGTTGTCCAGGAGAAATTACCTGACATTGCTAATAAAACACGTATTCCTTTTGTACACACATACCATCCCTTTATGAGGAAAATCCATCATGTTATTCACAAACACTGGCATTTACTTACAAGGGCATACCCCAATATACCAGAATTCCGAGTACCCCCGCTTCTATCCTACAGGCGTCCCAGAAGTCTGAGGGATAGATTAGTAAGGGCGGATCTTGGAAGTGAACGAATAGGCACACAAAGATTACTGACACCTTTAAGAAATGGAATGTATCCTTGCGGTAGATGCAATCAGTGCTCCAGTGTCATCAGAACAAATGCATTCACACATCCCCATTCTGGGAAATCGTTTGAGTTACGTGGTCATTTCACCTGTGACACAGATTTTGCAGTGTATATGCTTAAATGTCCCTGCGGATTTGCATACATTGGTGAAACCATTCAACCCATTAGGGACAGGATAAGCCAGCATAAATCCACCATTAGGAAGGAGGTTCTGAAATTGCCAGTACCTTTCCATTTTCATTCAGCACGACATTCGGTTTCTGCCCTCAGATTTCTGGTTTTGGAGTCTGTTGCCCCCCACGACGGGGGGGCAACAGACTCCTACAACTCCAAAAGAGGGAGAAGTTCTGGATACAAAAATTACAAACATTACAGCCTCATGGGCTCAATAGAGAATATGACTTGCATAACTTTATGTGATGTATTGCCTTTTCAGTATTTAAGCTTGCCTTGAGTAGTTCATATGCATATGTACCTTTATCCCTTTACTTTGACATATAGGGTTAATTCACAAATAGGGTGTGTCTCTCTATACCTTTAAATGGATATGATGTAATACCTTGTATTGATGCTTGATAAAGAAGCGGGAGCTTCGAAACGTTGCAGCATATACCTGACCTGTATGGTAAAAACTTTTCTTTTATTGCACCAACTTGTCTGGACTTTTTTGTTTGAATATATGATTTGTCCCTAATTGGGACTAAGTCACAGACTGGGTTTTAGCTCCACTCCAATTTGTACGTTTATATATATATATATATATATATATATATATATACGGGTATGGGACCTGTTATCCAGAATGCTCAGGACCTGGGGTTTTCCAGATAACAGATCTTGCTGTAAATTGGGTCTTTATGCCTTAAATCTACTAGGAAATCTTGTAAACATTAAATAAACCCAATAGGTTGCTTCGGCTTCCAATAAGGAATAATGATATCTTAGTTGGGATCAAGTAAAAGCAACTGTTTTATTATTACAGAGAAAAAGGAACTTGTTTTTAAAAATTTGGATTATTTGAATAAAATGGAGTCTATGGCAGACTGGGCATTCCATAATCCGTGGATAACACATTCCATACCTGTAAATGAAAGTATTCAAATACTGAGTGAAATTTGAATAAAATAACTCCTTCATAAAAGAGTTTTATAACTTATCAAATGTTTTCAGCTCTCCTATCAAGTGAAAGACCAATAAGATTCAACTCAGCTCAAATCTTTACTATAATTCACCCATTAACTGTACTAGTAATCTAATAACAAAAGAAAACCATACTCAGAAACTCAGAGAAAGAAATAAAATGAGGATATAATTTACAGAATGAAAGATGGGTATTATAGTACTTATATTGTGCTAGCAGATTAGACCGAGTATGTGTATATATGCATATAGCCTTATGTGTGTGATTTGCAAACAATCAAAGAATTCACAGCTGACTCATGAATATGTGTGACTTAAAGAAGATATAGCTAATTTTGTCTCTCCACCTCTTTTTCTTCTCACATTTATGTACAGCCTGGTTTACTAACACCTAGCATTTAACAGCTGGATCTAGAATTAGCCCACAATTTGTCACAGTTTGCTAATTCAAAAATCATGTTAAATTCTTTCAACAACATTGATAAATGCATTATTATAGGATACCCTTCTGCACAGAGTATGCAGTAGATGGTTGGATCAGTCTGAATCTTTGTCAGCACGAATAACACAAGCATAAATACTCTCCTCTGGTACTTGCAAGCAACACTTGGCAATATAAAGAAATTACTTAGGACATGTATTGTATTATAAATCAGCATCTAGGTCATAAATACATGTTTAAAATCACAGTAAACATTAACTAACCCTAAAAAGTTATTGCTATTGTGTCACCACCCATCAACTTTCCACTTTTTTATCGGGGAAATGCTCTGCATATAAAATTTCTGTTAACCATCTGAAAGGAAGTGAAAAGGAAGTAAGGCTCTTCCAATTGTTTACAATTGGAACAGTTTACAACTGTTTGGCATACTGTATGGGTCAAGCTGTGTAAAGCTACCTAAAGGACAGCCCTTTTATTAAGAAAAATCTCCATTGTTTCCTAGAGAACCTAATTTTCATTCACTTCATTTTTAACATTAAAGACATGAGTTACAATTAACACTGTGTAGTTTAAAAACCATCTTGCACTGTAATGTATGTAGGTAGAAAATATAATTAATTAATTTTAATTATAATTAATTTTATTAGTATTTCTTGAGATGGTTTGATGGACAAAATTTACAACAGAGGTCTTGAGTTCATTATAGGAACCTGTAACCAAGATATAAAACACTTTATAACAAAAGTCCTTTGCAAATTAAACATAAAACCCACATTATTTGTTTTAATTAAAACATCCATACCTGTTGTAAGCCTGTTATAACCTGTTATAAACACTAATTTCTTTTACTTTCCATTCTGCACTTATATATAGATGTTACTGCATTCCTTACATCCCCTCTCTCTCTATCTAGTTGTAGTAGTACTAACCAATGCATGGACATGTGCATTAGGACCCCCATTCTGGTGCATAAACATGATTTTGGCATGTTGTAAATTTGTCCACAAAATGGCTCCTGGTTGCTTGATGTGATTGCAAATTCCAAGACTAAAAGAAACAAGATTGAAATAATTTATATGGTGTAAGTAAAGTTTATTTTGCTTGACATAATAAAATAGGATTTGAACTGATTACTTAGGGTGGCAGGACCCCTTTAAAATGTATTCTTAATCCCAATCAAAAGCTCAGATCTACAGTGGTGTGAAAAACTATTTGCCCCCTTCCTGATTTCTTATTCTTTTGCAT
>CM044438.1:63878763-63977382 GCA_024363595.1 Xenopus borealis
ATATATATATATATATATATATATATATATATATATATATATATAAAAAGACATTGGAATGCGGTTCTGTGATACAAATTAAGTAAATCTGTTTTGGACCTGCACCCACGAATACACTTCAAATCCGCATAAGAGTGCAGCTGCCAGTGAATGTATATATATAGAAGGTTATTGGTTAAATTAAGGAATGTTGGCCTGGAACATGGGGTAAATTTATCAAAGAGTGAAGTTCCACCACTAGAGTGAAATTCTGCCTCTCTCCATTCATTTCCATGGGATTTTGCAAGGCGTAGTTATCAATGGGTGAAGTGAAAGTTCACCCTTTGATGAATACACCTTTAAAAATCCCATAGAAATTAATGGAGAGAGCGACATATATATATACAGTTCAAGCTGTGGTGCACTCCAATTCTGCAGAGTTTAACTGCCTGGGTGCTGTCATACATCATGTAAGTATTCATATTCCAAGGAATGACGCAATCCAGGACTTCATAGTGAGATGAAAAAGTGAAGACATGTCCTGAGAAAGGTCCAGACTGGACTGAAACGTTGACAAATAAACTTCACTTTTTCATACTGCTGGATATTGATTTGATTTAGGCTAGTCTGATTTCCAAAGCTGAGTGAATATTTACTAAATATGAATAAAAAACAGATAAGTGCTCTCATGAGTTATGAATCTAAATAATGCAAATTTAAACAAATTAGCAAAAATCAAAACAAAGCTACATACATACAGATAAAAAATCCTATTTCACAATATTTGTTACAGCATGTTATTGATCATTATCTTGTATTCTTCCTAGGATATAATATTTGTCATGGCTGTGTGCTGTAACGTGCCATGTAAGCTTTCTGAAATTTTAACAAAGTTTGCTCCATCTGCATGTACAGACCACTGTTTAAAGATATGCGAGACCAGTCTAAGTGCATGGCTTTCAAGCAACATGGCAGTATAACTTATCGGGTTCCCAATCTTGAACAATACAGAACATTATCCACTGCTCTGATGTCAAAAGAAAGATTTCCAAACATAGCAAAAATAAAAATATAAATGTTTTACTAATACTACTTTCAATGATAAATAAAAAATAATGATAGATATTTTATTATGTTATATATTTTCTTTACATTCCCTTTAAGTGTTTACCATACAAAATCGGGCAACATAACTTATTTGGCAAATACTTTTATTTAAGTGCCCTCTAGAAGTTTACCATTGCAGAATTTCTTATCTTTAACCTCCTTAAAGGGTCAGTGGACACAAAAAGAGAGAAACCTCAGGTAACTAGAGATACAGAGACTGCCAATGGTACTTGGCCAGCAGCACTGCAAATCAGTTCCAGTATGTAATTGCTGTTTCAGCTGCAGCATGTAATTGTTCCTTTTTCTCAACAGAAAATAGCAAGGCTTATTCCCTCAACTACAATATCTGTTTGTCCCGTTCATGTTACAGATGAAGCCACTTTGGTTTGTGTGTTTGACACAGAATAACTAAACTCAGATTTCCCACTTTTCCAACTTAACACAGAAAATTGCGTCACAGCATCACATCTAATTAAAGTGTTCATCATTGTGAACAAAGGTGCTTTGGTATGCTAATGAAAAGATTAAATGCATTAAATGAGTTAAGATTACTTTAGATAATACAGTTTCTTCAATTAGTCCCGAGTCATGACGCATTTAACTCACAAATCCAACTGGCTTCATCTGTACATTCATCCTTTATTCTGGTCCATTGGATACACAAATCTCTATTTCCATAGCTTTTTGATCTAGTATACTCTTGCAATGGTCTTAAAGAAACTTAGCCTTTACAGTGTACTGCACCTTGGTGAGTAAAGGACCAACATCCTTTTAATACTTTCTGTAACTAGGATGCCATAAACAGAATGAAATATTTTAAATCTTTGTATTTGTTTTTGAATCTGTGTTTTCAATTCTTAGCATCAGCATATCCTCCAGTTTTTCCTGGCCATTTAGCAAAGCTCCTTCCTAGGGCTGACACTCTTCAGTTTCTCTGCTATACATGGATAGCACTTCCTACACAGTTTGTGTTAGTGGTAACCTGTAACCTAAACTAAGGTTTAAACGAGTATACTCCTCTTCTGAACAGATGTTGTATCCTGCATGACTGCAGTTGAGCTTGTTTATATTTAGATATGTTGATCCACACTCCCCAATGTGTTCCACAGTATGCTGGGTTGCTTCAGTTATATATATTTAGTGGTAGAGTGACCAGAAAAAGGTGGGGAAAGGTGTAGCCTGATTTTTCCCCAGGACTGAGATATGCTCCAGGAAGGGAGTTGTTAAACAGAGTAGCTTACATTCAACATGGAAGCCGAAAGGTTTTTAGACCTAATTAGAATGGTGGACTGTGTCTCTCAGCAGGTAGGAGACCAGGTTGTGTTAGGAAATCCCAGAGGTGCTGGGGGTGCCGCTTCATACTGCACAAAGCAGAGCGAGCCAGGTACCATGAGTTGGTCGAGCTTGTGAGTCTGGCAATGTTAGTGAAGGAAGACAGCTGAAATCTAACAGGAAAGAGTCTTATGAGTACAGGGGTGAGACAAACTATATTGTTCTTTGTGTTGGTCATCCAGAAGAGGCCCAGTCTAGTCTGGGACTGCTTCAAACATGTGAAGGTACTGTTTGTTTTCTACAATGGTCACTACTGTGTCAATGAAAGAGACTGTTTATGTTTAAAAGTGGGAAAATAAACTGCTGTATTTTCCTTGAAGAAGCCTGTGTCACTGTTTTTCTGCTTCTTTGACCTATGCTGCCTGCCTACCATTCACTAATTCCCCACAAAAACTTGTACCTGTGCAAGTTACAAGTTTGCCACTATATATATATATATATATATATATATATATATATAATATATATATAAACATTAAAAAGAACCAGCCAACATTTCAGTCTAATCTTAAGACTTTTCTTGATTTAAAGAAATTTTTTTTTATATATAAATATATATACACAAATATATATACAGCCTCATTGCACCCCCGCCTAATGGTTATAAAAATTAGTGGTGAGCACAACTTCCCCTTGTTTGTTATAGTTCATATAGGAGCAGTGACCAGCTCATTGTTGTAGCTCCCACCCCTTCCAACTATAGTCAGGTGATCCCACTGGTGTCTAATAAAAGGGCAACCAAGTGTGGGAGTTAGACTTTGAAAGCAGCAAGTAAGTTGCAGGTAAAACTTAGTCCCTTTGTAAAATGCATAATGAAGCAATATAATTCTTAATGATTCAGATGCAATTTGAGAGTAGGACTGGCCAGATATGGGATGACTTTGACGTAGTTGGCCAGCTTAAATATATTGCAATATGTGGACAAATAATCCCTGCTGTTTAAAGGGTAAGGCATTTTTTAGTAGCCATATGCACAATGTCTCAATGTCTTAAATATATTGATAATGGGTTGAATGCAGAGGACCTCTTGTATTTGTCTATATATACACACACATATAAATATATATATATATACACACATATATGCACATCTTACCATAAAGCTACCTTGTAGTTGCCCCTGTGCGAGAAAATGTAATTTATACATATAAAAAGAAAATAAACCAGCACCAAAAACAAACATAGCCATACATAGTGTAACCCCTTACAGATAGACTTAGACCAAACGTGCATCAGTTTTCTAGTACCAATAATATTTCTATTACATAGCTGCATAAAGTTATGGGTTAACCATCAACATTCCATTTATATACTAAAAAGTTCTCCAAAACCACTTGTAGGTTGCACTCTAGGTACAAGAGAAACAGCTGTACTATAAATTGTCTCAGGAACATTTCTAAAAAAAAGGGGGCATCATCTCTTTGAAAAGCCACTAAAGTGATTGGCAAAATTCAGTCCCCTGGGGGCCACATATCCCAATTCAAATGTCCAAAAGCCTTAATTTTGTAGTAATATTTGACCAATATATCTGCCCCTACAGTATGTGGAGTCTTTACACAGTCAATATTAAACAAGGAGATTGAGATTGCATTATTCCAATGTTGTGCAATGGATTGTTTGGATATGTCCTCTTTTTTGCTGCCATAGTGCCAGTATTGGGGATCGGTATATATATATAGGTATGGGACCTGTTTTCCAGATATCGGATATTTCCATAATTTGGAACTTCATACCTCAAGTCTACTAGAAAATGATATAAACAACCCAAAAGGCTGATTTTGCTTCCAATAAGGATCATCTCTATCTTAGTTCAGGTCATGTACAATGTACTGTTTTACTATTATAAAGAAAAGGAAAAAGGAGAAGTTCACTCTTTATAAACAAATAAAATATTCTTTTATAATACTCAAGTCAAGAGTGAGTTTTTCATTTCATCCATACGTTTGTACAGTACAGTACAAAGTGAAACGAAACAACATTCCTCTAGGATCATGGTGCTACACACAATATAGAAATACCGGACAACAGACAAAAAGTGTAAGTGCAAAAATGTGCAAATACTGCAAGACAGGACAGCATAATGCAGGGACAGGACAAGACAGTGCATACTCAGCAGATGTAATATGTAAATTAAATAATGCTTAACGTCAGGCATGATGAGTATATTATTGTGATATGATAGTAGTAAGAACATGATATGGTGCAGATGTGCTCACAGAGAACAATTGTATCCATTAGCTATTTATTTATTTATACAATGGCATACAGCGGCTGTGTAACATTGTGGTAAATAATAAGGTCAGATGAATTGTGTGTGTATGTGTGTGTGGGAGATCTGTCCGTTCCCTGAGTATTCAGGAGCCTTATGACTTGGGGGAAGAAACTGTTACACAGTATTGTAGTGAGCGCCCTAATGCTTCAGATGCCCAGATGGCAGGAGTGTGAACAGTGAGGGTGAGGATCAGCCACAATGCTAGTGGTTTTACGGATGCAGCGAGTGGTGTAAATGTCCATGATGGAAGGACGAGAGACTCCTATGATCTTCTTTGCTGTATTCACTATCCTCTGTAGGGTATTGCGCTCCATGACAGTGCAGTTCCCAGCCCAGACAGTGATACAGCTGCTCAGGATGCTCTCGATAGTACCTCTGTAGATGGTTGCGAGTATGGTTGTGATTCTATACGATATGTATAGAATCACACATCTAGAATTTCTTAACTAGGTCAGGCTGGGAGGGAGTTTGTATATTTTCTGCTTGTGTCTACTACTGCTTGTATCTACTAATTGCATAGTGTGTCCAGCTGATGTTACATTGGCTAACTGCTAAGAAACATATCATTTCAGTCCCAAACTAATCAACTTGCTGACTGAACCAGGCCATGAATTAGAACTTGCTGTCCTTTTTCCTGATTAAAATATACAGTGATTTCTCAACAATTCTATCTTTATCTACTAAATACTTTGAGATAGTGGGAGTCTGTGAGCACAATGCATTCTTCACCATGAGCTAGTCCTTAACCCTTAAGTGTGGGTAGTCATCCTAAACGGTAATACTCATGCCAAGCACAAACTTTGCCTTAATGTATTTGCTCCCAGCAGCAAAGTTGGGTCAGCTCTCTCTTATTATGTGACACCGCCTGCTGATGCAATACACAGCTATGCTTGTACTGTATGCTTGCTGTTAAAGGAGAACTATCACGAAAATGAAAATGTAATATAGACTTACTGAACTAAAAAACTTTGTATATCAAATAAATTCAATATCCTGCATCATTTCTGAAATAATCAGGTTTATGCTTGCATCCTTCATACAGCAGTTGGGATAGTAGGATATCAATAGATCCAATATATCTTCCTTTCCTAACAGATGTATTAGAGCTCATTCAAATAACTGATTCCAGTACAAACAAAATAACTGCCTTTTGCATAAATTCTGCATGTAGAGAGACGGGCTTTCTGGTGATTTCAATAGAGTGAGCTCTAATACATCTTCTAGGCAAAAGGAGCAACACCTGAATGAAGAGAGAACTACTGTAGGTTTCCACCAGCCTGGCTTTGACCAGGACAGCCTGGTTTTTTTAAAGGGCTGCCCAGGTCAAACTGCCTGCCCGGCTTTCCAAATTAGGGAAACCAGGGATTCCCTATCCAGGGGGGATTCCCTATCCAGGGGGGATTCCCTATAATTTACACGACTATTGGCCAATCGCTGTGTTATAGCCCCACCTTCACATCATAGCTGCGGCCCTCTGTGTCAAGGCGCCGCCCCCTGCATGGTCTCCACCGGGCTAAAAGGTGGCAACCCTAAGAGAGAATGAAGAGAAACAGATGCTGAGAGAGGAATAGTGAATTTGAACTGGATTATTTCAGAAACAAAATAGAACTTTTAATTGATTGTGTATGGACCTACAGGATTGCTATGCCCCTATACAGTTAAATCCCTACCCTTTCTTAGTTACTAGGCAAAAACCTATGTTGCCATTTCAGTATTTACATAACCAGTAGCATTGGCCAAGAGGAGTAATGACCACTTCCTGCCACACTTCCATATAGTGCTTGGAAAGGAGTGGCCTCTTCCTCTTTGGCCGTTGATGTTCAGATCAACTGGAGGTGTCATTGAGCCTGGGTACACCATGGCCCAGTAAAGCACGTTCCCTAAAGGGACAGCACCTTTAGTGGTTAAGTCAGGGACCAGGGAACCCCGTGAATGAGGTTTAGCGAGAACAGGGTAGATCTGTAATAGTCTCTCTAGGAGAGAAAGGCAGAGAGTGTATTTATAAAGAGCAGCTGAAGCTCCAAGAAGATTTTAGTAGGGAGTAGCTTCCCAAGGCTTCTTGATTTGCCTTACAGGTAGGGATAACAGCAAACAGGGTGTCAGGTTAGACTCCTTCTTCCTGACCACGACACTAGGTTGGATCACTGTAAGGTGTTTTGCCAGGGATTGGTGCACTACTTGACTGCCTTGCCTAATAGAGTTCCTCAGTTGATCCCTGTTCTAAGTGATATATTATCTGCTAACACCTATTCAGCATGTGAGTAAACCTGGAGACATTGTCTTTAGACTAATAAACTTTTTTTTGTTTGCATCATAAGAACCTCCTGGCGCCCAATCATTTTTGAGCATTTTGCACACACAGTCAGGGAGTTGTAGTTACACAATGCCTGTCTGGGAATACTTCCACTGAAGTGTGATCCTGAACTGTGAGTACAATGTAACCCATGCTCCTATCCTAGCTGTCCATTAACTCCTTGTGGTCTGGATAGCCAAGATTAGCGTTACAGTTGTATTTAGAAAGTTTCTTATTTCACTATGCTGAAGCTTATATTAAATGCTCTTGTTCAGAATAGTTCCCCTTTAAACACTACAGCCCTTTCATTGGAAGCTTTCAGAAAGGGCTATGAAATAGAATGCTGCACTGATATTGGTTCTAGAGAAAGAAAAACATGCAAAACATAAATAGCTTTTAGCACTCTCTCCATAATGTGCTTAGCTAAAGTTCAACTACTACACATAATAGGTTAAACCAGAGTTTTGCACACACATTCTGTATAGTATAATGTGAAGGCCTTTTGAGCAGTAGATCAACTACTATTTTATAATTGGTGTAGCAATACAGTTCAGCCACTCCTGAGTACCCTGTGCCAACAAAAGTGATCATATATGCAGTGTAAATTTTAGTGGTATTGTAGTTTATTTATATAGCAGTAGAAATCTACACAATGCTTTACATTAAATTCTAACTAACAAGAGTCTTATGATTCTGCCCCCTTACCTGCCCTGTGCTTACCACTTACTTTTCACACGAGAGTTGTTCAAGGGGGTGGCACAACACTAGTGTAGAGAACACACCTGCACACGTCACATGCTTGTCACATAACCCTGAATTAGAAAAGCGCAATTGGGTCTTAATTGTGTCAAAGCATGAATATAATTGTGCAAATCGTAGTGGAGTTATGATAGGCATATCTTCCCCTGACAAATACAATTGCACCTGCATTATGGGGAATGTGTTGAATTGTGGTTAATAAAAATGGCTATTGCCGTCCTAAAATACCCCTAAAGCCTATATAGTACAATGTAAAGCCTTGGTGACATTGTATAATTAATACTGCCAAAACGGAATTGCGCAGCGTCTTGCTCAGCGGCACTCCAGGTGCATATCATACAATAATAGAATCCGAAAAAACAGTATTTTCAGAATTTTGCAATACAACTGCCTGTGCTGCTGAACTCGATCCTCCAGTAGGTCACTCAGTTGCCTTACTGAGCACATTTTCCAGATTAATCCGTATGGAACAAATTCACCCATGGGTAGGCTCTGCTCACAAACTGTTTCACTGCTTTTGACAAAGCTGCTACAGTGATAAAATGTAAGTTACACAGTAGTTACACTACAGTTATGTGACTATGAAACTGCTTATAAGGACCACACCTCGTACTATTACAGACTGTGTGAAATCCTAAGTGTCTGGACTGGCTGACTAAAGGTGGCCATACACTGCCTGATAAAAGCCACCAAAAGACTAAGTAGGGCCCATGATCAGATCAACCCAACATTCCACAATGAAGCTGGGCATATTGGGACAAGATCTGCTCCTTTGGCGACCTTGCCACTCCAGAGACTGGGGACTTACACACAGTCTGTTTAGTACATTGTGTAGGAAAAGTTTTAATGAATGTATATGAAAAGTTGCCTAGAATTATATTTTCTTTAATTACGCACAATTTTTTGGGGGTTCACATTCCCTGTAACACATCAGTATATGGAATACCCTGTGAAATAATGGGAACGCAAGACAATAATCTAATGAGAAATAAGATTTCTTAAGGAGACGACAAAGGTAACGCTTCATTTTTAGTCTTAATATTTTTTATTTTTTTTTAAGTGTTTCAAATGACTTTAAATTAAACTAAAAGGGAGCTCCATTATGAATACTCTTCGATGTCAGTTTTTTTTTTTTTTTTAATGCACTACAAAGTAATAAGACAGTTGCCATGGCAAATAAATGTCTTTTTATTAAGTCCAGTGGAAAGATCACAAATAAGTTCTTTCATGTGGAATTCTATTCTACAGTGCATTCTTTATTCTCCCGTACATTAACAATGTTATGTGGATCCTACATGCAGTTCATTTTATTTCATTTCAAACAAGCCACTCAAGTTGGTTTTGCATGACCAACCGCATGCATGCTGACTTGATTTGCTGGCATGGAAGTAAAGTACACAAACATGTTAGCTAAGGAGTTATTGCTGAAACAACAGGGATGTCCAACCTGCCAGCTGTTGTCGAAGTAGAACAACCATCATCCCACACATGTACTAGACAATATGGTTTAATGGATTCTATGATTGAAAGGCCATTATGAAGCATTTGAATTGATTTTTTTTTTTTTAGAGAAATGTTACATCTACCAGCACAATATAAGTATAAATGACATTAGGCAGACACATTCATCTTATTTGACTTGGTGTTAACATGCATGCATTTATTGTCCCAGGCAGCAGATTGAAGCTTTAAGGGGATCTATCTCAAAAATGAAAAATTGAATATAAGCGTCATCATACTTAAGACATTTTCTACATATAATGAATAAAAAATGTTGTATTGTTTCTGGAATAACCAAGAACTTCTTCACTATCCCCATGTTGGGTTTGTTTGTGCTGGAATCAGTTATAGCTCTGCTAGGAAAGTAAAGCCCTCCTCCCCAATTAGATCTAACTGTCAATCAACTCCTGCACGAAGAGAAAAACAAAGTGAGACAGATGCTGAGATGGAAACATTGAAGAGTAACTTGAATATTTCAGTAACGGTACAGAATTTTTAATTCATTATTTTAGAAGGTTTCCTATTTCAGTGTGATAACGCCACACTTCATTTTGGCAATAGTTCCCCTTTAAGATAGAATTTAGTTCACTATAACCTGTGTTGATAGTACAAAAAAGTATGGTAAGTTAGATGGCTATAAATTCTACTAAAGCTTGCTATAAAATAACCCAGTACTCTGCGGGCACTAAAATGTGACAGGAATAGAATGCACCTTCCTCTGTTTTGGTCTTACTCTTCTTGGCTGTAATATGTAGTTCATAGTTTTATAAGCCCCTATGTTGATCAATACAGCTTTTAGTGCTAATACAGATTTTGAAATTATATGTTCAATAAACAGTCAGAATTAAGAATGAATTAAGAAGGAAATAGTGTATTTATAAAATAATACCATCTTAGTCAGTATCTTTATTAAGAATCTACAGCAGTTTGTGCTATTCCAATAATTCTGAAAAATAACACCAACTGGAAATTGTTTTGGATCAGTCAACCAAATATTTATGAACAATTCTGAATGTGAGAATTTTTTTGCAACTTCTCTTGCATGTAAACGTAGGATGTATGTGGTAAAATACAGAAATGGAAATCAGGTATACAAAGGATTTATTTCACTACACAAAAATTGATTACTTATTGCTTCATTGGTGATACATTCAATGGCTAGGTCAAAATAAAGGCAAATACTTCTGCTTAGTTAATGCCAGGCTGGGTCGGCTTTGTATTAGCAAACAGGAGCCCTGTATTCCAGAGGTATTGACATACAATGTTCCCTCTAATTCATTTTTGGTTATCTTTTGTGCACATATTTTAAACTTGTTTAAACTTGCTTTTAAAAACTGTATGCTTGGGTCAGAATTGACACAAAATGTTGCGTTTTCACACAAAATTCTTTGTGCGCACCACAATTTGTTGTGTCTACTGGCCTCAAAATTTGTGTGTGCACACAAAGAGCACACCTTACAGGGACCATTGTTGACATTGGGGGTCATTTATAAACTTCGCGCAGGGCAGATTGGTTCGCAGAGTGAATATATTTGCCCTGCGCCTGATTATATTTATAAAGCTGAATAAGAGTGTGCAAACAGATTTGCGAATTTGTTTTCACATTGCAAATATCTATAGGAGCTTTTTAAGTATGGCAAAGATCACAAATTGCGAACACTCTGCGCCACAACTTTGGTGGCGGAGAAAATATTCACAAAACTGTTTAGCAAATTGCGAATTTAAGTTACTGTTAACGCTATTTTCGCTCAAAACAACTTAGCAAAGTGCCTGCACTCACACAAAGACCCGTCTTGTTTGCGAGTTGTTTGCGAAAATTCATTCACAATGCGAATTCGCAAAAACCAGAAAGACGGGCATAGTAGTGCAATATTGTAGCGTTCAGGAAAAAGCATGGGCAAAACTACCATTTGCGAACAATTATGCGCTGCGCAAACTTTATAAATGATCCCCATTGACTTTTTTGAATGGTCAATTACTTTTTCTTCTTTAAATAATTTAAAAATGACAACCAACTGCAAATTGTCTTTGAATCTCACTCGCTACATCACACTAAAGGGCAGATTTACTAAGGGTCGAATTCAAGGGTTAATTTACCCTCGAATATGACCATCAAATTTAGGTCGAATTAAAAACCCTCGAATTTCGAATTCGAGGGGTTTTAACGCAATTCGATTTATCGAACGTTCAAATAAGAAAAATTTGATCGATCGACAAAATCGTTCTAATCGAACAAATCAAATGATTTTAACCATTAGATTGAATTCTTTTTATTCGATCAATAAAAGTTGGGAAAATCCTATGGGAGCTTTTATATGGTTATATAGAAATTCGGTAGGTTTAATCTGGAGAATTGTTAAATCAAATTTTTTTTAAAGGGCAAGTATCTTCGATTTTGAATTTTTCGAATTTGGCCAATTGGAATCAAATTTTTTGCTATTGAATGTTTTCAATTCGAATCATTCACACAAATTTTGTAAATCTGCCCCTTAATGTCAACTCAAAGGTGAACAACCCCTTGTGGTGCACAAAACAGTGCTCCAGACATAGTGAGTGTTAACAGGGGTGGTGTTTCTATGTTTGTTTATTCATTAAAGGGGTTGTTCACCTTTGAGTTAACTTTTAGTATAATGTAGAGAGTGATGTTCTGAGACAATTTGCAATTGGTTTTCATTTTTTATTGTTTGTGGTTTTATAGTTATTTAGCTTTTTATTCAGCAACTCTATAGTTTGCAGCGTCAGCAATTTGGTTTCTAGGGTACAAATTACCCTAGCAACCCTGCATTGATTTGAATAAAAGACTGGAATATAAATAGGAGAGGGGCTGAATAGAATGATAAGTAATAAAAAAAGTGGCAATAACAATACATTTGTAGCCTTACAGAGCATTTGTTTTTAGATGGTGTCAGTGACCCCCATTTGAAAGCTGCAAAGAAACAGAAGAAAATTGCAAATCATTAAAAAACTATGAAAAATAAATAAATAATGAAGACCAATTGAAAACCTTCTTAGAATTGGCCCTTCTACCATATACTAAACGTTAACTTGAAGGTGAACCACCCCTTTAATGTATGATTTCAAATATATTTTGTGCCTCCCATGGGCATCATGAAATTCTCAAACAATGCATGAATAGCTTAAACTGTCTGGACTCTTGCATTGCTGAATAAACTATTTCTTACAAACAATTTTTTGTTTTTTTTTACAGCTGTGTGTGCCAATCAGCTAGCTTTTGTCCATGATTGGTTTGCACTAGTTCTCATGTTTAGGGCTCTTACACACGAGCGTTTTTACCTGCACTCCCCTGCTTTCCATTTTGCTGCCTTCAGCCGCAGGGGAGCGCAGGTATAGACGCACTTAATGCTTTTCAATGGGGCTGTACTCACATGAACACATGTAGGAAAAATGCAGCATTATGCGTCTGAACCTGCGTTCGGCGCCTACATCAGTTCGTGTGAGTACAGCCCCATTGAAAAGCATTGAGTGCATCTATACCTGCACTCCCCTGCGGATGGACGTAGCAAAACGGAACGCAAGGGAACGCAGGTAAAAATGCTCGTGTGTAAGAGCCCTTAAGGTGCAAAGGGATGCACCCATCACATCATTGGTTTTGTTCTGTTTGACTTTCAAGCTGCTTGATTGTAATTTCACTAGATTATTATTAAAGTGCAAACCTAACTATTTAACCAGCAATGAAACAAAACCTGCAATCAAAGGTGACATTAAATCTAATAATGTGAGAATGTTAAGAGGGAAAAAAAAAAACCAGAGAACCATCAACAGACAAAGAATTTTCATATAGTTTCAGTCCTGAACGCCTGATTTCCCTAGATTTAGTCGTAGCATTGTTCTACTTTGTACAGTAAATTAGAATCACTCTGATAATCAATACTTAGCCTTTTGCACAATCACTTTTATGCAAATTCCTATCTCCCAGATGAACTGAAAAAAACGCCACAGATTTAATGATGGTTTTTAAGAATAGTCCATGAATGCCTGGAAGGAGTATGTCAGATGGCAGTATATGCACCCTTCCTCCTGTTATTACATTGCAAAGATCATCACATCTCTTTTTTGTTTAATAAAAGACTAGCTATTACTTTTCATGTTATTAGCATTTCATTATTAGGAATGTGCTGTTACCAACTGTGATACAGATTACAATGTCCTATTAATATTTCCAGTTCTTTAAAGAAGTGCAAATCCAGTGCAAGAAGTGCAAATTGCAATTTTTGCTGCCAGTGAATGTTTGCAAATTGTTGCAAAGGTAAAAACGGTAGCACGTATAAAAATTGTCGATCGTTTCAAAATTGTTGCGCGTCAAAATTATTTTGACGCCGATTGAGTTCTATGCGTTTTGTGAAATGGGACTGATATGCCCATCACCGGCAACTTGCATTCATAAAGAAATATTTGGTGAAGAAACAACAAAGGGAAAATGAGTTTGCACAGATGAAGCAGGAACTAATAGTATGCTTTATTTAAAGGAGACCTGAACTCACTACCCCACTGTCCCTTACCTTTGCCCACAACCATCAGTGAGCATCCGATACGGTACATTTACTAAACACAAAAAATTTTATGTAAGTGCAAAGCGCAAACACAAATGGAAATCCCCCATAATGCAGGATTTTGTACTAGTAATAACAGGCACTTTTAATTGAGGGCACTGTGGGTATTAATTACACCGCTCTCTTGCTGTGTGCTTGTCCTTTGTACCTTGTGCTGTGCTGAACACATATAATCAGATTGAACAAGATTGAACCGGTGCATTGGCGCTATGGCCAATTTGTAGGCAGTATGCATGGGAGTACGTACGTTTAATAGTTTTTAGGTGCAGGCAAAATACTGTTCACTGTTGTGCTTTGATTTTGCATTTGTAAATCACCCTTCCATATCATTAAATAAGCATTAAATCCCATCAAGCAGCAAAATCAGGCAAAAGAAAACATTACATATGTGTTACAATTATCTGTGCTTGTCTTCCACCGCAACTGTACTGCCCCAAGCCAAATGTGTACTTTGTATTTATGTGCATGCACATCTATTACTAGCATGTGTGCAGTGTAGTTGCCATGGGAGACAAGTACAGCCTTTACCTGTCCCCAATGCATACAATAAATTAAAAAAAAAAACTGTGTAGAAACTGTCTCTCAGAAACTGAGCTATTGATGTTGTTATAGCTGGGACATATATTTCACAAAGGGTCATATTTTCCTTGGAGTCAGTTTCCAAAAGAGGGAGAAAGGGGCAAACAGACATCAAAAGATGAGGTATAATCACTGTATATCAGACACTGATGGTGTAAGTAGTATGATGCCTTTTCTTTAGACTATATACTGTATAATAAAATACAGGAAAATGGTAACTACAATAGTCTTCACAATGCAGTTCCTTAGATTATTCTTGAAAGGACTGATAATCAAGTGCAGTACCAATACTGGATTCATTTTCTGTGTATAGTTTTCACACAGAACACATACGTTTTCATACGTACTGTAGCTCATTTCCCATGGAATCTCCATTGCCAATCCCTGCCACATGCTTAAAATTAGATTAATATACCAAGAATGACTTAGTAGTTACAGCCTACTGGGTTCTTATGTATGTCTTTAGAGAAGTAAATATGTAATACTTTTGTCTCCTTTGTCAGCGTATCATATTTTCCTACTCATATTGGTAAAGATGAAAATATAGAAAACCAAGGGGCAATCAATGGTTTAAATGGTAGGATTATTATGTTTGTTCTAAATAAAGCAGATTTGGATACAAAAACATACACATTCATTTTTTTTTATTATATGTTACCTTTACTTTTTTCCTAATTGCTCCAACAGTCATTAAAATTGTCCTTACTGCTGCCTTAATATCCTGTACTGATATCTTGATTATCTTGAGATAGCCAATACCTATTGAAAAACATTGTTTTAGTGTAGTTTTTTTTTAAGCTAGTGAGTTGACGTTAAACCCTAGTGAATGTTGTGCATTACCTATACAAGAAAGTACATGCTATCTGCTGTATTGCATTGCATAAAGCACTGTCCATGCAAGCAAAAGGAAACTAAATAACTTTTTTCTTTTTTGTTAGAGATATATTAGTTTTGATGTAAAGAACAAGACCTCGGCAAATACACAACAGGAGTGATTTATGGAGCCACTAGAAAGCACAGTTCTGACCCAATTACATGTGTAATAGCCATGTTAACCCTGTCATGTGCAGGCATATCTCTATCTTAGCAATAAAGCAATATACAAGATTGATGATTTACTTATTTTATCTTGTGTCAGTGATTGTCTAGCCTCCTAAATAAATTTTGCTATTGCTCAATATTGAAAGCAAATGCCACCCTATTTGGTTTATGATAAATCTTGGGCTTCTCAGCATGAAAGGCCACATTATTGTTTAAAAATAATTAACAGGCAATAATAACACCCCCTAAATCTAGCTTTACATTATACGTGTACCATGTTCACAAATTCATTATCTGAGAATATAATTAATAATTACAAATCATGGAAAGCTAAACTGAATTATACAATATAACATTCTACTTGTATGTTGTTCTTGTTTAAACCTGTCCAGTGAGGGTTTTTTAAAATGATTTGATTGAAAGCCTGTGAGTTCTGATGCAAACCTTGTCCATGTGCTTAGTTACCTCCTAAATAACAGGGCTCTTATTCCCTTCTTTCCTCATCCTACACCCATATCCCTTTAACTTCTGAACATATGTTTCTATCCTTCTGAGGTCACAGTATCCCTCTGGTTCAAAGGCTTTGAGTTTTTCAGAGCCCATGCACCCTGCCCTGCAGTTCTGTCACATACCTTCCCTTAGTGAAATATTTGTCAGAATGATAAATGTGTTTCTCCTATTCTCTATGAATTGCAATGATATTATAGCATAGGCTTGTACTGCTACTGTCTCATGCCTTATACAGTGCAAGTATAGGTTTTATTATGCTGAATGCATGGGATCTAGTTTTCCAGATAAGGAATGTTACTGAAATGTGGAACAATATGCATTAAAACTAGTTATCCATAGCAACCTATCACCAGGTAACTATTACTGGTCAGCTGTCAACTAAAATCTGATTGGTTGGTATGGGTTACCTCACATAGGCAAACGTAGTGCCTTATATTACACATGGGGTTAAGGATTTACAAATAGGGTATTATTAAAAATTAAGCGTTGTGTACTGTTGTATTTGTAATGTTTCTGGATAATGGGTTTCTGTATATTGAACTCCTTACTTGTACTACCAGTTTGCTTCTTTTAAATTCAATGGTTCAAGCATAAGAAGTGAATTCTGCCACAAAGAGAACTACTTTTTTGTAGTTAATAAAAAATCTAAATCTGCATTATACAGAAATAAACTACTAATAAATGCTAATTATTTGTAGACATCGCCTCCACAAAATGTAAATTATGTTGCCGAAAGAATTGTTTATATAAGTGATTTTCTATATTTCACCAACATCACAGAGTTATTTAAAATACCTTTATTGCAGTTTCAGGGCATTACTAAGTAGCAACATTTCAAGCCTACTTGATTACAGTTTGATTAAAATGTAGTGAGCTAGAGTTTGTAGGAACAATGAGCTGCGCACTAGAAGATTTTAGAATCTAAGTGAATCTAATGGTTGAATTTCGAAGTGAAAATGGACCTATTTCGATCGAATAGTTCAGTTTTGGATCGAATAAAAATTGTTCGAATCACTTGATTGCATTGTTCGAATCGAAAAATCCTTCTGCTTCCTAGGACTTAGAAGAAATTACAGGACAGATTCTAAGAAGTCCCCCATAGGATAAAATGGCTATTCGGCACTTTTAAGGTGGAAAAGCGTCGAATTTGAAAGATTTTAAAGGGATTTTAAAGGGACAGTACTTCGAAATTCGATTTTTTTTCAATTTGAATAGAATTTTAGGCTATTCGATAGTCGAAGTAGCCCAAAATTACTTAGGAATTAGAATTTTTAAAATTCGAATTTTATTTGAATATTCACTTCCGACCCTTAGTAAATGTGCCCCTTAGTGTTCATTACTTGTGGTCAGTGGATTGCTGTGGGTCTGCTGGCCATTGCAAGTGATCTGCAAAAAAAACAATCAAAGAAATGTACACTTAGCACATGTTTTTACATTAGAATATGTGGCATCTAGTAAATATTAGGGCTGCACCGAATCCAGGATTTGGTTCGGGATTTGGCCAGGATTCGGCCTTTTTCAGCAGGATTCGGATTCGGACCGAATCCTTCTACCTGGCCGAACTGAATCTGAATTTGCATATGCAAATTAGGACCAGGGAGGGAAATCATGTGACTTTTTGGCACAAAACTAGGAAGTAAAAAAAGTTTTCCACATCCCATCCAAAATTTGCATATACAAATTAGGGTTCGGCTTCGGTTCGGTATTCGGCCAAATCTTTCGGGGTGGATTCGGTGCATCCCTAGTAAATATAAACAAAACTGCACATATGCAATCACACTGCTTTTAGGGGTACATTCCCCAGTACTCAGTGAATATCCATTCTGACACAAACTCCATGAATGATATGACCATAGCCCAACTCTATCAAGCAGACAGAGTCTGAACTACAAAAAGGAGGCAGCAATCTAGAAAACGATTCCCAATGTATCAGTCTTGGTAGCACCATTGCTACTGATTATGTATTTTTTTTATGTTTTGGGCTTGCTTCTGTCTTAGAAAAAAAATTGCTGGAGATTTGGGGCTTCATTAACTAATTGTTGCATGTTCCATTCACTATGGGGCCTCCTTTCTGATGGTTACGTCACTGGGTGTGTGCTATCCCGTCAGCACTAATGCATTACCTGCAGAAGCTACAGGAGCCTAGTGTACAATCTTGTGGAACAAAAAAATGTGTAATATACATGGAAGAAAATGTAACACAAAGCATGTTTTACAATCATACCACAACATTAGGGAGGAAGAGCCCTTGACTACATTGTAGAGTACAATTTGTTTACCGATACATGAATCAGTCACTCATGTTCATAAACTCATTGAAATGTGATGGAAGAAAATATTTGTGTGCACAGACCATTAAAGGTGATTATAACTACCAGCAAATGATTAATTGCCACTGTTTGTTTCTGTTCAAAATCAGTGCCCCCTCTACAAAACACTTAATTCCATGAAAATAACAAAATTATTACATTAGAAAAACCGACATACATGACTGGAGTAGAACACAGTTTTTTGTATCACAGATGGCTCACATATATAAAGTTCATTCATGTGCTTTGATTGTTGAGAACTCAATTGGTTGTGAATTGGAAAACAAAGAATAAGCAGCAGATCTAATTATTAAGGTAACAGGTCCGGACTGAATCCCTAGAGCACAGGGAGCACACTTGTTGGGCCAAGATACCAATGGAGTGTATTGTGCCCTGGAAGTTTCCCTAACATCAGTATTTATTTAAAATAATCTGGTGCATTGCTTACAGGTTTGTATATTTACATAGATAAAGCCTTTCTCAATCATGTACCCATAACATCCAATAAGCATTAAGATTTGCTCTGGGCTTGAGTCTATATAGCATTTAGACCATATACTGTAAATACTTGAAAATAATTGCATTTCTTATTTTTGAGGTTAATTCTATAAGCGAGTAAGACAAGATCCAATCCAATCAAATCAAATGAACCTCTTCAATGTATGAGTTTTTAAAGCTAATCTCCCATATTGATAAAAAGGAATAGGATTGCCAAAAAGCAGTAACCCATAGCAACCAATACAATATTTGCTTTGAAAAAGGTGATCAGTAAAGGCGTCATGAGAATTGGTTGCTATGAGTTACTGCTCCTGGGCAAACTTGCTGCCTTGTATTACATAAGCCCCAAAGGGTCTTCAGGTTAATATTTCATTTTTAAAATAGTTCTTAAGGTTTTATATTCTGACACATACACACACACACACACACACACACATACACACACACACACACACTGGGCATGTATAAATCCCCTTGACAATAATCAGTTTCCTTTACTTTATCTACTAATTAATTAAGACTGTTAATAACGTTACACTCCGAACTAATTTATATTGTTTCCTAAGAATGTACACGGATTCCATCACATAAGCATACATATACAAATATGAAATATACACACATATCTCAATGCATACAAATGGCAATGCTACAGAGTGAGAGCTTGTCCTAAAAGTGTATTTGAAATGCAATAGAAATTGAAGATGGATGTGATCTCTTATTTCTATATCACAAGACATTACAGCATCATAATATGGCTAACAGTGAATTTCCTACTTTTTAAAAAACATATAAGAAAGCAGTGACCTCTGAACCCAAAGTATGCAACATGCAATTTTTTCAACACAATCTGCATGTTTTTTTACCCACAATACAGCATTCCACCCCCACAATTCCAGCATCATTTTGCCTGACACAATTGTTATTGCCTCAAAATTAACACAAGGGTTAACTTCGACACAAATCTTGCAAAATTCAGCAGCCTATTTCTTTGGCACATCTGTGCCTACTAACGAAGATACCCTGGAGCTACAGCATGGTTTGCGGTGGCAGTAGCACTAAGAACGATTATTACACAATGTTGACACAAATACCTTTAATGAATAGGGTGTTTACATGTAACTGACTGCAGGGAAATGCCATAGACACAATGATCCGATCGTACGAATCGAGGAGCCGTTCGATTTTCGGACCTTGTGTGGACAGTCCCTACATTTTTTGTCTGGCAGAGATCGGTCGATCGGACAGGTTAGAAAACGTCTGTAGCCTGTCGAACATCGGCTAATCTATGCTTTCTACTACTTTATTTGATCTGAAGGTTAGTGGCAGGGCGGGAGATGGGGAAGTCCGATCGTTCAAGGATTCAAACGATCGGATCTTTGTGTCTATGGCCAGCTTAACTGTGCTTGTGGTTGTACAGTAAGTGACACATATAGTAATGGGAAGCAAATTACAACAGCCTCAAGATACCGATACAATAGGGGGACTTTAGTAAAAGTTACAAAGTTTGACCACTGTTTACTGATTGTTTTCTAAAGGTGAATATCCCTGGGCAATCGCTATACACTCATGACTAAACTTAGTTAGTTAGCAATCAGAGATTAGAGGCAGCGTTGGACTGGGATGTCCACAACCATTTTGCAACCTTAAGGACCCCCTTCCCAAAATCTGCAGAGAAAGCACCCCCCCCGGTACAACATGTCCCCTGGCCATCCTACCCCCTGCAACACTTCTCTTTTACCTTCTTCCTCCCTTGCTATGATCGAGGAGAAAAGGCAGGAAAGGTTTTCCAGAGTCCATGGTTGGGCCCATGAGGTCCTGTCGCATCGGGTTTTTTTCCTGGTGTCCCACCAGCCCAGCCCCACCCTGATAAGAGGGCTCGTTTACAAACATAGGTGCTAACCTGCACAAGTGCAGTTTCCTGTAGCGACCAATCAGGACTTTACTTTCTTCCTCTAAGTTGGTTTACTCTTACTGCACTAACTATACTTGTGAGCCAGCTTCTTAGTACCGAATGTCTCACCAATATCTAAAATGTTTAAAAAGTGTTGTTAAAGTGACAAACACAGACATTACACAGTATTACACTGTACATCACAGTGCAACAGTAGTAGTTGCGGGTCTTTTAGGTGTTTTTAGCGATGTGATTCCACAACCTTTGCTATGATGAAAACCAATAATAAAGACATAATCAGTACTGTTTGGCTAATAAGGAGCAAAACAGAGAACTACAATATTCCTATCCTTAAAATTGTCCACCATTCAACACTTCAGCCAAAGCACTGCAGAAAAAGCACCACTAAGAAATCATTCTTGCAGTGAGACATACACACTCTGTATTACTTTCATTGTGTCTCAGGGTCATATTAGCTATAACCATAGGCACATAGCTATGGTTATTATGTTGTAGCACTGGGAAGTTGATGTAATCAAAGGGTTTGAAATGTTAATGTGTCTAGAAACAGTCCAATTGTATGAAAATAGAGCTGAGATACAGTAAATTCTGAAATCAATAACTACCATAAGTACTGACTGAATCTTTTTATCCAGTCATTTAGTGTTAAACAACACACAGAATAAGACATTTTATAAGTAAATATTGCCATAGGGCAGCCTGTCACGCAGTAGGTGAAAGCATGCATACCACTTCTAATCTGCTGATTAGAAAGAATATTATGCATGAAATATTTAGGCTGCTTCTCCATTCAGATCTCCAAATTAGGTCATTAAAAAACATACCGATTATATTTTTAAAAAGTCATGCTCTAATGTTATTCATAGTGTCTACTGTAAAATAAAATATCAAATTGTTACCCTTTTTAACATTTGCACATTTCTGAATATTAAATATTACAATAAGAATATTTTTTCCATATAATTCCTTCTATTTCTGGGTCAAATGATTCAATCCAAAATGCAATAATGTTTCTTCATTCATTGTCATTAATATATTTTTTCAATTCAATTAATTTCTTCTACAGAATGTGTTTAAACACTGTGGAGGTGGACACAGTTCCACAAATCCCCGTCCAGTTCTATACACTGTATAGTGAGACATGAAAATGTGGGTGACTGCAGCATGTGGAGTGCAGGATTGATCACTTAGGCTCTGCATGCGCATTGATTGCCTAAATCCGTATTCCATATATAGAAACACAGGCCCAATGGGATTTGGGCAGAAGCACGGCTTTCTATCACAGAAGCAAAAGGATGGTAAGGAGGGGGGCAGACTCAGAGAAATGAGCTCTCATTTGGAGCACACTATATAGGTTCTTTAAATAGAAAATGCATTCCGTGATAGTTCCTTCTTAGCCGTATAGCAGTTACCATCAGTCAGTTGTCAAAAGCATGGGAACCAGACAGAATTTCCTTCAGATTTACTGATACGAGCATACTGCAATACAGCCCAACCTAGGCAAGCAACAAAGAAGGGAAAAATGCAAACCTTCTTGCCTAAATCTCTGTAGAACCAAGGAGGTTACAAAAGCTGACAATTGCCAGTTGAGCAGAGGGAATACTATATAGAGTTCCAGAACTAAAGATTATTAGCAATACTGTTATCTAAAAAAAAGTTTATCTATGTATATGTTTAATGATCAGCTGTCGGAAGAGCAGCATGGGAATATGTAAGTCATTACACACATGGTCAATAGGTCATGAAGCAGCATACACCAGTTCTCTGTGTTCTGCCCTCTCCTCTCTGCTGAGCTCTAGCTGGAAAGGTTACTATCAGCACACTGCCACATTACTATAAGGAGGTGATACCCATCCTGTGGCCCTCCATCTTAACATCAGGGTGTCTGAAAGGTGTTTGAACCTGCTGGGAAAGGCAACCAAGCAACAGCTGGAAGGTTGCAGCTTAGACATTCTTTACCTTTCCTAAATACATGCAGTATTCACAGCCCTTCTTATGCCAGAAACAATGGCAGAGACAGCTTCTACTCACAAACCAGCATTTAACCATAAAATGGAGTACAGCTCAAATATGTTAGGGAAACATAGCAACAGAATTACAATTGACATGAGCCACTGCCATATTCAGTGCTTTATGAAGTACTCCGTAGAGTACAAATTAGGACCATTGTCATATGGCATTTTGCCACCTTTCATTGGAGGAGGGGTGAATAATGTGAGTTTAGAGCTTACCTTAACTGTAGCTAGGCAGCAGGCACCCTGCTGTCAGATGTGTTGCTATTTCAAGCAGCAGCCCCATATATCTGAATGATTATTGCTACAGCATATCCAGCAGTAACCAGAAATATGCAATATGCAAATATTCATCATTAATAACACACAGACATAAGAAAGACCTGCAGCATAGTGATTCCTTTGCACTTCTCTACATTACATGGGAAGAACCTTTCTGCATATTAATGGGGGGGTCCAGCCAGCAGCCCCCAGCGCTGGGCTAGTATAATGCTGTCAAGCGAGGCAGGGAAACTTGGCTGGAGAGAGAGCGCACAATACTCACATTGGAGGGACGGTAAATTGCCCATTAGGCTCCAGCGAAGCTTTGCAGGGTCTATTCCTAAAGTCTCCGGTGCGCGGGCGGGAAGGAGCGGAATTAATAGCAGCAGTAGCTCATGGTGGTGCCTATATGATGCCCTTCAGGCATGGGATGCCCCCTGTATTGCTGCCAAGAGATGTCTTCATGTAAGGGCTCACACAAAGTCCACTGAAAGGCATATCAGCAATCCATCCCGGTCACAGACATAAGCTGTTAGATGGCACACGTGATAGTAGCCGCTAGTCCAAGTCTGCCTGGCACGATCTGCAGGGAGCAGCACAGATGTGAAAGCGAAGTGTCTCGGCTCATCCTTTCCTACCTCCATACACGTGCATCACTCTACAATCGCACCCTGCTGGAACCCAGCTCCGTGCCCTACTACTCGCAGCACAGACAAGCGAGAGACAGGTGCGCCCTAATCAACACACCACAACTGTCCAGCTAAAGGGCTACAGAACATGGCCCCGCATCTCTACCTGTGTTTGCTGCACCGGGCAGCTCACGCTCATTAATAGCCAATAGAAGCGGCACAACTGGCGGAGCTGAGTAAAGTCCGCTAGCCGCCGCTTCAATCTTCCCAGCAAAGCGCCAGTGTCGGGAAAGCCTTGTGGGCGTGGTTTCGTCATGTGTACGAGCGGGCAGGGCTAACGGGTCCTAATACGTAAACTCAACTGGAGTCGCTGTTCTAGGTGCTGAAACGCTTCCCTGCGCTAATAAGCACACCTACGTCAGTAGTTCCATGACTACTTCTAGGGACGGTCTAATTTTCAGGGTTCCACAGGGTTATAACAAGGTTATAACATGGAAATCTTTGGGTGTTTAACAGTTCAACCACAGTACCAAGAATCCGCAGTAAAATCAGGGCTGGATTTATATAGCGGGCTCCCCTAGGCTAGGCCCACTGCTGTTTGTCACTGTCCTCCTTTTCTTGCAAATTTTCATTATTGGGACCGGAGCAATGTGGATTGGTGCATGGGAAATTTAAAAATCTATTGCATCTCCTGCGCATCCCCAGTGTTTTTTAACCAATGCAATGTGGGTGTGTTTGGGCAGCATGCCGCAGCCCCCCCTAAAATTTCTACCCTAGGACTGGGCCTTGGTGGCCTTTCCACAAATCCAGACCTAAGTATAATACAGCAAATAAGTGCTCCCAAAGCTCACCCTAATCAGGCCTGGATTTGTGGAGAGGCCACCTAGGCCTAGGGAGGCAGGATTTTAGGGGGGGCATGCTGCCCAGCCACACCCACATTGGTTCAGAAACACTGGAGATTTGCAGGAGATACAATAGTTTTTCAAATTTCCCATGCACCAATCCCCATTGCTCCTGACCTGTTGATGAAAATTTGCAAATAAATGGCAGCGTATGGGGGCGACCAACGACAGTGGGCCTAGGGGTGCCGGTTATGTAAATCCAGCCCTGATCCTATTTCAACCTTTGCCTGCCACTGCTCCAGAAGGGAAGAACGCCCTCAATCTGAGAATCTATTAGGTGTTAAATCTTCCAGTAGTAACCCAATTTAAGTTCACAAGGCAGCTTTGCTGTTATAAATATAGTGTAAGTATAGTTTATTGTACTCAACTAACATACGCAGGAGCGCCAAAAGAAGCAGAAAGTGCAGAGAAGGCCTTGCACTTTGCAGGCGGTAAGGAAGGGGAAATTAATTAATCAGTTGCTGACATCCCTCTGATACATACAGCTCAGGCTATAGTAAATTGTACCAGAGAGGCTGCATCTTGCTTACTGAACTGCTACTGGGAAACAGCATCAGGAGGAAAGTTTAAATATACATTTAAGAAGAAAAGTCACAAATAGGACTTGCTATTGCCTGTAGTGCCATTACAGCCACGCTTACTTTAACAGCTGAATTTCTTTTTTTAACAGTGTTGAAGGTGGTTTGGAGGTGAATTTCTCCTTGAAGGTTCAGGTTCGAGTTCCTCTTTTTGAGGTATCCCAAAGAGTTTGTATGTAGTGCAAGAGTTGGCATGCTCTAAAGTGTTCGTGTGTCGGAACATTATATTTCGCAGTCAGTACCTGCAAAATATATGGACCAGTTAGAGAAAACAGCTGCTCAATATGTTCTGATCTTCCCACCACTTAAAAGACAAATGTTGAAGACCTGGAGGGAACATGGGGTTACCCAATAATGGGGCAGCCGGTAGCATTGATGATTTTAAAGGGAAGCGGTCACACACCGAGTCCCATATTTTCAGAGTTTGTTGTAAGCAAACGCTACCAACTTTAGGTCTAGATTTGGGGGGGCTCCAAATGTAAGTATGGTTGAGAAATTAAGGCTTCGAGTTGTACCCAATGGAGCGTTAAAATTTGCGAAAGCTTGGCAGCTTTATATTAAAAGACCAAATTAGGAAACCCCAAACCTCCATTATCTCTGGGTAACCCCATGGTCATTTTGTTAACTCGGGAGTGTTTCCTGGCCCAGACAAACTGTACCAACTTTGAATTGAATCGTGCAAGACCCACTCGTAGGCTGGATATTGGGAGGGTTCAAACAAATATAACAATTTTGGAACTAAAATAATTTTAATGGAGTTGATACGTCCTATCCAAGATATATGATGGCGTTTCAAGTTGTAGTGTGGAGCTTAAGGTTTGATACAGTGGAGGATAATTGTATTTGTAAAGAGTCTCATAGGAGTGTGTAAGCTTGACTCCTAATGTGGATATGTATTGTGGCTGCCAAGGATAAATTTAAGGCTTCGGTTTTACTATGGTTGATCTTAAGACAATGTTAATCATCTGCGAATAGACTAACCTTGTGATGAGTGTTCTGGGTAATTATTCCTGAGATGTCTGGATTCGATCTTATTGCTATCGCTAGAGGTTCTATCGCTAAGTTGAATTAGATTGGGGACAGCGGGCATCCCTGTCTGGTTCCCCTATGTATAGAAAATGTCTTAGACTAGAAACCCATCATATATACTAAAGCTATAGGGTTTAAGTACAGATAACATGCCCATTGTAAAAAACCTGGTCCAAATCCCCATTTCCTTAAGGTGAAATATAATTAAATGCTTTGCAGATATCTAGTTTGAGGAGCAGAGACTTAAGTTGTTTGTTTTTGGTTAATTACATCAAAAGTCTGATTGCGTCCGATGCATGACGTCCAGGGACAAATCCCACCTGGTCTTTATGAATAATTTGTGGGAGAAAGGAATTAATCCTTTGTGCCTATATTTTCCCCAGTAACTTAATATCGGTATTCAGTACTGAGATAGGGCAGGTAATTCTTCCATTCACATAAATCAGTATTTGGTTTTAGGATAGTTGAAATTTTAGCTTTTAAAGTTTCTGGGTGAAATTCTCTGTATCTCTTCATGGTATTTAGCATAGTGGTCAAATGGGGGCTTAAATCTGTAGAGAATTTCTTATAGTATACATTTGCTAAACCATCTAAACCTGGGGATTTTCCCAACTGACAGTGACTTTATTGCTAGAGACACTTCCTCGATGGTAATGTCCCGATCTATAAATAGAGCCTGATCTGTATTTAATTGAGGGAGATTTAGAGTAGAAAAGAACTTTTCCAGAGTACTCCTGGTCACCTCCAATGGCTTAGAGTAAAAGGTCTGATAGAATTGGGTAAATTTGTTAGCTATTGCTTGGTTTATCCAAATTGCAATAAAAGTCATGTCATGTCCTTCGCAATTTTTTCTCTGTATAGGAAGTCAACAGGAGGTCAAGTTCTTTACATATTTGGTTTATTTGGGTGGAGTAATCAATTTCCAGGGACTCATTTTGTGCTGAAAGTTCTTGAGTTAGAGAATTTATAGCGGTTACTCTAGCTTTCTTAATTTAGGAGCCTTGTTGTATAAAGACTCTTATTACTGGTTTATGGACTTCCCAAAGTGTGCCTCCTGAGGTCACTGAATGATGGTTTCCTTTAAAATAATTGGTAAGGGATTCTTTAACCTCTTTGACCACTGCAGGCATACTTAGGAGAGACTCATTGAGTCCCCAAACTCTAGGGATGTTCTCATAATGTAGACACAGTAATATTTACAGGACAATGATCAGACCAATTAATATTATACATTTTAGCTGCCCGAAAAGATGGAAAAAGAACTGGGGTAAGGAAAATGTGATCAATCTTAGATGAAAGTTTGTGTGGGGTCGAATAATGGGAGAATTGGCTCGTATCTGGGTTGCGTTACCTTCATGAGTCAATTAGTCCATAAGATGCTAAAAGCTTCTTAAATTTAGTGGGGTCTTTACTATATTTAATAGCATTTTGGGGCTTAGTAATAAAGTGGCGGTCTAAGTGTTGATCCCAGACTAAATTTAAGTCTCCTGGGACAATAATTTGACCTTGTTGAAAATTGTAACTGCTCTGTATTTGGTGCATAATAGGTCACAACTGTAAATGGTATATCACTATATGGACCAGAGCTATAATAAAGCGACTGTCTGGGTCAATAATTGTCTTATCTATCAAAACCTTTAAACGAGAGTGAAAGCATATAACAACCCCTTTGTTTTAGCGGGGCTAGTAGCTAATAATACGTTTGGGTATAGTTTATGTTGGTATTTGGGGTAAGAGAAATGCGAAAAATGAGTCTCTTGCAAACAAACTATATCTGTATTTTGGGAGGAAAAATATGAGAAAGCTTTAGACCGTTTCATTGGAGAATTAAGTCCCTGAACATTTAAACTAAATACCTTAAGCGCCATAGAATAGAACTCGGTTTATAGAATATAATAATTTCCATAGTTGTGTATCCCAAGCCCCTTTCACTCCTACCAATCTCATCCGTAATGAACATTCCTGTTTAGGCAATGATAACTTAATATACCCCTGTCTAGATATCAACATATTTCTAAGCTGTAAAAAGGTTTTGTCAAAACAATACATAATATATAACTGAACAAGAAAAAACAATAATTCAACTGAATGTGCTGGTTTGTTCCAGGGAATGAAGAGTCTTCCTTAGCCAACCCTCCTGGGTCTGGCCCACGAATCTTTCAAGAGCTCACTTCAAGGGGGGAAGCATTGTCCAGCCCACAGATATTGTAAATAGTGTAAATCTCAGTTCATGCAAAATGGTAGGGTTATATAATCTAACCCATGAGTTGTCTGATTGGATTGTGAGATTATTATAATATTCATGAGTTCCAATAGTAAGTCCGTAGTGAAAGGGAAAATTCAGTATCAATTTTTCTGGGTATTCTTAGTCCGTTAAAGCCAAAAAACAATATCCAGATAAGTAGCTTCTGGGTCTCAGGTCACCGAAGAACATGCGAAAGGGATTTAGCTTTTTCCAACAATGGGTGTAATTTCCTCCTTTGGGATCCACTTGCAGGTAGAAGATCTTGTAAAGGCGTATCTTGGAATCCTAGTTTAAACAGGGTATCCAGCCCATCTTCTAAAGAAGTTATTGTATATTGCTTATTGTTAAAAGTAAAAGCACTTCTGGAGTGTAGTAGGTGAGAGGTCCATGTAAATTTGGTATAGGGAAGAACGTAATTCTTGCGCCGCCTCATAAAGTGATGATTTTATGGCCACTGGTGCACGGTGTTCAATATTTCTGCTTGGAGGTTGTATGCATGGGGAGTGTGTTCCACGTAGCAGCACAGTGGGAAGTTACCTGCAAAGGTCTGTGAGTGACCTTTTTCCTCTTTTAACACTAAGCTACAATACTGTTTCAGGTTAGAATCTGCCTTCAAACCTGTTAAAACACTTCATAATGGTACAGTAAGGTTTGATAGTATGCAATTATTGACATGTAATGTATTTAGTTCAATATGCTTACTGAATCAATAGTACTTTTGCATAATGTATTGACCTTCAGAGTATTTGTACATCTACAATATAATACCTCACCAAAAGCATTCCTGCTGTCCCATAGACACAGACATTTATAGAAGAAAACATAAACACTTTTTACTTTTTTGTTTATTTTCTTTAATATTTAATGTGAAAAAGATATCCCTAAATTCTTAATCCCTAAAATTGTGATCCATGGTGCAGATGACTTGTATTAATTACTTCATTATAGCCTTAGGGTGCTGATTACTACACAATGACTACACAATTCCTAGAAGGCATTGCTCTTTAATTTGTGTTAGAGAATACTGGAAGATATAGTTAGGAAACTGAGGTTAGACGAACTGTTACCCCTTAGTGTATATTTAAAAATCCAGCTAATAAATAGTCCTGCCTGTTTACATTCTTCTCTGCAACTCTTAGGAGAAAACATATTCAAATTTGAGAACACAACTGTGCAATCATGACTCGGGACATTCCTGCTCAGAAAGTAATGGGGAAAAATTATGAAAATAAAAAAAAGTGTTTCTTGCCACAACTTTTAATGATTTGCCAGCTAAAAGTCTGCTGAGATGCCCTATAATTTTTCTTAACAACAAGCAAGTTGTCATGTCTGGCCACAGATGAGTGACCACTTGGCTTGAGCCTATTTGCAGAGTAATCCCAGAAATACCCCTGAATGGATGGATAATTAACAGAAGCCATGATAAAGCAAAGAGAAGAGATTTAAAGAGATACCGACACCAGAAATTGAACTCTTTTACATCTGTCATAATAATGCCTTTGAAAGCTACTTATACCTTTGCCATATTTTCACAATGCTTTTACATTGATGCCCCATGTTCCTGTATGAGTGGGCTGCCATATTTGCGCAGCAGGGGATAGTCAGGTTAAGAAACTTAAACTAACAATTACTTAACAAAACAAACCTCTCAGCAAAAAACAAACAATCACCACAACCTATAGGTACAGTAACTTTTAATATACATTCATATTTAGTAGTTTTTTTGTGTCAGTATCAGTTTAATAGCAAAATGAGAAAATAATCAAACAGACAGAAGTACAAAATACAGGCCTGTGATGAATCTAGCAGTGAAGAAAAGCAAGTCCAGAAATAGGCAAAATAGTCAGGATTGGCGGCAGACAGGTGAACAAAGGCAGGCTGAGGTCAAATGGCAGGCAGCAGATGAGCAAGGTACCAGGTGGGAACAGGAGGGCAGGAACAAGGAAAACATGTTGTGGACACAGAGCCAGGCAGGGGACCAGGAACCCAGTATCAGGATTCAGGAACAAGGAATAACGCAGGAGCACAGATGATCAAGCAAGGAGCACTGGTCAGGACAGGTTTATAAAGGGTCTTGATTGTTTGAATGACAACAAGTTGTTAAACCCAGTAACATCAATTAAAAAAAATGTATTAGTATACATTAAAGACAAAAGAAACTTTAAAATCGCAAAGTCTTTATTAAGAAATAGCTTACAGAAACTCCGCTTGTGCTCCTCTTCAGAGAAGGCGACAGGGCGACGATCCATAATGCAGCGCTCCATTTCTCCTCCCTGGCTATCTCCTATAAGGAAGGTATCAAATGCCGCACAATGGTTCACCCCATCGCCTTTTCTGAAGAGGAGTTCCAGTAAGTTATTACTTAATAAACACTTTGCGACTAAAGTTTGCAGGCAATATCATTGAAAGTCTGTTCAGGGCAGTGTCCAGCATAAGCACTAACCCCTAGTGGCTCACTATAATAAAGAAGGAGCGTCCAAACACAAAGGGCAGGGTTTGGGGGCATGTTTATTAACATTGAAGATAAATATCTGGAGAGATTTCTGGGGATGTTGCCCATAGCAACCAATCAGATCTTTTGTTTTCTAATTTATAGGTGGCTGTTTAAATCTAATTGCTAATTGGTTTCCATGGCAACATCTCCAGAAATCTCTCCAGATCTTTATCTCCAATGTGGTCCTTGTGATTCCTGATATAAGTTGTCTTGATTAGCTCATTCAGCATTTTTCTTCCAGTCTTGATCATGTTTTGCAAATATGTGAGTTTTTTAATTTGAATTTAAAATTAAAAAAACATGCCCTTTACTCTTCGTATAACAACTGCTATCTGATTACTCTCACGTAAAGGAACAGTAACGTTAAAAAAATGAAATGCAGTTCTTGTTTCTATTTATTTTGTTTCTTCAGAATACTACTGTAGGGTGACATACAACAAATTTTCAATATTTTTTAGATGATAAATGACTGTAGCAGTCCGTGGTGGATGGACAAATTCCGTGACAATTTGTCACCATGCAGCATCTGTATATAATTTTTATATGAAAAAAAATATGATTTTTTTTATCATTTTATCTGCAAGCATTTTTAGTGTCCAGGAATTTGTAGTTGAGTGATTTGCAAACAGAGCACAAAGGCTTGCAGCAAAGGGGGTGTGCAAAAATGGGTCACATTACACCCATTTTTGCAGTTATTTACAAAAAAACTCCTTTGTATAGAGCAGGGGTGTCAAACAAGAAAAATTGTCTGGGGCCACACATGAAATACACAAACACTTTTGAAAGTAAAGTACTTAAAAGTAAAGAAAATTCACAGAAAAGAACTACAATACTAGTTGGATAAACAGATAGAGCTATACACTAGAATATGGGACAGCTGGATATCAAATAGACTTATTACTATTACTACTAAATGGGCAATGGGCAGAGTACCCCCTCCTGCCTATGCCTATAACCTTTGCAACAAGCATTACAAGCTGGGCCACATTCATATCCATCCTGGGCCAGATGCGGTCCTCGGGCCACAGGTTGGACACCCCTGGTATAGAGTATATTTCTACATCAGATCTTCGACTTAAACGTAGTAAATATATAAACATAACTTAGTCAACTGTAGTAACTGTAGAAAATACATTCCATTTAGGGTGTGATTTAGACAATGACTATTTGTTCTCATAGATACACCTGTTAGCCTCAATTAAAGGAGAACTAAATCAATATGGCCAAAAATGCCATATTTGATATAATGAACTTATTGCACCAGCCTAAAGTTTCAATAGCAGCAATGATCCAGGACTTCAAACGTATCCCGGGAGTCACTATATTGTAAAGTGTCTGCAACACTCACATGCTCAGTGGGCTCTGAAGTTAAGCTTAGGGGTTGCCACAAATTTACAAGTAGAAAAGTAGGTTTGTCTGTAGTATAAGATGATGCTTCAATGCCGCTAAATTCTGATTATAGTTTCACTGGTTTCTGTACTGCCATGCAGTACTTATCTGTTTTAATTACTTATATTGTGACATGCTATTAATTACTGCACCTGAGCAAATGAGGGCATTTAAGATCACTCATGCTTTTTGGCAGAAGCAATCTTGAACCCCAGTGAGTGAGTTTGCTGAGTTTCATGCAGAAAAACCTCAACAATCTTTACATTTTCCCACTAACTGACTATTTTAGTGAAGAAAATTTTTGGTGGCTTTTAGGCACAAGCAATATTAAATAGTCCCCTAAGTGTCTTTTTTACACAAACACTTTTGCAGGACTTTGGGGGACAGTGCACCCTGAAGTGTGACATTTGAAGTTAATTCTAGTTAATTCTAGTATATAAAGGAAAGGTGATATTGAAAATGTTATAAGATGACTCAACTCACAGGTTTACTCCCTTTTTGTTTAAAAATTGGGAGAAATTTGCAAACATGTAAAGCACCAAATTAAGCTCAAACTCTTTTCTGATTTACTGATTTATGACCCAGTGGCTAGTTTTATTCAAAGACACTGAGAAAACAAGCCTACAAGAAGTATGGAAAGAATCTGTCAGGACCTGTGACTTTTCTACGGCACAGCAGTTAGATTCAATGCATTTGCTCACTAGCTTTAAGCTTGAGCAGCCCCTCTCGCCTCCGCACTGAGCTGCCCACACAGACTGACGTCACAGGCTCTGGCTGTCCTCTGATTCTGCTGCTGTGTTGCTAACAGTCCTACTTTGCTTCATTTTCACTACCGTTGTCATTTAACTATAGGATTATTTTTCTCGGGTCATTCCTAATTCTTCTCCTGAGGCCCGGGTCATACTCAGCATTTCTTTAGAAAAGTGCTTTGTTGACACAGCATTGCACAGCCTTTATTAACCCTTATCTGCCATAAATAAAATAAAAAGGCTGGTTCAAAATAACATTATGCTTCCAAAATAATTCTGGAAACAGCCAGTCTTGCTTTCACATTTTGGATGAGTGATGGCTGCATCAATATAAACCCTAATGCTAGCGCTAATTCGGCAGCGTGACATCAATTTGCAGCTTCGCCATTTACTAACAGTGTCCCTGGCGAAAATTCGCTAGTGAAGTAGATAGACTTGCGCAACTCCGCACCCTTACGCCATGCGAAGTTGCGCACTGATGAAGGGACGTAACTACGCTAATTCCCTAAAATGAACATTTTACTGAACGTTACCTCTTACTCTAGATGTTACTTCGCCGGTCAGACCTGGCAACGGTAGCAGAACTTCGCTACCGTACGCCTCCCTGAGCGCAACTTCGCATTTTAGTGAATTTGTGTAGCACTGGCGAAATTTCGCCTGGCGAAGTGTCAGCGAAGCTGTCGCTAGTGCATTTTTGCGCTTTAGTGAATTTGCCCCTTTGTTCTTAATTTAAAATACATCTATGTCCCCGAGTTACATAAATACCTGGGGCTGTCTTTGCCTTTCTATTGACTGATTTTGTTGGCCTGCAACACATCCAAACCCTCCCTGGTTTTGGTCTTATGACATTTCTATAAGCTGTGTGGCTTAGATGTATTGACATAAACAAGAATTCCCCAACTGAATGGAGAAAACTAGAGAGCGGAAGGCAAGTTAAAGAGATAGATGGTCATTCACAGCAAAAGAGAAATGAGAAATGTGAGTGTAGAAGAGAGCAGAAGAAAAAAAGCATTGCAAACATGGAACGTTCAGATGGTACCATGGTAGAAAAGAGTTATCTAAAGAGTTATCTAAGGTCACATGAAAGTGTATTCATGTTGTCTTTAAATCTGGGTAGACCACAATGCTATTTCCTATTATAAACATCAGAAAATTGTGGTGAATCAAATGGTCACACGCAGGTCGTTGCTGCAAAAGTTAAAGGTGCTTTATTGTAATGACATGTTTCGAGTTGAGCTCTAAAAGTACATAGAGTTAAAGTTTCGGCAAGGAAATCGCTCAAGTTTGAAAGAGACGCGCAAGATTACCTTCATGAGCGGGTGTACACGTGGAAGGAAAAACGCAGAGGTCATCGCGCAAGCAGGCTACGGCAGAGTGGAAGCCCGCGAAATAAGATCCACACTCAGCATTCTAATAGCGCATCGTGGTCTAGAGACAGCACCAGCTCGAGGGATCGTTCAGTGGATTCTATTGACCGAGCGGGAAGTGCACAGAGCTACGAGAGAAATAACCAACATTCATTTACAGCGTCTACACACAGAGCCCAGTACACCGGGACAAGCCAGCAACAAACACATTTTTTAGAACAAAGACAAAGAAAGAACCCGAGAGACCCGATTCCTAGGAAGGATTACCCACGGAGACACAGACAGAAGAGGTAACCAATTTGGTTATAAACATTTCCTCATATGAACTATCCACTGATGAACTTTCAGTATTAAATAAGGGTTTAGGTTTTGTTCCTGTTTCTTAATTGGGAAATTGAGTTTCAAAAATTCTTACGCTGTATCAAACTAAAAATGTGTTTTTCAGGTAATGTTGCGGCCCCTAATGAACAACGCAGTATTTTAAGAAAAAGTCTTCCTTTATTCCATCAGTACAGAATGATGCCCTAACAGCTTTTGAAAAGGTGGTCTTAACTGAAGTAAATAAGTTAAATGATCGACCTGCAGGCTGTAGATATAAACAGAATTTAACCTTTAAAGAAAGACAAGCCCTTTAAAAAAAAAAAAAAGCTTACAGAAAGCAAATTCGGTTATTATTAAAAAAGCTGATAAGGGAGGCAGTATTGTACTGATGGATGTATGTTTGTGAAGCAGAGCCTCAGTTGAATACACCCAGTCACTATAAATGTAAGGAACAGTCCCTTACCAGCACGGCGGGGACGCCCGCCGCGCCGCCATCGGCGGGGACGCCCGCCACGCCATCCTTCCTCCTCTGTGCCGGTTCCCTAGTGCGAGCCGCGCGCGCACTTCCGGTTTATATAGGCGCATGCGCGCTGGTGTGATGACGTCAGCGCGCAATGGCGCGAAATTCAAAAGTATTTAAAGGCACATTTTTACTTTTTGCATTGCCCGTGATAGGTTTTGTTCCTGGTGCCTTGTACTTGTGCTGTAAAGCTTCTGATCTGTCTGATACCTGTGTTTGACCCTGCCTGGCTGTTTTTGACTACTCTGATCTCTGGAACCTGACCCTTGCCTGAAACCGACCTTGAATTTGCTTAACCCTCCTGATTGACATTCTGGTTTTGACCCCTGCCTGTTATTGACTCCGATTCTGCCTTCTCCCATCTGATTGATTACCCGGATTTGACCCTTGCCTGCCTGACGACCCTAGCTATCTGCCCGCCTCGACCCGGCCTGTCTGACTACGAATCTGCCAACTCCTGTCTGTACCGTGACCATCGGCCTTAAAGACTTTATATACAGTCGTGCCCCATCGCTGGCCAGAACTCCTGCTCTGCACCTCTCGTTTAAGTCCAGGTGGCATCTGAGTAGCTGAGGGCTCCTCCCGAAGCCAAAGGCGGCCACACTACTGGTGAAGCACGAGCCTAGACCAGGGTGCTTAGCGTTTGTTCTGGAATTGGGTGCCGACCGTGACAATAAAGTTATCAATAAGGACCCTGTATTTGCAATACAGAAGGAGATTAACCTCCTAATAACAGAAGCTTTTCAGGAAGGTCTGATATCTAGTAACATTAAAGAGTACTTAGAAGTTGAGAGCCCTCGCATACCGGTCCTTTATTTATTGCCTAAAGTCCATAAGTGTTTATCTAACCCCCCAGGTAGACCTATAGTTATTGATGGGCGAATTTATTCGCCAGGGGCGAATTCGCGGTGAATTCCCGCAATTCGCCACTGGCGAATAAATTTGCGAAACGCCAGCGCAAAAAAAAACAAGCAAAAAAAACAAGTCGCACGTCGCTTTTGACGCGATGCAACGAAAACGACGCAACGCGCGACGAAAACGATGCGACGCATCAATTTGTGAATTTCTCTGGAAATTCGCGAATTTTTCGGCAAAGCGAAACTGGGGAGATTCGCCCATCACTATCTATAGTCTCTGGGATAGGTTCGGTATTGGAACCTCTTTCAAAATATGTGGACCATTATCTCCAACCTTTAGTAGGCAAAATACCTTGCTGCCTTAAAGATACTAATGATCTGTTGCACACATTATCCACTCTTAACTCTTTGAGTGAGGATTGTAGTTTATGCAGCATTGATATTGTAAGCTTGTACACTTCCATCCCCCAAGATGAAGGTCTGCAATGTGTTGAAGAGTATCTATTGGAAACTGATCTTCCACATAAAATGGTTTACTTCCTGTTAGATTGCCTGACATTAGTTCTTAAACATAATTACTTCAGATTTCAAGGTAAATTCTACTGGCAATGCCAAGGTACCTCAATGGGGGCAGCGGTCGCCCCTTCCTTTGTCCACAAATTAGAAAAGGAATTTTTCCTAGCTGAGAAGTTTAAAAAACATATGGTCTTATACCGTCGCTATGTGGACGACATTTTGGTTATATGGAGGGATGACCAGTCGATCTTTCTTCATATGGTAAAGCAGGCTAATAGTAAACAACATACGATTAAATTTACAACTGAGGTGTCAGATGTTAATTTGAATTTTTTGGATGTTAAGCTAACCTTAAGGGAAGGCAAAATTGTAACAGAACTATATCGTAAGTTCACTGACCGTAACAGCCTTCTACATTCATCTAGCTTTCATAACCCTAAATGTATCAAGGCAATCCCTAAGGGACAATTCTTGAGAGCTAAAAGAATCTCCTCTGATTTAACTAAATATTGGGAAGCTGTTGGTCCGTTGACCAAGAGATTTAAAGAGAAAGGGTATAAAGGTTCCAATCTCTCCAAGACAGCTAGAGAAGAGGGTGCAATTCCCAGAGAGGAACTTTTAACCCATAATTCAAAAACTAAGGAGAAAGCCCGTATACCATTTGTAAGTAGACATAATTGTGTAAGTGGTCAGATAGAAAAAATCGTTTTGAAAAAAACGGTTTTGGCCTATTCTCCAACAAGATAAATGCCTTAGACAAATTTGTATGGATAAACCAATGTTTTGTTACACTAGGGGTCAATCCCTTAAGGATAAATTATGTCCTGCTGAACCAAGGAAAGAAGGCAGATCAACAATTCTATTCCAAGGCACCCCGAAGATAGGGACTTTTCCTTGCCTTAGTTTTATTTGTTGTTCAGTGGTGATTAAAGGGGAAGTAGTACACCACCCCAGTACTGGCAAAAAGGTACAACTTCATGACTATGCCACATGTGACACTTCGGGGGTGCCCGTTAGATCTAAGAACAGCACTCAATAGTAACCCATGTCCCACTGCGTACTATTCAGTTACATTGAAAAGGAAAAACAACAGCCTGCCAGAAAGCAGTTTCCTCCTAATGTGCTGGCACAAGTCACATGACCAGGGCAGCTGGGAAATTGACAAAATGGCTAGCCCCATGTCAGATTTCAAAACTGAATATAAAAAAATCTATTTGCTCTTTTGAGAAATGGATTTTAGTGCAGAAGTCCACTGGAGCAGCACTTTTAACTGATGTGTTTAAAAAAAAAACATGTTTTCCCATGACAGTTTCCCTTTAAACCTGGTACACAAACCGACACCTCAGTAGCACGTCATTTTCATGACTTTAAACATTAGCAAACACAACTGAGATGGCAAGTATTGGAGGTTGTAGCTAAACCCACAAGAGGAGGAAATTTTACTAGACTATTATTGCAGCAAGAATCTAAATGGATTAGAAAATTGAGTAGCTTACATCCAGAAGGGTTGAATGAGTATTGGAGCATTAGCTGCTTCTTGTAAATTGATGTTGGATTGTTAATTATTATTTGTTTTTCTCTCTTCTTTAGATATTAATGTTGTCCTGTAATTTACAGGAACACCAGTGTAATTTATTGATATCCGTAATACGGTCTGCAGAAGGGTAAGAATTAATGATGGCTGTTGGCAATATTATATTCGATGAAGAACAACTAATGGTTAAGATTTTTATCTTATGTGATGCACGTTAGAACTCAAGGCAGGCTTAGGCAGTGCCAGGGTTAACTGTTCTGTTGTGGAAATAGATCCATAAAGAATAAACATGATGGACAACTTTTTCTTGAGATTTTCTACTTGGAACTGATTGAACTGTACAATGGCTTTTGGCTAGGCTTTAAACATATTCCCCCACAGCAGTGGCCAATGGACGTTTTCTGGAATATTTGTCTTTGTATTTTTCCTTGTATTTACTGGTTTAATTGGACACCGCACACACTGATGTGAGTAAGTGGATATGTCACTAATAGGTGGGTGGAGTTCCAGGCTTTAAATTTTGTGAGAAGTTACTTTGTTATTTACTTGATAAAGAGCTCGACTCGAAACATGTCGTTACTATAAAGCACCTTTAACTTTTGCAGCAACGACCTGCGTGTGACCATTTGATTCACCACAATTTTCTGATGTTTGTAACAATGCTTTAATGGACGGAAGCAGTGGTTAAAGGTCAACGTTACTAAATCTACACATACTAATTGTGAAGCTATTTCCTATTATATTGAGATGGGGTTAGCTGATGTCTGTGCAAGAAAGCCACTGAAAGGTTCACCACTTCTTCTGGGTGCTGTTTCATTTAGCCAGCAGGCAGAACTGTGACAGATCCATAGTATGAATTCACATATTGCTTCCGTACAACCAAGAAACCAAATTGCATTCACTGTACCACATAACAAGAAAGGCTTAACCTTAGCACACAGGGAAAAGGATATTTTCTGTAAATTCTTCCTCAGACATGTATTTCTTTGTGCATCTCCTTATTATTATTATTATTATTATTAATAACATAACAGCTGTTCATGGGATTCATCTCCAGAAGTTCTAAAATGAACCTACATTCGCTATTGGGTAATTGAATGGTAGAACAGAAATTGGAACAGAATCTTACAAACTATGAATGCACATGTGCAAGATTCATAACTACATACAAGATTAATAAGCAAGAGGAGCACAGAGTTCATACAAAATTAATGCTGCATGCAGTTTATTATTTTTCTACAGAATACTACTATAGGGTCACATACAACAATTTCTCACTATTTTACAGATGATAATTTATAAATGACTGTAGCATATGTCATCGTTCTATATGATGAAACTGCTTAAAATTTGAAGTCTGTGAAGTCCTTAGAGGATGGACACATTCTGTGACAATTTGTGAGGCAAATCTAATTGCTGCATAAACAATTTAAATAATATCATAAATTTTGAGTGTGCTGTGATTATGAATAAATTGACTCGCACTGTAGGATTAGTCAGCTTTTAAACCATTAAAATTACAGTTGTATATACCCCAAAATTTATCCTGGCTGCCTTCTCTTTACATTGCTGATTTAAGTTTTGGCTTCTATCAGGGCAGCCATTGGGGGGGGACAGGGGGGACAAGTGGCTGAAGTGGGACAAGGGGCTGAAGTGGGGCCCAGCTCTTAAAAAAGTGCAGCACTGCCAGGCCCCCCTTGACTGCTCTGACTTACGAAGTCCCAAAGAGGCAAAATACGGAAGTGCCAAACAGTCCTGAAGTGACGGAAAGACCCGAAGTCACGAAAGGAGCCGGCACTGAAGTCCTGAAGCGGCAAAAAGAAACAAAGCCACAAAAGGAGCCGACACTGAAGTCCTGAAGCGGCGAAAAGAAACAAAGCCACAAAAGGAGCCGACACTGAAGTCCTGAAGCAGCGAAAAGAAACAAAGCCACAAAAGGAGCCAACACTGAAGTCCTGAAGCAGCGAAAAGAAACAAAGCCACAAAAGTAGCCGACACTGAAGTCCTCAAGCGGCAAAAAGACCCAAAGTCACAAAAACAGCTATAATTGAAGTCCTGAAGCCAGGAGCTTAATTCTACTGAAACCAATGTGGGGATTGTTTTTAATCCCCTGCCACCAATGTTTTATTTTAATACTCTATAGGCCCCTGCCACCAATTTATTTAAAAAAATATTTTATGGGGCCCCAATTTTTTTTTTAACTTGTAAGGGGGCCCTGGTGCCAATGGTTTTCTTTAAAAATATTTTTGGGGCCCCAATTTTTTTTAACTTGTAACTTGGCAGGTAATAACAGGGCTTGCAGGCACTTAGTAACACCATGCTCTCTAGTTCACCTTCAATTGCTTACAGTGGTTTTATTTTGTGTTCTGATCTTTTCTCATGCCCTTTTCCAGCCTGTATGTTAAATGGTTGATTTGGGATAGTAAATCTGCTGACCAGAAAGTAGATTCATCCTCATGCTAATTATTTTTTAAAGGGGAAATTTGCCTTTTTATTAACCTATACTACGTTGTAGTCAGTAAATAGTTTTAATTTTTATTTTATTTAGGTTTTTCTTGAACAGCTATCCAGTTTTGTATTTCGGCAGCGATACCATTGTAGCCTCACAGTGCAATAGTTTATGCCTGCCATGGTTATGCCCTAGTTTGAAATCTGGAACAAAGAGAACCAAGAGAAAGGCAAATAATAAAAAAAAAAACAATAAGTAAATAAAAAAATGAAGACCGATAGAGAAGCTGCTAAGAATGCTATGTAATAAAAGGTTTGCTAGATGTCCAATAACTTATAGCTACCAATCTGTAGGTAGTATGAAGTGGCCATCTGTGTAAAAACAAACACCTTATTGGTTGCTATGCACTTAAGTATGCTTTGTGCCTTTTATAACATAAAGTATGAGTGTTAAAGAACACTTAAAAAGTGAACTTTTTCATAACCCCTTTTAACATTTTATAGTATATACAGTACCTCATCATCAGGGGTGGATTAATGCACAGGCTACCCTAGGCTATAGCTTAGGGGTCCAATGTGATCAGGCTCCCATTTCTTTTTGTTTTGAATATTTTTATTTGTGCTGCTGGGTCTGGTCAGGCACACTTGTCAGGAGAAGAAGGTTGACAAAGTGTGTGCAGATCCAGTGATGTCAATAGACTCCTAGATCTGCAAGCAACCAAAACCAGCAGTTCAGTCCCAGTAGACCCACACAGGGGGGCTGGTGTGAATGTTGCCTAGGGCCCCACATGTCATTAATCTGCCACTGGTTGTAGTAAAATGTAAATGCAGTTTATTATTAAGGAAAGCCTTGGAGCTATAAATGCAGGGGCTGCTTGACAAGGAATCCGAATGACCAGTAGCCAGATTATACTGGTTTCTGTCTAAAAATTGTCAGAATAAGATGTAGCTGTTCTCATATTATCCATTAATAACCAAATGTGGATGTTTTGCTGCATGCACTGCTATATTGTGGATTCTGTATCAATATACAGTATTTATGTGAGAGTCTGCATTTCATTATTCATGTTAAATGAATGTCAAATGCTTGATCCAGGGAATGTTTCTGATGGCCATTGGGTCAGAAGGAATTTTTTCCTTCTTGAGGTATAATTGACTTTAGGCTGGGGTTTTTGCCTTTCTCAGATCAAAACAGTGGATATATGATAATGTATTTCAAGTTGTATTTGTCACAGCAGTGGTAGGACCTTGCCAGACTTGACAAAGAGCTATGCTCAAAACATGTAGGGGGAATGTAATTAAAGTCGCAAAGAGAAAAACATTGCGCACCAATAAGAGTTAAAATCCACATCTCACAATGTAATATTGTTCCTTAAACGGTTATTGCATTGGGAATCGTTATTGCGCATTGCGGATTATAATTGCGCACTCTTATGAAGTTATTGAAGGTGTCGGAATCTTTTGGAGAAAAAATTGCTACTTTTTCAGTAAGAAATTTTATTACATTGACAGTGCATTAGCGCAAAGTATAAAATTTGCAAACGGCCTTCCGCTGGCAGAAGTGGTCACTAAACAGTTTCCGGGTTTGCAAAAGGTATATTGCATTCGCGCAAAGCAAAATTTGTTTGCGCAAAGGCTTAACTTTTTGCATTGCAAATCATTTTTGCATTACCGACGTATATTACATTCCTCTAGTAGTGTTCAATAAACAGCATTATCATTTGCAGCAGTCTTCTGAGCTTGATTGAAGTTCATTATCACAATTTTTCTTTGATTTAACCTGGCTTCGCTGGGATGAAGCAACAGTGATTGAACTGACTATTGGAAATCCCTGACTACATTTATTTGAGTACCTTGCCATAGTACTGCACAGGTATATTTGGAAGAGGGAGATAGGAGGTTCTCTCCTTTGATTGTACAGTGGGTTGATTGATGCAGACGCTACTACTGCTTGTACTAGGTAACAGCCTGCTTGGATTTCCTATCAGTGACACACTGCAGATTCAGGGCGGCAAGTAATGCTGCTGAACTTCTCTCATGGTGGGAGATGCAGCTTCAGCTAGTAGCAGAGTTTGGGGGTCATCCTCTCTTTAGGTAGAGGCAGTCTAATAATAATAGTGGTGTATATAATGACATAGTGCGGACCTCAAATATCAACTATGAAAGTGAGACTCAAGTCAGCAGAGCATAGTAGTGATCTCTTATGGAATTCTGGCTTTAGAATATTGCATTGGGTTTAGCTGGGAAGGTCTTATGTATTTATGCTGTGACCATTTTACCCCATTTCTGGCTCTGGGTGTTTCATTAAGTATGTAACAATGGGGTTCAGTGGGATGGCTCAAGGCAAAAGGTCAATTAAGGAGTCCCCTTGTCATGCAATTTGCATATCCCAGTTCCCTACCCCCCCCATGGAATAGGAGGAAATATAACTGCATATGTCTGTAAGACCCTGTAATCTAAGTTCTACTGCTATGATGCTTCATATCAAGACCTGCAGTTACTTCCAGGAGGGGAAATGAAGAGTGGTGTTCTTATCAGTGTACCCCGTAGTGCTCATTTAGAAAGGGTCTGGTTGAGCTAGTCATCGCACAAAGGATACAGAGCAAGTGTCAGCAGGAGCAGCCCTGTCCTTAAAGGGGATGTTTGCCTTTCCTACCTCCTAACAAAGCGGTTAACATTCCCTTTAACACCTACTATAATAGGACCCAGGTGTAGCCTGTCTACCATGGATTCAGGTGTAGCCATGTCTACATGTAGTGGGGTAAGGGGGTACTAGTTCCTTCTCAACTGCTCATCCTCAATTAATGCAGGCAGCATTATACCTATGTCGCATAGATCTCTGTACTGCTAAAGTCTGCTACCTACAGGGTAGGGTCAAAGTTTCAAAGTGCAAAAAACATGGCCTGCAGATATTAAATGATCCATATAGTCTTGTCTGTATTTTAGCTATCATAATACCATTTAATGTATTTGTACTGGTCTCTTGGCTAATGTCTCATCAAACATGGCAACTAAATGCATTAATGACATATCAGGATGACTGGGCAAAAGTATATGATGTTAGGTTTAAAGTAAAACAAAAGCCACAAACATGAGTAGGAAGTGGTAATCCCATAATTCTACTGTTTGCTGTTAGATACAGAGTTTAAGTAAGTAGAACAACTACTGGTGGTGGTTGGTGTAAAAAGGAGATGACTATAAGAAGAACAGAGGAGACAACAAGAAATATATAGAGATACAAACATATTGATGCATATGTAGTAAAGGGCTTTGAAGGTTATTTGAAGAATTTTGTTAATGATCCTTTTCTTGACAGGAAACCGTAATTAAAAATATTACCATGGAAGAGCAGCTTCTGCCTTAGGGGAAAGCAAGAAGTATTTCACCACTGACTCAATGAGGGCAGGTAGGAGTCTGGGAGGTTGTGATAGATTAAAGGCATGGATGAGCATTTTATTATGTTTGAAATGTAAAGGGATTGAGCTTTGCATTACTAAGAAGGAAATGTAGGTTTTGTCAGTCAGCAGAGTTAAGAGTTTGTTGTCAATAGTAGTGTGTAGTTCCAATATCAAATTGCATAGAGGTCAGAACATTATGGTGTGAAGAAACTTAGTAATAGATGTTCCAGCAGCAGCAGACAGGGATAAAGGGCAATATAAAAATATATAAAGCTTTACAACTATGGATATCATTCTTTTTCAGGGTCATGCTAATCTATTTTGTATAGATGCCATTTCTGAGATTTGAATATACATGATTTTTTATTTTTTTTTAATAAGAGAGAGGACATGGATAAATTTAGAAATGCATCAGTGTTAGACATTATTCATTGTTTTAAAGTGAATAATTGTTAAGTCCTAAGATTCAAAGTATTGCTGGATTGCTGATGGTGGATTTATATTGTGTAGGTAGACAGAATATGCAGAGGGATAGCTTTCATATGTACAGATGAAGCCACTTTGGGTTGTGTCTTTGACACAGAATAACTAAACTCAGATATCCCACTTTTCCCATTTAACACAGAAAATTGAGTCACAGCATCCCGTCTAATTAAAGTGTTCACTATTGTGAACAATGGTGCTTTGGTATGCTAATGAAAAGATTAAATGCATTAAATGAGTTAAGATAACTTTAGATAACACAGTTTCTTCAATTAGTCCCGAGTCATGACGCATTTAGCACACAAATCTAAGTGGCTTTATCTGTACATTGCTATAGTTACCCATCATTGTATGAAGCCCATTGACTTTAATGCATTTTGCATTAAAAAAATGCACATTGACTTCAATGAGTTTCAAGAATATTCAATGTCTAGTGGTTTCCACTAATTTTCCAATGAAGCAAAATGCATACAGTTTTCTCATCCCATTAATAATATATAAATAAAATATAAAAATATAAATTATAAGTAATAGTATAGTATAGTTCCTTAACGCGCAGTTTTGCACGTAAAAAATTTATGTTAATTTAAGGAGCAATTCAACAAATATTTTCGCATGTGCTAACAGACATATCACAAATGTTAATTCTGCATTACCTCAAGGCGGTATTCAAATTACATTGCAATAGAACAGAATTTAACGCATAATTCATAAACATCGTTTAAGCGATGAAAGCATAAAATAGTGCAATAACTACTGTGAAATTTAACACAGGAACAGGCATTACTAAACAACATCAGTTGGATTTATAGAGAAAAATGTATTGAGGAGCTGTAGGCAAGCAATTAAAGGCCTTTATGAGAAGCTGGAGCCTTACCTACAGCCACATTGCCATTGGCAGGTCCAGAATGCACTACGTTCTGTGTTGTGGAATTATATCAAGTTTCCCAGGATAAGGAATGACTGGAATTCTGTAAAAAGAGACTTCAACTCAGTGTAGGTGGCATCCCATATCTTAGGTGCTATAGATAGCATTTTTAACAGGTGACAATATCAAAAGGCTTAAAATAACGCACAAAATAATGCATGCTATAAAATACTGCAAACAATTCACTGAAAATTAACAAAAACGCTTCTTAAGTCAGACAAGTGAACTTTTAGTGAATCAATAGTTTATTTTAAAATTATAGGAAGCAATTACTTTAATGGCATGCTATAAATAACACTCGCTTTTGCAACCTTTTGTGAATCACCCCCCAAGATGTTTAAGCAATGCTTTGCACAAATAACATTGCTACTGTAAACACTGAATGACACCTTTTCTCATTTTATTTAGGTACCAGTGATAACAATGCCACTGATGCAGCTAAAGAATATCTTTCTGACATTTGAACATTTATTTGTATTTGTCTGCAGCTATAGGCCTGCAGAGTAGATTTTAGATAAGAAACACTTATATCTAAGTATGTTTTAGACAGCTAAATTTATAATGATGTTTGTATGTCATTATTCCAAGCTAATTTAGTTCAGGCCAGTAATTCTGTAATCCAACATATTGGCTCTGTTTAGTGTAATTGATGATGCTAATTGAGCAATGTTTATCTATGCTGAGCAGCAAAAGAGATTGGCTGGTGTACTGACTGTAGAGTCTAGGGCTTTTTATTTGAAGCAATGTTATACAACTATGCAAAAGAAAGAATCATGAAAGAAACAAAATAGATTTAAGCACTCCAAACTTCAATACAGATTTAAAATAATTGTGAAATAAAAGCTAACCCTACCAGCAATATCTTGCTTTTATCTAGTGAGATTAGAATATTGCTATGGCCTCCATAAAACATTAGGGGTGCACCAAGCCATCATTTTTGGATTTGGCAGTGTCCCCCACAAAAGACGAATACCAATCCAAATTCTAATTTGGATATTCAAATTAAAAAATTGCATCAATTGTGAACAAAATATTGGAGCAAAACATATCGTTATATGTTGAAATAATAATAATCTTAATTCCTACTGCACTCCAGCCTATATCAAGGTCTTACTTTCTAGACCCAAGCTATGGCTTTCTAGACCTGAGTTATGGTTCTCTAGACCCAAGTTATGGTTAAAGTAAATCATAGCATCTGTAGATAGCATTGTATATGAGGATCATATTGTTTTCTTCTTTGGAGATAAGTACTAGACTAGAGGGCTTATTTTTAAGTGGGTGAAGGTGAAAGACTTCAACCACTGAAAAATAAGCCCTCTAGTCTAGTGCAAAATTATTTATAGTCCAAATTGCTTGGTAGGAGCTAAACATACCATTGTTGTCTTTCACAACCTTGTAATGCTAGTTTTTCTTAAGTATCACTTGAGTGATAATATGGTTATGTACTTCTGGAATATTTAATATTTTTAGGCAAATAATGACTCTCTCTGTCACAAAAACAAATACAGATATTTACCAGAGTTTGTAACAATTCTCTGAGCACATTTAGAATCCAGTTAGAATCTCCATTTAGAAATCTAGACCAGAGGATTTAATGAAAAATGAAAAAATTGCATCAATTGTGAACAAAATATTGGAGCGTTCAGTTGTCCAGAGCTTTAAAGTCACTCGATGGGTTCAGATTCATATGAAGTATTCAGTCAAATCCAGGTCTTGCAAAAAGAGCAAGGAATCACTCAAAACCCAAGCTAAACTGTTGGATTCAGAACATCCTTAATAACTTGATCCCAACTTTCTAGAGTACATTTGTTTATTTTGTAGAAACCGGAAAGGATTTTACTATAAGGGATTTAGGTCTAATGTAATGGCAAACAACAAACAGATGTGTGCTCTTAAACAGAAGACCAACAATTGCTACCTGATGATTGGTTGATTTGGGTGACTTGAATGATCCTGATTCTACCACTTGTCTGATATGAACATTTGCTAAGTAAAATTTGTAAAGCATGTATAAGTTTGTATTCAATAACTTATTTTGCTTTTGTTATTCGGGATAAGAATAATTATGTTCATGTACTATACAGTACACATTTTTTTTCTTTGTATCAAGGCAGAAACATTGAAGAGGGAGCCTCTAAAGATGTCAAAAAGTATCACAGATGCAAAACTGTTCATGGCTGCTTTAGACAAGCACTATACGTATTTTTAAAAAAAAAACAATTTGCATTTCAAATAGAAAAATGATTTAAGCCAAGAAAAGAAATTTGTTTGCTGCCCTTTCAGTAGCTGCAAGGTGTTTGCAAAGATCCTCATGTCAGTTCCTTGTAAATATAGCCAGAAAACATGAGATGGAACAAGTCTTGTCACTGAGTGATGCATCACTCTGTAACTGCACCTTTTGAGTGTGCATTATTCCAATAAATTATATCTTTATTTGTTGAAATAAGAATAATCTTAATTCCTACTCCTCTCCATCCTATCTCAAGGTCTTACTTTCTAGACCCAAGAGCCAAGTCAATACGTCTGATGCAAGAAGACATGTATTGTATGTTAAACATTTAATTTTAAAGCAAACCATCTAGGAACTGATTTTAGGTATAATTTGAATTGTCATTTCATGTTTTCAATGACATACCCAACCAAAAGAAACTGTAGGTAGCATTGTATATGGGTTTTTTTTATCTCTTCTTTTGGAGATAAACACTAGACTAGAGGGTTGATTTTTTAAGTGGGTGAAGTTGAAAGCCTAAAAAAGTGCAAGCTCCATAATGGTTCTTGTTCCCCTTTTTTGCACAGGTGCACATCTTTGTACCTCAAGTATGGCCAGTAAATGGCTTGCTGCAATCACAAATTTTGCCATTGAGAAGGCTGCAGTTTTTTTACCCCTTAGTGTCCAAGCTCTCCAAGATATCCCAAAGTAAGTGTACCCTTCATGATTACAATCTAGATGTAAACCCCCATTACATATTATAACAAATATTGCAGGAAACACTTCATTGTCCCAGACCTTTTCTTTCACGTGTAATTTTTTTACATTTCGAAAAAGTTGAAAATTAGTTCTCAGTTTCTGTTTGTTTAAGTTTAAAGGTTTTGATCAGGTTGCAAAAACAGTTGTCAAATGTGAGCATTGTTTGCCAAGTGTGAGTTTTCAAATCTTATTATAACCTATGGACAAACTTGTTGCAGGCATATAAAGCAAAAATCTTGAGTTCATTTAAAATTTTTATAATGGATACCTATCCATTATCTTAATTATATATACACAATTATATATTAATTATATAATACATTATGAAGCTAATGTATTGGTCCATCCAAACTCAAGGCATCAGACATAGCTTTGTACTTTGATAAACGGCAGCTTTTTACTGGTACCCTACATACTGAACACTGATTCTAATAGCTTCAATATTCATTTTCTGGAAATAACCACTTTGGGTCATTCAGACATTTCTTCGAAATGTCAAAAGATGCCCCATAATCCATTTTCTTTTCAAACATTTTTTATTTTCTTTACAATATTGACATTCTGTTTTGGTACTTTCTTTTAACTCTAGATTGTACTCCTACGCAGAGGAGAGTTGTTACATTATTTGAAAGCATAATGTAAAAAAGTTACATTGTCGTATTATCATGTGAATAAACATTATACAATATTCATAAAAAATAAACTAATTAACAAATTCAACAAAATGTAGCAATTGTTACTTTATATCAACCTCTGTTTTTCTGTTTTGTCATTTATTGTTTAATGTCTCCACAGTTATTTTACTGTTATGTCTATGGTGTCCACATTATATTAACTAAGGGTTCTCCCATTCAGCATATTTCTCAAGCCTTCCCGTTAATGGCTTGTGTATCTAATCCAGGAGGACCAAATTTTTAAATAGATATTATATTTATCCTCGAATATACTTAACATTCTTTCGTTCACCATTATCCAGTTCATTTTAATACGGAACATAGTCATAGAGAGCGAGCATTTTTTCCAAAAGCCCATAATCCATTTTCTCATTGTATCAGTAAAGGCCATAAATATTGTAAATTATGGTACAATGGATTACAAAAACAATATCCTTACATTCCAAATACATTTAGAGGCAATGAGTTTTTTTGACATCTCAAAACTTCAAAAGCAGGTTAACTGGAGTACATTTCAGAATTCAACAGATAAAAATTAGCCTAGAAATCTTGTCTAATACTGAATATGCATCCACCCAGTGACCAATCTCAGATAAGAACCAAGCAATAGAATCGGAGCAAAAGTCCTGTCCCAACAACAAGTAGACACAACATACAGTAAATATCTGAACCAGTAGCTCCCTTAAAGTACTTTTATGATGTTGTCCTAGTTGTATCTAAAAAGCATATGCTTAGATGTTATAAACATCAATGGCTGCCTACATACTATAATCATGTCATGAAAAAAACACTAGTTTGAAAATAACATTTTGAATGGCAATATGAATAATTTTCTAGGCACAAGGTTTAAAAAAGCATTAAAACATATACCTTTAAATGCCTTTCTAAGTCTATCATAAAAAAAAAATTCTTATTTGTTACTAAATATTATTATCCAATTTTTGTATGCTCGGTGTCAATCAATAAACTTTGCTGTCTGATTTTTTTTAAAAAAATATAATAAATGTTGGTAACATTAAAAATATTCGCAATGGAAAAAGATGTACCTTTGCAACAACAAATTTTCCTTTGCACAACTTTAATATAGCTTTGTGAACCTGGAAATGGTTTCTTCCTACAGTGGAAGAAGGTTTGAAAATATTATAGTTAGCGCCAGTGAGCAGGGAATGTAATAAAACTTCTTACTGAAAAAGTTATGTTGTCTCCAAAAGATTACAACACCTTGAAGCACTTAAGTGTGCAATGCGCTATTAAAATTCACAATGCGCAATTAAAATACACAAAGCAATAACAGTTTATGAAAGAATATTACATTGTGAAATGTGAATTATTAGTCTTGTTTTTGCAAATTGTTTTGCTCTTTTGCTAGTGATGGGCGAATTTATTCGGCAGGGGCAGGTGAATAAATTTACGAAATTTCACCTGGAGAAAATTTGGTGCCGTAAAAAAAATGAGCCGCACGTAAAAAAAAAAAAAAAACGCAATGCGTTGCACGGCGGAAACGATGCAACGAAATTGACACGATACACGCCGAAGTCCCCCGAAATTCGCACATTTTTATTATATTTTCCCAGTAGTGTGACAGATCCTTGCTGCAGTTATTTATTATGAACATTACTCATGCATCTAGGTAGTGATTTCATTCATGGAGAGCATACATTTTCAGGCCCAGATACAGACTGCATTCTTTGTTGATAGCACTATATTAGCATTTAAAAAGTTAGACTAACTTAGTATACTTTATGACAAGCTACAGAGATTTTATAAAGATGCATCCATTTTTGCCCAACATCTCTGGAGGTAAAAATACCCACAAAAGGACCAACAGAAAAAATCCCACTTGGATTGTTTTTGTCCAATAAATATTAACCATATCTTAGTTGGGACCAAGTACAAGGTAAGTTTTATTTATTAGAGGAAAAGGAAAACATTTATTATTTGATTAAAACAGTCCATGGGAGATGGCCTTCCCAAATTCAAAACTTTCTGGGGTTTCCAGATAACTGGTCCCATATCTGTATATTGAGGCAAAGACTTACTGAAATGTCTATGGAAAGTTAATTTTTCTATACTGTAAGTCTGTTAAAATTTTAAATGGTGTGGAACATATCAAAATGGTTATTTGGAGCAAAACCGGATAACCTCAATTGAATAGTATTTAAAAAACATGACAACACATTTAGATTAGTCTCATTCTTTGTTTGTAATTCACCCTGAGTTTGTACCTTATACTTTCAGGGTCTCTGTCTTGTTTGCCTCTTGTGGTCCTATAAGCAACTGTGTAATCGAATGCAGGATTCCTAAAGTTTTGTAGAGAGAAAGGCTCAGACACCTTTGACATCGAAACAGAAATATTTTTGCTTTTTTCACTTTTACCTGTGCCATAAATAAACAAAACTGATATTTTTATGTCTCTTAATAACTTCTGATTCTGTCTAACATTCTGTTTCAGGTTATCAAGACAACATTTTCCAGATTTAATCACAGGAAATCAACTGATTTCTTACAGGAGCTCAAAAGGGTCTGTGATTTGTTCTCTTACAACAAGCAGATTTATGCAGTCATTTCAAAATTGCTTTTATAGAAATCTAAAGATAACAGGGCAGGTTTGCTAATGGTTGAATTTCAAAATGAAAAAAATTCAACCATTGAAAAATTTACCTATTTCGATCAAATAGATTTTCGATCGAATAAAAATCGTTCAAATCATTCAATAGAATTGATTGATTTTGTGCAAAATCCTTTGAATTCCTAGGACTTTGAAAAAAATTATAGGATACAATGGCAATTTGACAGCTTTAAGGTGGCGAAGTGTCAAATTAGAAGAATTTTAAAGGGCCAGTAGAAATAGAAATTTCTCTATTCTAATCGAATTTTGGCCTATTCGACAGTTGAAGTAGCCCAAAATTACTTCAAATTCATTTTTTTAAATTGGAATATTATTTGAATATTCACTTCGACCCTTAGTAAATGTGTCGCATAATGTAGCACATTTAATGTTTACTCAAAAATCAGGTTGACATGGACTAAACTCCTTGTTAATTTCTTCTATAAAACATACTGTCAGGATTTATAGATACAGTTTCTTTAGACATGGCTTACACAATAGGCAAGATTACAGGATGCAGCATGTTTAGGAGTCTTTTATTATATTTTCTCAGTGATAAATTCCAAGTAAATATATCACTGAATATTTATTTGGTTTACTACAAACATGTTTTTGTTTCATGAAAAAATCGTATGAATCATATGATCGGATGATTTCTATTCAATCGAAAAAAACTGAGAAAAAGCCTATGGGAGCTTCCCATAGGCAAATATAGCAACTCTGTAGGTTTAATCTGGTGAAGTAGGCAATCAAATAATTTTTTAAAGGGCAAGTACCATCAAATGGTCGAATGGTCGAACGATTTTTAATTCAAATTGTACAATTTATTTGAATCATTTGATTCTATCGAATGAGTCTTTTGAAATATTTGATTTGATTGACTATAGCAAATTCGATGGTCGAAGTAGCTCAAAAAAATTTGAAACTCGGATTTTTTGTATTCGAATCCTCCACCCGAGCTTAGTAAATCTGCCCCTTAATGAGGCCAATACAAAGAGCAATAGATCAATGCATATAATAGCAAAGCAAACAGAAAACTGCCACTGAGCATCTTTTTAAAGGGATTCTGTCATGATTTATATGATGTATTTTTTATTTCTAAATTACACTGCTTACACTGAAAATGAATCACTCCTGAACCAGCAAGTGTATTTTTTAGTTACAAGATTGGTGTGTAGGCAGCCATCTCAGGTCAGTTTTCCTGGTCATGTGCTTTCAGAAAGAGCCAGCACTTTAGGATGGAACTGCTTTCTGGCAGGATGCTGTTTTTCCTACTCAATGTAACTGAATGTGTTGCAGTGGGACCTGGATTTTACTATTGAGTGCTGTTCTTAGCTCTACCAGGGAGCTGTTATCTTGTGCCAGGGAGCTGTTATTTGGTTACCTTCCCATTGTTCTGCTGATGGACTGCTGGGGGGAGGGGTCATATCACTCCAACTTTCAGTACAGCAGTAAAGAATGATTAAAGCACAAGTCACATGACTGGGGGCAGCAGTCTAGCCCCATTTCATATTTCAAAATTAAATATAAAAAAAATATGTTTGCTCTTTTGAGAAACAAATTTCAGTGCAGAATTCTGCTGGAGCAGCACTATTAACTGATGTATTTTGAAAAAAAAAAATGTTTTCCCATGACAGTATCCCTTTAAACAAATCTACAAATCTGTGATCTATTTCTATTTTAACACACTCCACTTGCACTTGAGTTTGTAAATGAGCCCTTATCTGTTTGCTAATCTGCATCCCCACTCTATTAGAACTAGAATGTTCATGTTAATATAAAAGTCCTAAATATTGTAGAAAAAATATCATTTGTTGTAGAGAACCATCATTCATGGTAGCATTGGCATGTATAAATGTAGCATATTATCATCAGTCTACACTTCATTTGCCATTATTACTGTATGATAGATTTTGCATTTTTAGTTAACTTGATGAACTGTATCATTTTTACTGAAAATGCTAGCTGTTTTTTTTCTCAAATACATGTGTAGCTGCTCTGAAACTGTGGCCTTATATGAAACAATATACTTTTAGTAATTTAGGTCATCAGATGTTATACATATATGCCAACATATTTGCACAGACTATCATTTAGTAGAGCCAGATGGGTCATATTTCTCAGGGATCTGTGCTTAATGTAGCTTTGATTATGCATTGTACATCAGAGGATCTGGCATGTGCTGCTGTGAGGTAACTGAGGTACAGCGCTACGCAACAAGTTGGCGCTATAGAAATACATGTTAATAACTACATAAATCCTTTAGCACCAATGATCAAATTAAATTCTTTTTTAAGGCTTGTTATATCATAATTTACGTGCTGAAAAATACTTATTTAGAAGATCTATTGTCCTACCAAGGACATTTGGCTACCATGTTAATTTGAGGAGTTATAAGACCATAAAATTGGATTCCTTCCAGACTCTGTATATATTTCATATCAAATCCCACAACCCTCCTTTAATATCATAATCACCAATAGAAGTTAAAACAGGAAGTCACCTAATGCCTACAGTAAATGGCCATAACAGCTATCCAAAAATGATCTGACATAATTGAAGGCATCTACAAAAGGCCAGCAACAGCTTTATAAACAATAAGCTATAAAGAAACATATTAGAGTGCATTCATTTAGCTAGAACTGCGGGGAAAAGTTAAGATGTAAATGAGCCCTATTGTCTGTTTTTAGCTAGCAAAAAATCATATATATATATATATATATATATATATATATATATATATATATATAGTCCAAAAATATAAGGAAGCACTCACGGCAAAAGGGTTATTAGAAGTCCTTTACTTAAATCAAACGAACATCAACGCGTTTCGGTACCTCAAGGGAACGTCACGGTCCCTTGAGGTACCGAAACACATTGATGTTCGTTTGATTTCACTCTCTATACACAGATAAATTATTTGTCAAAAATATGAACCCTGTATAAAATCCTGTTAAAAAAAAGCTGTAAGTCACAGGTTATACAATGAAAGCCCATTATAGTCTTCACACACACATAACATGTTATTCCATAGAAAATGTTCCTTTTGTTAAATGTAGTGTTTTAGCATGCCTGGACAGGATATATTTTAGTCTTGTATGTGATGGCATATCATAACATCAGTCATATAAATAAAGAATCTCCTCTTGGTAAGGTGCTAATATGAGAAATGAGAATTACTAGAATTATTACTATAAGATACCTCTTGTTCTAGAGATGTTCCAGGTACAGCTACAGATTTAATAAACTTAGTTAAACTGGGGTTATGAATAGGGATAGTTTTGCTCAGAAAAATGCCCACATGGATTTGCAACGGATAGTAAAAAATGTGGTTTTAAAAATGCTGCAAAATGTGAAAATTTGTTGCACAAAAAAAGACCAATTGACTTCATTGAATTTGGCAAATAATTTGCCATTTCACAAATGGTTGGCGGAGTGAAATGGGTCAGATTGCCCATAAATAGTTTTGAATAAGCAGCAGACATAACTGAAGGCTTATATTGAAGTCTCTAGAACACTTGGAGGAATATTTATTAAAGGTTGGTTTAGTTGTTTTAGAGGTGTTTGAAACAACGACTAAACTCACTAAAACCATGACTGTCATTGAATTTATTAAAGGATCTGATTGCAGTTGCCATTTGATTGTTAGTAAATAAGCCCCATAGACAAACTTATTATCAGCAGGTTAATTTGGTGCTCTGTTGAAGGTGAAACAGTACCTAGTTGGGATTTAGAGGTACAGTAGCTGAGCCAGCTTTAGAGGAGTAACAGGATGGCAGATAAAGTCATTACAGAAAGAAGGTTCTAGAGTAGAAAAGTAGTCTATGGGTCTGGACAGAGAACAGATAGGCAGAGGCAAAGGCAGAAAATAGGAAGAATGCTTAGTGAGGCAGAAAAAGCTCAAGGACACATGGGGCAAATGCATTTAAATTTGACATATGAGAAAAAACACAAAAAATAGCACAATCACGAATATGCTTGAGTGTATTTTATTTTTAACTTGAATAGTGTTGATTTCATATAGGGAAAAAAATTGAACATTTGAATTAAATTATTTGAATGAAAATATTCAAGTTTATTTAAAATCTCAAGATTTTACAGACTCGTTGAAACCTAATAGAGCAATATGTTTTTTGTTTGTGGCTAAGTAATGCATTCAGGTTTATTTCACAAATATGCAAGCACTTGAGAACAAATAAACAAGAGATTGTTTATTTTTCCACTAACTCAATAATGGATAAATCCATTATAACGTATTAGTACAAAAGGTAAGGTATGATGTCAAGTACCCAGAATGCAAATGCTTAGCCACAAGCCTTTATTAATGCACCTTGGCATAATTGTGTACACAAACTAGCTGAGCAGTTGATCATGCAAATAGTGTGAAACTATTAAGCTTGCAGTTTCTGTTTCAATGCACAAAGCAACATTGGGAGAACAGCATAAGTCTTCATGAATGTGATACTTGCATCCCTAGCCTTGAGGCTTATGTCTGAGTTCATGCAAGAGCTGCTACCCTTAGCATCTGGAACCCTGCATATTCATGTTTTGGGTTTTTTTCTATTTTGCAAACACAAAAGTGCTTGGTACATTGTGAATATGGAAAATGCTAGGGTTGCACCAAACCCTAAATTTGACTTAATCTGAGCCTTTTTCAGATGGATTTGAGCTTGACCAAATCAAAGTGCCTGGCGAACTATAGGCCTGTATAAAAATACAATTCAGCCACAGAAAAATGTGTGTTCATGTAAATACATTTCATTCATTAGTGTTTGGATTCGGTTTAAAGATTTAGTATTTGTCCAAATCCCAAAAACAAGGATTTGGGGTGTCCCTTGCAAATGCTATTGAATTATATTAGTTATGTGTTTTTTTAGCCTGGAACAGTTCCCACACATCAGCTCAACTTCACACCAGTCAACAGACCTTTACAAGAGGCTGTTTGAGGCTTTCAATAAAATTCTTGCATCTTTGAGTTTTCCTTTCGTTTTCAGTCCTCTTTTCATTGGCCAGCCTACCTGACAACTCCATCACTGTATATGCATTTTATGGATTAATTTTCATTAGTAATAAAGAACACTGTACTGTATGTTTATAATAAATTACAATTCTCTGCAATTTATTTACAATTTGATTTGTTTGCTATAGGATGCAGTGTCCATGGTAACATTCTGCAGTAGAAGATGATTCTTTTTTTAAAAGGGCAAGCTATTCTGCTACTTTACCCAATTAATTTTCCTTCCTATTTTAAACAATGTAAACAGCTAGCCTAATTAAGATCCCCATTTTTCTGCATTACATGGCTATAGTTAATACATATTTGGTACAGCATGTTTATATGAATAAATAAACTGTGTGATGTCAGGCTTTGCTGGTGTTTTTGTAGAAGCCGTTATTCTCAAAATATGTATCCTTTTTTGAACAATTATTTACTAGATGTTAACTGATTTTCAAACAGGCTGACAAAGGAAAAAAATCTTTCAATTTAATAACCTCTGGGAACTTTAAATCCCTGCTGCAAAACAGAATATTTGTTGCCGCCTGACTACTTTCCATTGCAGATGATTTATATTCTAGCATTATTTAAAAACACCACAGCTGGCAAATAATGCATTAATGCATTTTCCATATAACAAAATAATCCTTTAATTGCATGAGAGAAGTTGTAAGAACCTCTCTTGCAGCTTAAAGCTCCCAGTAAAGAAAATTGAAAACCACTTACATGTTGTTTTTGAAGTGTGGATATTACCACTCTAGGGAATGGATGTAATATTTTCCCAATACACAGATATGAGTGGGCTTGAATGATTATGAACACTCCTGGGAGTTCTAAAAATGTAAAATGACAGGGAAGCCATTGATGTGTCTAAATCTACTACTAGCATGACAGGCCATGTGTATTGACGAATATGTTATAGTAGAGGTAGGAGGTATAAATAATTTAAAATACCAAACAGCTGATTGTTCTTATCATCATTATTATTATTGCAATGATTAAAGAGAGACAACATATCTGCAACATATTCTGCAAAGATCCACTGCAGGTGTCATGAAGGTACTGCAGTCTAGCTCTAGTGCAAACACTGGGTACTCACTACATTCCTATAAAAGATGAAATAGCTGGTAATCCTTCTGGACACCCCTTTTAACCTCTTTAAAAATCTGCCGCGCAGTGGTAATATATCTGGGGCAAATGTGGATGGCTTTAGAATTCTCAACATTGAATTTCATGAGTTTCCAAACTCTCACTCAACATATTTAAAAAATGTTGCATCATCTGCAAATGGATGTTTTATTTTTAAGAAATATTGAAAAATGACTGGGCCCAGTAATAATCACTGCCACTTCCCTTGCCACTGTAGTACAATATGTGTAATCTCCATTTATAACAATGCTCTGCATTTTGCAACTCAGGCAATGTTTTTACACATGTACAGTTTCTCTTAGTCAAATTCCCCAGTACAAGAAAAGAAGATAAATTGTAGGTACGTAAGTAGAAAAATGTATGGATATGGGTTCTTGTGTAGTAAAGTTTATGATATTATATACTATACGTCTCTTATTATGTGTACATATTGCACACATATTGTTTTTGATCTGATTGTTATTTTCATAATGCAATGATACCTTTTATAGATAAAGGAGAAGACATAAACATGAAAAGGGTTTCATATATAGTATGGTATAAATGAAAATTGTACATTCTCATATTACTTCTCTTCAGTGTTCCAAATCTATAGTTTACCTTTGGTTTACTGCTTCTGCAGCTGCCTGGCTATATGTCACTTCCATTACCATCTACCCACACAAGACATATAGAGATTGTGGTGTTGAAAGATATGGTCAACATACTACATTCAGTTGTCAAAAAAAAACTCTGGATGAATGGAAAGGTTTAGCCAGGAATTAGATACAAGGTTTTGAACCATGGACAAGCAGAACATGCAATGTGATCTAGAGGCCTTTAGAGGAGTAACAGGACGGCAGATAAAGTCAGTACAGGAAGAAGGTTACAGAGTAGAAAATGATTACAATGATTAAAGAGATACAACATATCTGCAACATATTCTACAAATATCCACTGCAGCTGTCATGAAGGTAATCTGCAGTCTAGCTCTAGTGCACACACTGGGTACTCACTACATTCCTATAAAAGATGAAATAGCTGGATTTTATTGTATTTTTAAGAAATAGAGCATGCAATGTTGGTCTAGATGTTTTATATTTACTGGAATGAGTTAGCAGTTCACTACGCTAGATTTGTTCTACTGTGTCCTAGGAGCTCTGGGAAAGGAGAGGTGGCATGACTAGCTTGACCCCCCTACAGGGATCTAATGAAAGGGATAGACTTTGGAATTTAAGAGTCAGTATCCAGAATAGCATTTGGCAAGGAATTAACAGTGCAGAGGATCGAAGCTCAACAGGTGTTAGTATGGTAAGATACATGCTTGCTCTCTATTTGTATAGTTCCTATATTTGGCAAAAGCTTAATAAAAAAACATGAATATTGTTTAAAAATAATTATTTTACCAAGTACTTGTTTGCATCTTCAGATGGAACAAAATTACACTTACATCTGTCTGTATGTAACATTTCCAGTGTAGCCCATGTCCTGTGCTATGATTTTGCAAGTGTACATTGTTACTGGTGTCAGATTATTATTATACATTTTTATATTGTTTGTACTGAGGCCTTACCATGTTTTCTTCAGAAATCCACAATATATAGTCTTGATGGTTTGTTTAGCCATGATATGTGGAAACAAATATTTCAGCACAGATATAATATTAGTTTTACTGGTCATATTATTTGTACTAAAAAGGTTACCCTTTCGCCAGTTATGCTCCATTACTGCCCTCAAGTATGTGCATTTATATAGTATTTATTTATCTGCAGTCAAGCAGGCCAAATAAGCCTTTTATAACTTAATAACCATATTTTACATTTAAAGAAAAGTGTTTTCATATAGATGTCTTTATATGCATAGCGTAAAATACAGAACACTTCAAGGATGCCTATCAGTGTTAACCTGTTTTATTATAGATCATTTCTTTAGTGTTCTGCTTGAAAATCCTAATAAAAATATATTTCAGTATTACTAATATAAATACTTATATGTAGGTATTGCTGTGGTTTAGCCGGTACAGAAATATAAAATGAAGCCATGCTTGAAAGAAAGGGCCATTTTATGCAGCAGAAGTAATTGAACTGTATACATATATTCAAAACTGATACCATATCGCCTAGATTTACATGGTTATATAATCAATTTTCTTTTCATCTTGTGCTAAAAGAAACTTTCAACATGTGAGAGCATTTCAGGTTATAAGATCAGCCCATCCAGGCTATCAAGCATCACATTAAGTATATTCTATTAAGCTGTGGATAATGTATATAATGCAGTGTCACTGGTCTTTGTTTAACATTTTGCAAAAATGATCTATTTCAGTACAGCCATAATTATTGCAAATGTGTGTCCTTGAGTCAACTCAATTAATTTTATTGCTTTGTTAACTGAATATGTATCATACACATAAATATCTAAGAACGTGCTAGAAACCTATTTGACATGACATTTTGTAAGTATTTAAATTTTAAATTGTTATGGGTAGACCTGGCCTTTGCTTTAAGTTAATACATGTTTTCCCAATATAGGTCTTCATTTCTTCAAATTCTTAATATATTACTAATGCCATTTTACTGTGGTGCTGTTGTGACCCAGTACATCACCTTGGACCTCAGCATACTGTTACTATATCACTTGTCACATGGGAAAGCAAGTGACAACTGAAAGCAACTCTCAAAGAATGCATTACCGGTAGTGATGGGCGAATTTCTTCGGCAGGCGTGAATTCGCGACGATTTCCCGAGATTCGATGATGGCGAATAAATTCGTGAAAATTCGCTGGCATAAAAAAAGAAACTCGTTTCGTGGATTTTTCCGCCAATTCGCGAATTTCGCTGGAAATTCGCAAATTTTTCCTGAGTCCTGAGAATTGTAAGGAATTTGGCTGGAATGATGTATTTGAACAATTGGAACGATTTTAATTTGATCAAAAATGGACATATTTGATTGAATTAGGTCCATTTTCGATCAAAAATTACCCCCCCCCAAAAAAAATTAGATGGTCGAATTTCAAAGTTTTTCACTTCAGTAAATCTGCCCCAAAGAGTTAAAAAAAAATTGATTCCTTAACAGCCGCCCCTAAGAGCACCACATAGGATTATGTGCTACTTCTGTAGAGATGAGTTCAGACATACAAATCCCAAAACCAAAGTGCACATTGAATTTTTCTATTCAAATCTCCCTGAAACAAAACAATGTTATTGATGTAATTACCTTCCAATGTGCTGTAATAGCTGTACAGGCTAACAGCACGGGAAACAGCGGCCATGGTACATAAACTGAAAAATAAAATAGATTACCTCATTTTCTTCTGTCTTTGAAGCAGTTCTGTTTAATAATCCATTGGAGTTAGTATACAGAATAATTCTTCAGCAAAGCCTAAATGCTGTCTCACTACATTTCCCTAGTCCAGGTTTTCTTTCAATTACACACAGAAACAAATTAGCAAACTTTACCAGTTCTTCATTTAAACACTGGATGTATGATATTATGGACAGAGGGTATGTGTGTTTTTCTTTATATAAATGGAAGTGAAACATGTATAAGCACAACAATTCCCAGTCCTTTGGGCACTAGGAGGGATGTAAATGAGCTGGAGAGAGTGCAGAGACATGCAACTAAACTGGTTAGAGGGATGGAAGACTTAAATTATGAGGGTAGACTGTCCAGGTTGGGGTTGTTTTCTCTGGAAAAAAGGCGCTTGCGAGGGGACATGATTACACTTTACAAATATATTCGAGGACATTATAGACAAATATCAGGGGACCTTTTTACCCATAAAGAGGATCACCGCACCAGAGGCCACCCCTTCAGACTAGAAGAAAAGGACTTTCATTTGAAGCAGCGTAGGTGGTTCTTCACAGTCAGGATGGTGAGGTTGTGGAATGCACTGCCGGGTGATGTTGTGATGGCTCATTCTGTTGATGCTTTTAAGAGGGGCTTGGATGATTTTTTGGACAGACAATATCAAAGGCTATTTTGATACTAAACTCTACAGTTAGTATAGCTATGGGCATATATGGTTTGTGTGAAAGAGTGGAGATATATGTGTGTGTATGCTGGGTTTTTAATTTGGAGGGGTTGAACTTGATGGACTCTGTGTTTTTTCAACCGAATTTAACTATGTAACTATGTAACTCTGTAACTATGCATGTGTTATTCAATCAGTGTACTTGACACTTAGATGTTCTAGGAGTGTTAGTTTTAGGATTACAATCAGTTGCATATAACATTTGCTGTAGGGATATACATAACATTATAGGGCTTTACATATCATATGATATTGTTCTAGAGTTAGGCTGAAGCACTATGCATGCTAGGACAGGTGATATAATGAGATGTGAATGACTGTGAATTTAAATGGTTACACCCTTTGTAGGAGGAACAGAGGGATTAAAAAGGGGAGAGGACTGTGCTTGTATGAAAAGTTTGAATTAAAGCCATGCACTAAAGAAATAACCATTGCTGGCAATGGTGAAGGTGTGGAATCCCTCTGGGTAGAGTTTATGACTGGGCAAAAGGTTACAAAATAAATTATCATTGGTTTATGCTATAAACCACCTTGTATAAGTGACGAGTACGAAGCCCAGCTACTCTTACAAATAGAAGGGGCATCACAACAAGGTCAAGTTCAGTTACAGTAACTCTAAATTACAGACGTGCAAACTTCGACAGTATAATGGGAAATGCTTTTCACAGGCTCAAGCACAGAACAAAAATGGGAAGTCTTTAAAATGCTGCTTATTAAATATACATGCCAGTATATTCTCTGTGTAAGCAAAGAAAGTCGTTACAAAGAAAAATCTTTTTGGTGTTGAGGTATGGAAGGCATGCTTTTAAGGCTTTCAAGTTAACTGGGACAACCAAATCCTTTATAAGGTACAAGGAGACCAATAAATTATGCAATAAAAGCTATCAGGCAAGCTAAAATCGATATGGCAAAGGATATTGCAAAAAGCAGTAAAAAGAATCCAAAGTTATTTTTTAAATATAGTAATAGTAAAAAAAATTAAGCAGGAAGGGATGGAACCCTTAATATCAGAGGGGGGGGTCAGCTGGTTGGCGAGAACAAATAAAATCTGAGATTCTGAATATTTTTCATCTCTCTACATAGATTAAGTGAGCAGCCAGTTAATGAAAGTTTCCTTCTTAATAGTCTCAATACAACTAATGATGCATGGTTCACACATGAGGATATTCAAAACAGACTAGAACATGTTAAGATAAACAAAGTTCCAGGGACAGATGGTATTCATCCCAGGGAGCTTAGCTCTGTGATTGCCAAATCTCTTTACTTAATTTTGCATCTGGCATGGTGCCGAGAGATTGGCGAATTGCTAATGTGGTGCCGCTATTCAAAAAGGGATCCTGTTCTCAGCCTCAAAACTATAGGCCAGATAGTCTGACATCGGTGGTAGGAAAGCTTTTCGACGGGTTAATAAAGAGGATAAAAAGGATAAGATACTGGACTTCATAGCAAATCATAATACTATGAGTTTGTGCCAGCATGGTTTTATATGTAACATATAACATAATTTCTTTTTATGAGAAGGTGAGTAGGGACCTCGATTCTGAAATGGCAGTCGATGTGATTTACTTAGACTTTGCCAAAGCATTTGATACAGTGCCACACAGAAGGTTACTGGTTAAATTAAGGAATGCTGTACCTGGATAGAGAACTGGCTAAAAGATAGGCTAAAAAGAGTGGTGGTAAATGGAACATTTTCTAATTGGACCAGTGTTGTTAGTGGTGTACCGCAGGGCTCTGTACTGGGTCCCTTGCTTTTCAACTTGTTTATTAATGACCTGGATGTGGGCATTGAAAGTACGGTTTTTATTTTTGCAGATGATACTAAATTGTGCAGAACTATTAGTTCCATGCAGGATGCTGCCACTTTGCAGAGTGATTTTTCTAAGTTGGAAAACTGGGCAGCAAACTGATAAATTAAGTTCAGTGTTGATAGATGCAACGTTATGCACTTTGGCAAAAATAATATAAAAATAATATAAATGAAAGTTGTACACTAAATGGCAGTGTGTTGGGTGTTTCCTTAAATGAGAAGGATCTTGTTTTTTTTATAGATTACAAGTTGTAAAAGTTCTTTCTTGCATAAAAAAGGACATTAACTCAAGGGATGAAAACATAATGCATTATGCAACTTTATAGGTCCTTGGTAAGGCCTCACCTGGAGTATGCAGAGCAGTGTTGGACTCCAGTCCCTAAAGGGAAACTGTCATGGGAAAACATTTTTTTTCAGTTAATAGTGCTGCTCCAGTAGACTTAATTTTGAAATCTGACATGGGGCTAGCCATTTTGTCAATTTCCCAGCTGCCCAGGTCATTTTGTTTTTCCTTCTTAATGTAACTGAATAGTACGCACTGGGACATGGGTTTTACTATTTAGTGCTGTTCTTAGATCTACCAGGCAGCTGTTATCTTGTGTTAGGGAGCTGTTATCTGGTTACCTTTCTCTCATTGTTCTTTTGTTGGGCTGCTGGGTAGGGGAAAGGGAGGGGGTGATATCACTCCAACTTGCAGTACAGCAGTAAAGAGTGATTGAAGTTTATCAGAGCACAAGTCACATGACTTGGGGCAGCTGGGAAATTGACAAAATGTCTAGCCCCATGTCAGATTTCAAAATGAAATATAAAAAAATCTGTTTGCTCTTTTGAGAAATGGATTTCAATGCAGAATTCTTCTGGAACATCACTATTACATTTTGAAAAAAAAATTTTTTCCCATGACAAGATCCCTTAAAGAGAATATAAATGAACTTGAGAGAGTAAAGAGATGTGGGAAATTGACAAAATGTCTAGCCCCATGTCAGATTTCAAAATGAAATATAAAAAAACCTGTTTGCTCTTTTGAGAAATGGATTTCAATGCAGAATTCTTCTGGAACATCACTATTACATTTTGGAAAAAAATTTTTTTCCCATGACAAGATCCCTTAAAGAGAATATAAATGAACTTGAGAGAGTAAAGAGACGTGCAACTAAACTGGTTAGAGGGATGGAAGACTTACATTTTAAGGATAGATTGTATGGTTGTGGTTGTTTTCTCTGGAAAAAAAAGGCACTTGCAAGGGGACATGATTACAATTTACAATTATATTAGAGGACATTATAGACAAATTGCAGGGGACCTTTTTACCCATAAAGAGGATCACCGTACCAGAGGCCACCTCTTCAGACTGTAAGAATAGGACTTTCATTTGAAGCAGCGTAGGTGGTTCTTCACAGTGAGGACAGTGAGGTTGTGGAATGCATTGTTGGGTGATGTTGTGATGGCTGATTCTGTAAATGCCTTTAAGAGTGGCTTGGGCGATTTCTTGGGCAGACATAGTATCAAAGGCTATTATGATACTAAACTCTATAGTTAGTATAGATATGGGTATATATAATTTATGTGAAAATATTTAGGGGTGTTTATGGATGCTGGGTTTTCATTTGGAGGGGCTGAACTTGATGGACCATTGCCAAGTATGGTAACTTTGGGAATGCATATCACTTTACAGCAAATGATTGTAATACACATCTGCGCTTTTATATGCAAAGAATGAAGTGTGCATCCTGCAGTTCATCATTCTCTGGCAGTACTTATGGCCTAGATGAAATTCTGATACAAAGAAATTGTTAGTAGTACTAGGTAGAATGCCTTTCTGTGCTTGTTCCTCATATACATAACAGGGAGCAGATAGATTGATTGAATGTTTCAGTGAAGGTAGTTTAGCCACTACATCCACTGCACCAAGAATGCCATATCAAAAAAAGAGTGCCTCAAACCAATCAAAGTTTAGGAACATGGTTCAAATACTGAAATCAGGCAAAGTCATATTCAGAAGATTTAGCTGGGATTTCTTATGAAGTCAGGATTTAGCAAAACATTTCAGCTCCATGAGAGCTGCATTAATGCATTGCATGAAATAAAGACACAGTGTTGTACAAAATGCTGTCCTATTTCCTGCAATTGGATTCAGCAGTAAATTATCAGGAAGGCATAAATGTTGAATCTATGGTGCTGGTGCTCTTTAGCATGAGTGCTAGCACTGCATATGTTGTGATCTATAGCAGGTAATGTGTTTTTCTAAAAATATACATATAGAAGTGCAATAGACACTAATTACAATTCCTATTAAATCGTATTCATTGCCAACTGTGAAGCATATAATTAACTGAAGTCCGCAAAGAGTTTAAAAACTTGCAGACACATCTGGTACATATTAGAGTGCATATAGCGTTGTCTCGTTCGTCAGAATGATGACTTCATGCCTTTAAGAGTGCCTTGGGCGATTTCTTGGGCAGACATAGTATCAAAGGCTATTATGATACTAAACTCTATAGTTAGTATAGATATGGGTATATATAATTTATTTACCCAGTTTTTACTTTTACACTGAACTGTTCCTTTAAATTCCCTTATATTTCACAATTACTCTAACCGGAATTTCACCTAGCTCTCTGCTGTAACCTGTATTGTGAAATAGACTACTATAGACTATTTGATTTTGGCCTCATAAATGTCATATTTAAAAAAAAAATTATTCCACCCCATATTTTAAAATGACTTGTTTTTTTGTGAATATTTTATTCTATCAGAAAAAATGTTGAAATTGTATTCACTTTTATAGAATGTTATAGAAATGGGAAGTATGGGAAACTATGGTTTTCCGCTCTAGTTAAATGATAAATATGGCCCAAGGTCTAAAGTACATTTTTGCATGTTAAAAAGCATGTTGGCAGATTGTTAGGACTTGGTCACAATAGGTGAGAATTACTTTAAATGAATACATATCTCAAAACAAATGACAGTGACTTTAAATTGTGATCTTTTGTACGTAAGCGCCTCCCTGAATCTACTCAAACTTTTTGGCCCAAAAAAGATAGCTTTACTAAAGTGTTTTTTTGTTTTGCTCAAATATGGACCTTTTTCTATCGAATAGGTCAGTTTTCAAATAAAAATAGTTCGAATGTATCGTTAGATTCGAACGATTTTGGCCAAAATAAAAATTTGATTTTCAAAAAATTCCAAAAACACCTTTTAAAGGTTCCAGGAGTAATTAAATTTTTTAAAGAGACAGTACTTTAATTTTGGAATGGTCGAATTTTAAAATTTTCTATTCCATTTAAATTTTTTTCAATTCGAATCGAATTTTGGCCTATTCAGTAGTCGAAGTAGCCAAAAATTACTTCGAAATTCTAATTTTTTGTAATTCAAATTTTCACTTTGACCCTTAGTAAATCTGCCCCTAAGTGTTGCATAGTCTGCACTTTCTTTTTCTTAGATTCTGTTCTTCTTCTGATCAGATAGACCAGAACAGGCACCCCAACCTATGGAAACACACTGTGTTTTAATTTAGTGACATTCAAGTAAAATTTTCTTGACTAATGTCATAAAATTGGATTTTGAAAAAAAACATTTGGGCGATGGGTCCCCTTTAAGATCAGTCTGGAAAAGGGTATCGAAATCATGGGATCTTGTTCTTCAGATTTAGAGAAGGTCCTTGCCCTAAAAATATGAAAAATAAATATTATATTGTATATCAATTGCTTTATTTTAATTCAATCTTTTTGATTGGTAGTGGGCTGGATGTCCTTGTTTATGTGTTTCTAAATGTTTGGTATATAGAGTATACATGTATGCATTCATCTGGATCTCTCTTCCTTATTATTTGCTCTACAGTGGCCAAACAGCAATTACATTACACTAGGGCAATTTGAAATCAAGCTAATTTATAACCATGTACAGCAAGCATTCATCGATTCATTGTTATTGCTGTGTGGGACCATTGTCATAATGTTCATGTGGCAGCGCTGGGATTATCACAATTTTTTCTAAGTATCAGTTAAGAATAAAACTTGGTAATCATAAAGAAAAAGGAACTCCATTCTTCTGGAACATTTATCATTCATAGTGTTTGATACTGTACAAATACAAGTGTATTTCACTGGTATGGGTCTAATATTCCTGGGCACAATATAACAGCACAATCTCCGAATATCCTTCAGTCATCTTCTGCTGCAAACCCCTTTTACTAATATCCAAAGTTTGGGTTTTAATATTTGCTATTTATTGAGTGCATTACATTAAATTTCAGGAGAACTATCAGGCCTATGATTCTTTGTGTCCAAAATAACTAGATCCATTTCATCCAGCACTGCAAAATACGTCGGTGCTATATAAATACATGTTAATAATAAAAATAAAGTCTTTATTTTGGAGCTCTACTCAAAATGACATTCTGTTATTTATTTGAAACAATTGATTTGACATTTTATAACTAGCGTGCCACCATAGTGACAATAAAGACAATTTCCTTTGGGCAAATAATATTTTAATATGTCGCATTTGAATGAAAATAAATAAATAACTATATAGTGGTGAAGACTATGCGCGATTACAACATCCTCTCCTGTGTTTTTTTTTAGACTAAGCAAAATTGTTATACAGTTTAACAGTACTCACTACACTCTCACCAGGTTACCATGGAAACTAGAATCTCAGATCAACATGAAAGGCACAGAGTAAATCTGTTTGACTATGCGGCAATAAAGATCTGAGATTTCTGCATATCACTAAAAGGCTAAGTATCTTCTTTTGAATATCATTATCTATTAATTTTTCATATCTGAGATTTTGAACTTTTTCATGACCCCTTCTACTTAGTCATGTGCAAAAATGCTTTTCTTATGAATTGTATTACATTCTCAGATATACAGTGGAATTAAATAATATTTACTAGTTAAACATACAGAACAATGCAGGTCACAAATTGAACCTAGTAATACAACTAGGAGTTAATTTTTCCATGAATTATTGTAAGAACACAGAATTAGTAAAATGATATCATGAGCCAGTAGTAGATTAAGGGCATCCAATATGCTTGCAAAGACATGATTCATCCAGTGCAGGCATTGTAACAGTGACCTTCACTGTTGGGTATGTGAAATATATAAGTATGTGAAATGACCACAATCATATATGACACATTGTTCCTCTTGCCTTCCTCTGCATATGGTTACAAGATACAAATATGCAAAGATATTTGTGAAAAACCAAGAATAGTCAATGGTAGAGGAATAGCATCCCGTATGTCTCACTACAACTGTCACTGCACCTTATGTCAGGACAGGATAGAGTACCAGAGGAGGTTATGGCATTATTATATAGGGTAGGTTAATGGCTTTTAGTCTGAAATCAAAAATCTCCTCTACTTCAAACTCATCCCTTCTTTTGACAGGAAACTCGGAGAAGACAAAGTTGTTAGAGCAACTTTATTAGCAAGAGCAGCATGAGTGCAGATGACATCTAGGGGGTTATTTACTTTTTTCATTATTTTATTAAAACAAGTTCGACCATTTAACAATAAATTAACTTGAAAAGTTTGATGCAAGAAATTAGTAAACATTTTTTGGATTTGATGCAGAATTTTTCATATTATCACCCAAAAAACAAATTATTTGGCTTATCATACAATGCCCAGCTCAGATCACCAAAACTTCCAATTGTAAAAGGGACATCTTACATTGACCTCTACATGACCTCCGCAGGTTTGAGTTTATTTTGATTCAGATTTTTGGCAGCCGCAGGGTATAATGAATCTCAAAAATTAAAGTTTTTTCCCAATGAAAAATTTGTGTTTTCGCCTTTAAAAGCCTGACCAGAAAAATGTGGGTTTTCATAAATAACCCCCTAAAAGTATGCTATGGCAATGTTTTGCTGTAACAGGCTTTAACATTCATTACCTTTAGATATTCATATCACAATATGTCTCTAAGCTGGCTGCACTGATTCAATTTTCTTTTAAAGGAGAACTAAAGCTTAACTGAAGAAGTAGGCTAGAAATGTTGTACATTATGTTTTGGGCTTCTGTACCAGCCCAAGGCAACCACAATCCTTTAGACCAAAGATGCCCCAGTAGTTCTTTTCTGCTGATTCCCTGCATATCCTCTGCAGTCATTTACTGAGCTTAGGGGTCTACTCACAATATACATTACACATGTAATGTAATTAGTACAGATAATTACTACATGGCAGCACAGAAACCAGTAGAACTAGCATCAGAAATCAGCCTTGTAGCATCAGCTTATATTACAGAAAAAAATCATTTTAACCTTCTCAACAGCTGCTCAGAGCCCACTTAGCATGTGAGTGTCACAGACACTTTGCAAGATGGTGACCCCCTGTGACAAGTTTGAAGTCCTGGATCATTGCTGCTATTGAGAAGTTAAACTTTAGACTGGTGAAAGTTCAGTAAGAGTTTATATTATGTGAAACCCAGCAGTGTGTATTTTTCATATTTATTTTTAATAATAAAGGAGAAATGTGTGTTCTGATCAAAGAATTGCTAGAAAAGTATATTGCCAAGAGTATTTCTTCATGCTAAAATAAAGTAACCTGGTAAATGATCTCTCTAAGGATACAAAAAGTTATTTGGTTGCACAGAAGGTACATAATAGACTCCTATTTTCCCAGTAGGATCAGTGCATAAACAGCTAAAAGTCAGTGCTGACTCAGGGGAATCAGAGGACAGTAGCTGGGGTGGTCTTGGCATTAAAACAGGGTATTTCTTTCAGCGTTTTCTGTTTTGGATGGTTCTGTGGGTTGTTGGATCCTTGACAATGAATGTAGTGGGAAGGAATGAGGTGATTCTCCACCCTTAGCATAACACATTTCAGCACTAGATTTATTGACCTTAGGGAGATTCCAGCAACACGCATTAAGCAGAAAACTTCTGTCCTAGATGTTGCTATAATGAATTAATTATAATTAAAGCATTTATATTACATATAGGTTATTATATACATAGGAGCAAGTTGCTCTGGTGAAGGCAGACTTCCCTGACATTTAAAGACTATAAACATTATATTGGCTGCTAATAAGTACTTTAACCAGCTCCAGCTCCCTTAAGAACAGCATTTCATGTAACAGTAAAGTAAAAGATAGTCTCTTTACACAAAAACACTGATATGAAAGTTTTTTATTTCTTCCGCCAAATAAATGAATTTTCTGCCTAGAGATTACAAGGCTGTTTCTGAATGTGCTAGTTTTTCAGACATCAGCTTCACAATAGCACATTTCCCCTGTAATTAGTAGTGTTGCTGAAGATGCATCTTGCACAAAGAGTCTAAAAACAAATGTGTTATAATGCAGCCACAATGGGGTTTCATCTGTATCCTTTACAGTTGCAGCAGAACAGGGGACATTTAATTACTGTATATTTGCATTTTTGCCATTTTTGTCAAACTCATAATGTTCTTACAGTTTTAATAACCTTTCATTTGTGCACAGGTTTAGTTTGAATCTTTTGAAGAGCTTGTACCAGTAAACAGCTCTCTTGTAGTCCTTTTGTTTTGTTTACTGACAGCAAAGTCACCCATAACTTCGGAATAATTTAGCAATGCAGACACAAATTTGTATAGTTTGCATTAGCAGTTTGATTGTATCAATGAGGGCGCGAACTTGGGTGCAGAATACTCACATGTCAGACATAGGGTGTGCAATTAACTACTGTAACTACAGTAAGTACAAGTCAGTTGTCTGTGTTGATACAACATGCAAAGTCCTGGAAGTTACAACTCTTAATGGCAGGTTTTAATTCCAGAACTCACTGGCAACACTTTACACCATATACAGCAATGCAGATGCAGCTACCAAAGTCGCAAGTATGTGTATAGGGCTGCTATTTTACATAAGATAAAAATCATCGCCAGGACACCTGACCCCAACTGGGTCATTAAAGACAGTAAATGCAGTGTGTACAACGTCAAGTGCAATTTAGTTGCCATGATTTTTGTCCACAATGCAGGGTTTTTGCTCATAATTCCAGAATAATTGTGGCTGGAAGGAGATGTGCCTGATGTCAAACATTGATTGATTGATTTTATTGATTACATTCAAAATCTTTGGTGTTAGGACATTGTCATCTACACCTGATTCTTCGGGCACAAGTATACTACATTTATTATGCCAAAGTGTAAATAATGGTCATAATTACATTTTAATAAATGGCACATATTCCTGCAAACATGTGCACTTTTTTCCATGTTGTCGTATCTAGGGAAAAAACTTATTACAATGAACTGGAAAAACATGATTGCCTTACCTTTACCTCAGTTGAATGGGAATTTTGATGCAAGATATATGCAGGCTAAAAAAAGGTAGTCCACATTACTATCTCTACCCTGTAATACCCAATTTTGCATGCCCTGTGTCCATTGCTGTACTTGGCATTGTTCTTTCATCAATAAACACCCAAATAAAAACAAATACTAACTGAATAATAGGCTCAAAAAGACAAACACATCTAGTCAAGAAAGCAATCGTAATTGAGCATAATGGCTGCAATTAGAATTGAAACATGCAGGAATTATCAAAGTATGAGCTTAGGCACTGCTCAGGGCAAAAAAAAGAGATAGGATCTGTAAAGCAATTACAGTATAAAGAGAAATGTGTTTATGTTTACATTTAAATACTATTTTCCATTCATTTGAACAACTCAAGGGGCATTGGAGTACTGGAGGATAAATGCCTTGTCTAATAAAGGGGCAATTTAATATACTTGGAATTGGAAATGCTAATGTATTATGGTTCGGTTTCACTACATTTCAGATTGCAGTTTTATTGTATCTAAGGCATTATGGCTGACATAGCCTTTGGCTTTTGAGTCCATAGATTTCCATTTTGGTGATTTGGAACAACTGTGTCATTTTCAATGACTAGCCAATAATTAGCCTGTTAAGGGACATGCTATAATCTAACAGACTGACTTTGCAATAAGAAAAGAAATTTAGGCATGCTAATCCTGCCTGTTGTTGTGATTTTTTGTGACATTTTTGGTCTCTTGTCTTGACAAATAAGGTTAATTGCTAACCAGTTCTGACGTTAAATTAAATATGTAGTAATTAATAATAATTCACAGTTTATATGGCATTTAAAGCAGCATGAGCATTTTAAAACTATGTATTCTGCACAGTGCTACGAAATATGTTGGCGCTATAGAAATACATTAATAATTCTGCCTAGCAATATGGTGAATGGGGTCCAATGCTCAAGTTTTTCTTTCATTTTGTTTTCATATACTTTGGTTATATTATGTTAAGAAGTTGAGAAGGAGTTGCAATATATTCCTAGTTATTTAATATAGTGATCTTATCATTCCAATATGTATTTAGTTTTTAGCAAATTTTTTACTATATTGGCTTACGTTCTTCTTATAATAGAGAACATTCCCACATTAGTTAGTGGTAGCCAAACTTTTGCAGCTCAAGTACTACTTAAAGGGTTAACATTTAGTATGAGCCCCCTTGCCCACTTACTGTAGCTCATGAACTAAGTACATATATAGAAAACTATTTATAGGAAACAGTAGCACAGTTCCAAGAATATGTAGGACATACATGTTTTGTCCACATATCCCCTAAACTGAAATTAAAACTGAATTTTCTGTTGTATCTGGGAAGTGTGCCCAGTTTTCAAACCTTCTTGGCCTCCAGGTTGGAATCTACATTTCCCGAACCCAGTCTGTGCCATTAGCTTTAGCTGCACACAGTGATATTGTTATATGTGTCAGGTGATTCTTTCAGAATTTTCCATTATAGGGACAATTCCTTATTTCAGCCTAGCCCAAAAAGAAACAAAAAATAAGTGTTTCATTCATTTTCTAAACAAAAAAGAAATCTCCTGCAAATTTTCTATACATAGATATATATATATATATATATATATATATATATATATATATACTGCAATATATATATATGATCACCAGAATGGTCATTACATACTGTAATCAGTACTAAATCCCATTTATTCACAAACAAAAAGGGCATGATTTATCAATATTCAAATTTGAATTTTTACGGCAATTTTGTGCTAAAACTCACAGATTCCAATTAGAGTTTTGAAAACTTTGATTTAAGAGATTTATTGTCAAAAAATGTAAAACTTGAATGTAAAAATAGGCATCTAAAAGCTGACACATTCATATAGAAGTCGATGAGAGTTATTGTAGACAAAATAACAAATACAAAGCATTGTAGAAGTGATGACTATATTGGCTAACAAACAAAATAGATTGCAAGCTTTTGGAGCACCAAGGCCTCTTCATCAGGCAAATTACAAATGAAATCTGGAGAGGCACAACATAGATACTGTTAAATTATTGAAAGGTATTCATGGGCAATAAATTAGGAAGTTACATATATATTTAAGGCCCTGTGTTTTGAATTCATAGATTTTCCTTTTCCACTCAGTTTAAAAGACCTTCATGTTGTGAAGACTGTGATTTTGATTACAGAAGTGTTGTCCTACTGGTGTATCACATGATCTGGTCTTGATCATGATGTGTCTGTGATGGTTTCATCCTTGTGTGTAGTTTTTGTCCTGTTTCATCCAGTTGAAGAGCACCTAGTACATGTAATCATGTATACCACATTGGATGAAGCACATGAATAGTAGTCCCAAATGGTGTAGACAGGATTTAGACAAGCTGTTTGTTGACAGTGTCTTCAGATCTACTGATTAGCAACTTAAGATCTACTGGTATATCCCGATCAACCTTTTGGAACCCCTGCCTTAGATCTTTCTCAATTAAGCAAACTTGCCATTAAGGGTGGTAACACGTGCAGATTCCAGGGGGATTAGTCATACAGTCAAAAATCGATGGATCGGCAAGTATTCGAATAGCCGGCTGGAAGGGGACTAATCTCCCCAGAATCTGCACGTTTGTCACCACGCTAAGGGCTGAACTCCATGGAGCGATGTGTTGCAATTTCCCTCCCTGCCCCTAATTTGCATATGCAAATTAGGGTTCGGATTCTGTTTGGCTAGGCATAAGGATTCTTCCGAATCCTGCTGAAAAAGGCCAAATCCTTGCCGAATCCCGAACCAAATCCTGGATTTGGTGCATCCCTAATTATCACCCCTTTGAAAAGCTTTCCTACAACCGATATCAAACTGACCAGCCTATACTTTTGAGGCTGAGAACGGGATCCCTTTTTGAATAGCGGCACAACATTAGCAATTAGCCAGTCTCTTGACACCATGCCAGACCTCAATGAATCCTAAAAATTTTTGGCAAATAAATTCGTTTAGTATCCTGGGATAAATATCATCTGGTCCTGTACCTATATTTATCTTTACATGTTGTAGTCTCATTTGAGTGATGGTTTAAAACTTAAAGAATATGGTACTGTAGAGTAATTTTAGTTCACCATAAATGTTAAAATAACTTTTTAAAAGCATATATTGACCAACATAGATAGTAAAATGAGAAAATATGTGTTTTGTTTTTAACTGTGCTTTTATAACAGTTTGATAGGTTAGACTAATACTGGGTGTGACAGGAAACATTTTCCTAAGGATTTTGACAAAGCTATAGGGCAATTATTCCTCATCATTATATTATTTGGCAGCTATTTTTTGTAGTGAATGTGGGTATAATAAAAAGCCCCTAAAGCTTAAAGTTCTGGCAGGGACAGATAAATCAAATTTGAAAAAAAATCTTATCATGTTAGGTGACAAGGACATGTTGAAAGTACTTGACAGGTAAAACAAGAAAATTATAGATAGCAGAAAGGATAATCCAGGGACAGTTTGTGAAGACAAAAATCTAAATTTTTTTTAACATTATGATTTTCTTTCTAATCAGATTTTGGTAGAACAGGTTGTAAGCTTACAGGACCCATAATAGACATGTTCTTCTCTTTATGCTTTTTCCTATATTCCTTTGGTTGCTGTATCACAAAGAAATTCTACGACCACATAATTTTATAATAATAATAATAATAATTAACTAGACACTGAATGCTACCTTGCTTGCAGGAAATATTTGAACTTAATGCCAAACTTCCACCCATTACATCTGCATTTTATAATTGCCTACAGTTCAATATATTCTGCACTTTTGTGTATTTTAGCTGTATTATATCTATTTTCACAGCATACCATGTTTCTGACATTTTTCAACATTCAAATATGATGGGAAATATACCTACAGTAAATACACATTGTTTTTGCTAAGACCCTTGTGTTGTTTTTGTTTTAAGTTTTTGACCCGAAAAGTCATGCTTTATCACTTCTTTTACTTTATTTACTTTTATGTGGTAACTCACTCTTCATGGATTTCATTGGCTGTCATGTTTACTTTTTACAGCCCGAGATCGGCTTTCTTTCTACCTGTAATCTGACACTTCCTGTCTTCCCCCCCCCTCCACCCAGACTGACTTTGTCTCCTCCTCTCGCTTCTGAGTGATTGCCTCTTGTTGCTCAGCAACGGATTTGGCGCCTATTTGGAATTCCAGAGCTTATAATCAGTGGGGGGCTTGGGTCTCTGGTTGCATGTTTGTATACTCTTGAGAAAGATCCCTGTGAGGGATCGAAACGTCGAGTTAAATAAAAAGTTTTTCTTTATTTTGCCTGAAAAGCCTGTGAGTGCCGCCATTCTTCACCTATACATTTACCCTGCTAGCTTGGGCACCCAGGAACTCTATCCTGTAAATGGTGTGCACCTTTGGGACTGTGTATTTATATATATATATATATATATATATATATATATATATATATATGCATATGATGGTAAACTATTTTGCTTTGCAGATATAAAGGGGAACTATGGCATCAGCATACTGAAATAAGAAACTTTCTAAATACAATCAATTAAATATTCTGTACTGTTTCAGAAAAAAATCAAGTTCATCTTCACTATTCTTTTCTCAACCTCTGTTTTTCTTCATGCTCTCTTCATGCAGGAGTTAGGTGTCAGATAATCATTGACAGTTAGATCCAATATATCTTATAGGGGGCTCCTTTTGGCTAGAAGATGTATTAGCACTCACTGTATTAAAAACACCAGTCATCATGTCTCTCTACATGCAGGATTTGTGCAAAAGGCAGTTATTTTGTTTGTACTGGAATCAGTTATTTGAATGAGCTTTAATACAGCTGCTTGGGAAGGAAGCCACCCTATAAGATAGATTGGATCTAAATGTCAATGAATAACTGATACCCAACTGCTGCATGGAGATAGAATGAAGAGAAACAGATGCTGAAAGAAGAATAGTGAAGATAAACTTGATTATTAATGTATAGTGATGGGCGAATCTACCCCGTTTCGCTTCACCGAAAAATTGGCGAAAAAATTCGCTAAACGAGTCACGCCCCTGGCGAATAAATTCGCCCATCACTATTAATTTATTGTATTTACAAAGTTTCTTTTTTGAGTATGATAAACTTATATACATTTTTCATTTTATGAAAGTTCCCCTTTAAGTATTTCTTGTTTATTTCCTACATTTGTTATTTTATATTACAATAGCATAATTTGTATTTTAATTGTTCATCAATCCATTATTTTAAACAATCTACAAAGTTCCATATAACACATGATCCAAGCATAATGTTGTATTCAAATGGTTAAAAAATATCTATAGAGCACCACCTACATACAGGAAGGGTAACTCCATATCCAAAGAACACTTTACATCCAGGTAGAAGCATTCATTTCTAGACTTTTTCAGTTTTACCACAGATTTTGCTAGCTAATTTAAAGGGTACAGATATATAAAATTACTCACAAAGCAGAAATTCAGTTATAGTCCTAGGGTAAACTGTCTCTAAGGGACAGGTTTCCTACAGCTGACAACAGATAACAACCAATCCCAAATATATAGGGGTCTTTTTATAACATATCAGAGAAGGGTCAGAATGTCTTGGGAAGTTTTCAGCCCTGAGTGGTATGAAACAGGAAGGAACAATCATGTTGCACATGTGAAGACTGAATGGTTTAACTTTTAACCATTTGATTTATTAAGATTCTACTTCCTCATTGTTTGCACAACTTTTTGAATGTATGCTGACATTATAAAGATATTACACCAACAAACTGTCCAGGGGAATACTGTCATAGACTTATGGAATCAGGTTACATGGTAGTAGTCCATGGTATAAAGAATCAGCACCTTCTGCTGACCATACCCTAGTGATACTTTAGAATGCCACTGAGGCCATAATACCTTCTAACTCCTTGCAATGGGATTATACAGTAAGAGGTTGCTTAGGCAAGGCTAAAATTACAGTCTTCAAAGCATCTTCAAAGAATCTTTGAGAAGTAAAGATATCCTCAGGAAATCAAAGGCAGGACCCTACTTGCCTTTTTTGAATACAAATGATCATCACCATTTAAATAAATGGCATATCGATGCTGCTCAGTGTGATGAAGGTGCTTCACATCTAATAAATCAATGTCCCCTGATAGCATATTATTAATTGCTATTTTTATACAACCTTCAAACTTCAGTATCTGACCTCTCTGATTTGTAATAAGATCACAGAGCTGATTCATTGAACAGTGTATCTGTTACAATTCATTTAATTCCTGTCCTCATTCATCTCAGTGGATATTAGTGCACCATGTTTAGCATTCCTGTCTGGTCTCTGGTTTGTCAAGTTTCTTCTCAATATTTCAGTATCTGAAGGTACATATATAATTCCTGGCTTGTTTATAAATTGTATGTGTTCTTTATTCAAAGTCTTTATAAAAAGCAGTGACTACAAAACAATGATGTTGAACAAAAAGCCATTTTATATGTACAGCTGTGTGGCCTTTCAAACTCCTAATTAAATCCTTAAATCTCTTGCATTAATACCTACGGTACAGTGATTTTTTAAATATTTTTCTAGGGTAATTGTTAAAATGACTTATTGATTTTAGAAGAAAGGTACACATAAAAAATCCCTCTGGGGGACTCGTGCTGGCTTGTCTAAGAGTAGAATAGTTTTACAAAAGTGCCATATTGAGAAAGAACAATTGAGAAAGAATGGCTTTATTTGGAAAGCAGTCTGAACATAACTGAAAGTCCCAATTTCCCAAACTCCTCACAATGAATGTAATTGCTTACTTGTGTTGAAGGAAATGCAGCAGCGGTTGTATGCCAGTTTGCATCCCACATAGAGCACAGAATGTGAAACAAGACACCCACTTTAAGATGTTAGAAAGAATACGTAGTGTACTGTTGACATCAAAGTAACAGAAATACAGTTTGGAAAGAATTTGGTAATGATTCTAAGACGCCCTGTTCTAATCTAATCTATGGGGCATATTTATTATGCTGTGTAAAAGACAGTAGAATGCACCACACATCACCAGGATTCGCCATGTAGAATACAACATACATTTTTTACACATTTTTTCTTACTTCCACTGGAAGCAAATTCAAATCTGGCATTCGCATGGCATGACATTACAGACACCTTGATACATTCACCATTTATTTTACACAGCTTTTTACATGTTTTTTTTTCTGCAAATTTCATTTTACACAGCATAATAAATGTGCCACATAGAGTATCTTTAAAACAGAGGTAAAGTTAAATGCATCTTCCTCCACCACTGCTCAAATTCTGATAACAGCTATGCTCAGCACTGAGAAGGCTTGGACATGCCCAGTTAAACTGCAGAGTGTTAAACAGCTTTGTGATGAGAGATTAACATGCAGTGGATTGTATCTTTTCCATTATTACTGGAATACATATCCAAGGCATAAAAATTCTATTATCTTACTTTTAATGGAGGCATGTGTAATGGCCCTGAATTCAAATGCTCTGATGTAAAAATAGCTTCAAAGTTTATACCATATCAAATATTGGGGTTGTGATGACTTTATAGATCTGTTGCAAATTTGTTAATTTCATTACATTACTACAATAGATCCTAATGCCATGATGACACATTCTTTTGGGCATATATGCTACTATTATGAATAACCACATCATATGAAGCCTACTTTTAAGAGATATTAAAAATGCTATTATTTTCTTATATTAAGTTTGTAATACTGAATTATTGCAAATATTTTTCTGTGAACAATTTTCATTATAATTAACACCAAGGAGGTAATACTTAAAGGGTTCCCTACGCATGCAACAAACTTGTACTTAGTCAGTCACATGCTAACATGACCCCATGTGCAGGAAGTGACACCATGCACATAATTCAGTTTGAAAATTTTAAAAAAAAATTTTTGAAACCTGAAAGGGATTGGTCAAGGCAGATGCTAATATCACATCTGCACTGATAAACCTTGCAGCATACTGTAAAAGCACACGCTACTTAGCAAACACCAACAATGATGCAGGAAATCTAAAGGAAATTGCTGAATTGTGGGCAAAAACCATGCTGATTTGCCTTCATTTTAATAAATTATACTTCATAAATGAGCATGGTATATACATCAGAAACAGCCATTTAAAAAATTATAACAATATAGCCCACTCTTTCTATAGTAAGTAAATGCTAATTGTTTATGGTACTACCTACCATGGTAGGTAAATGGTCTGGGTACTGAAAGCACCCTTCAAACAATTAGTGTAGTGCTGCAAGAAGAAAATATTGTTGGATTTTAAACATGTTCTATATATTTTTTCAGGTTTGCTCTGTGGCATTTACTGTTTGGTCTACCCACTTCTAGGGATGGCGCGAACCGCCCCAAAAAAGTTCGCGGACGCGTTCGCGAACTTGCGACAAACGCGCGAACAGTTCGCGACTGTCGCGAACCCCATAGACTTCAATGGGAAGGCGAACTTTAAAAGCTAAAAAAGACATTTCTGGCCAGAAAAATGATTTTAAAGTTGTTTAAAGGGTGCAACGACCTGGACAGTGGCATGCCAGAGGGGGATAAAGGGTAAAGAAAAATCCATTATTTTCTTATGTCAAAAGTGTTACAAAGTATCTTACCTGCACCTGTTAGCTGTTCTGGACGCTGTTCTGGACTCTCTGCCAAAAGCCAAGTTCAAATCTTTGCTTCTTTTTCTGGCTGTTCAGTGAGGGTCTTTCCAGTTAAAGAGGGTCCTCCAAAAAAAGGGTCTTTCCAGTACAAATGAGGGTTGAGCTCGCAAAAGAGGGACAGTTGGGACTCGGGAGGTATGCACATTTTTTTTTTTTAGTCCAGGGGGTGTGTGGGGGTGGTCCAGGGAGATCTTCCTGATTGGCTGCCATGTATCTGCTGGTCTGGGGTGAGAGGGCAAAAAAATGCGGCAAAAAAAAAGCGCCAAATTGACGCGAACCCAAAATGCGAACGTCGCGCGACGTTCGCGAACTTCCGGCGAGCGCGAACAGCGGATGTTCGCGCGAACAAGTTAGCCGGCGAACTGTTTGCGCCATCCCTACCCACTTCCTCTGATTTCAGTTTGTATCTGTTGCAATGGCACCTTTACAGTCACTGTGCTAAAGCTTGCATGAGGGATACAAAGAGGAGGAGAAATTTGCCTCTAGTGTGAGGCAGGTTAGCTGCAAAAAGGTCCAGATTATTAGGGTGCTCTTGAATGTTGCAACTGTGTCACATTGTGGCTTAGTCAGCTACTAAGTAACCTTACAATCCAAGAGTAACTGGGTTGCTGGGACAGCAACATGGACAAACAGAGTAAGTACCCATATCTACCCATAGCTGTTTAAAAAGCCAACTGGCCAACAAGAACAGTAGTTGGAAAAACTCCAACAGATCATTGGTATTCAAGAGCCTAGAAAGTCAAATCTGCCTCTTAAAATAGATTTTGGCCTTCACACCTTCTAAACGAGGGGTCCCCAACCTTTTTTGCTCGTGAGCAACATTTAAATTTAAAAAAGAGCTGGAGAGCAACACAAGCATGAAAAAGTCCATGTGGATGTCAAATAAGAGCTCTGGTTGGCTTTTTGGTAACCCCTATATGGACTGGCAGCCTACAGGAGAGAATGTTTGGCAGGACATCTGTTTTTTATGCAACCAAAACTTGCCTCTAAGCCAGTAATTGAAAAAAAAAAACACCTGCTTTGAGGTCACTGGGAGGGGTTGGAGAGCACCATGTTGCCCGTGAGCTACTGGTTGGGGATCACTGTTCTAAACTCTGCCATTACCTCAAACGTTATTTAGTCATTTAGTAGCTTTTCATATAATTGTTTGCTTGCTAGACTATTTCTGTGTTCAAAGTTGTAATCAAATGATTTGAATTGAACCCCCATAGCTGAACACATACATGTAGATAAAAAAGTTTACAAGGTTAAAAGTCAAATGAATTGAAATTAATTTAAAACACTACTCTGGAACACATCTGTGGAATTTTTATACAGATTATTCAACCATAAAACAGAAAATTAATTCTAGTGTTTCTGTATATTTTATAGTATGTGTGGCATCTTTTTTCTCATAAACAATACAGCAAATGAAGAATAGCAATGCATTACCTAAAATACAGCTCAATCACGTAAAACAGAACAAAGAGAAAATAACCTGCCTTTTCTAAAATGATTAACTATGGATGCAACAAGAGTCAAGAGTAAAAAAAATACCCATCAATTGAACTGCATCAGATAACCTGACACCAAGAATAGAAAGTGGCTCCTCTCATTATTATTTTTTTATTATTAACATGTATTTCTATACCATCTCTAGGTATGTGCATTTCATTAGCACAGTTTGAGCCTTGAGATTGTAGAAGAGATCATACCAAACTTCTTATTGCCAACAGATTAACCACAATAATTTAAGATAACGCTTTACCATATCTGAGTAAACAGCTCTAGAAGCTCTCTGTTTGTTTAGGATAGCAGCTGCCAGATTAGCTTGCTTAGACATTACTTCATGCCTGAGTCTCTCCCTGCTCATTCATAGCTCTGATCTCTAATTACAGCAGGGAGGGGAGGGGGAGAGGGCAAACTGAGCATGCTCAAGCCCTAGGTAATGAAATATATTTAAGACACCTCCAATAATCATATTGGGTATGAATCGCAAATCACTGAACCTGAAACAAATTAGTCAGTAGCACCTTTAAAGAAGCTAGGCCAAAACCTAGCATATATTTATATATTATTATACAAAAAAGGGAGGGTGAATATAGAATGCATTGCTTTATTCCTGCTTCCTATTTTTGTCTAAAAGGGATTCTGTCATGATTTTTAGGGTGTAGTTATTATTTCTAAATGATATGGTTTACACTGCAAATAATTCACTCTACAATATATAATTTAAGTCCTGAACCAACAAGTGTATTTTTCGTAATATTGGTGTGTAGGTGCATCTCTGGTCATTTTGCCTGGTCATGTACTTTCAGAAAGAGCCAGCACTTTAGGATAGAACTGCTTTCTGGCAGGCTGTTGTTTTTCTTTCTCAATGTAACTGAATGTGTCTCAGTAGGACCTGGATTTTACTACTGAGTGCTGTTTTTAGATCTACCAGGCAGATGTTATCTTGTGTTAGGGAGCGGTTATCTGGTTACCTTCCCATTGTTCTGTTATTAGGCTGCTGGGTGGGGGAAAGGGAGGGGGTGAAATCACTCTAACTTGCAGTACAGCAGTAAAGAATGACTGAAGTTTATCAAAGCACAAGTCACATGACTGGGGACAGCTGGGAAACTGACAATATGTCTAGCCCCATGTCAGATTTCAAAATTAAATAATAAATAAACAAATAAGTAAACAAATCTACAAAATCACTGAAATGATTAACCTTTAAGGGTATCAGGTGCCATCTCCAGAGTTCTCTCTCTTTTAAAGGAGTTAGTTATTATCACATATTAAACTGGACTTGACTAAAAACCTAAGTGAGATATTCAGAACAGTTTAGATTCTCAGAGTAGAAACCTGGAATTAGCATTCACTTTCTTTACTTCAGGTAAAGAATATGGGCAAGTTTAACAATATGTATTAATGCAGAGGGATGTAATGTTAATTAAATGTAATTATATGGAATTAGTTATAATTGTATTTATATATGAATGCATTAGAGCATTTTCATGGCAGAGAGTAGTTCCTGTTAGTTGAAAAAAGTTCAATGTACTATGGTTATTGCAGGATTATGTTTCTCATGCAGTCTAATAGATCAATCAAAAAAGGGTTGAGTAAACATGCTGTGAGTTTAGTGTTGCCATCCTTCTTAGCGACAGGCGCATCACAGCCTCTGCGCCCTAGTGGTGCCAAATTCAATTATAAAAGAATGCAAGAGACCAGGGTTCAATGCCCGAGTATAGGTTTTGTTTTATACATTCCTGGGTGTTCTATATTTCTTCTACTATTGATTCCTGGACATTGACCCTTGCCTGAACTCGACCTTGCAGCCTGCCTTTGAATCCTTTGCCTGGACTTGACCTTGAGTATTGCCTGAACCCTGCCTGTACCTTGTATCTGGACTCAACCCTTCAGCTTCCTCCTTGGTCCTGACTTCTCCCCGCTGGGAGCAGCTAGGCCCCTGACACTTCCACGCTGTGTGCAAGTTTCATAGCAGTGTGAGTTTGTGATGCCATTATTGCTTCCTAAAACAAAACAGTTTGCTCCTAGTGGATGAAAAGCTTTCTTTTCCATCATGGCATCCTTGTATGATGATTTTCAGTTCCTGCTGAAACAGCTACATATATTTATTTCTTGGTGCAAGGGGAAACTCCTGCAGAATATTATGCTGCTGAACTGTTCAGATGGGCTATGGACACTTGCTGGTATGAACCAGCGTTGAGACATCACTATTGTTTCAGTCCTTCTGTGCAATGGAAGGATGAGTTAGCCAGAGTTAGGTTGTCTTCAAACTTCAAATATTTGATCCAGCTATCCATATAGATTGAGCTTTGTCTAAGAGAGAGAGAAGATTTGAAAAAATGACTCAACAAGTTTCTTGGATTACTCCTAAAGCACAATAACCAATTCATCCTTGATCCTCTTCACCCTACTCTGAACCAATGCAGAGTGGAAGACGCCTTAACATTTGCCTATTCTATACTGTGGCTCAGCTGCCCATCTTCTCAATACCAGCCCAGTTTACCCTGAGGGTAATTTTTCTCTTTGTAAGGTACATACGTAGGGCTATATATTACACCCTGAAGGAAATTACTCAAGTTTTTTTGGAAAGCATTATTTATGTCAAAATTCTATCACCTATATATATTTCATAATTACCACATGTCTTTGTGGGCTTTCTTCATGACTTGAAGATCCTTGAATACAATTCAAAAAATTCATCACTGATTAATTTTCTCTAGTTTTTAAGGAAACCGAATCACCATAGGTGTTTGAACACCTGGATGACTGAAGTAGCAGAAGGAGTAGCTATGGTATATTTCCATTATCTGTCAGTTTAGATCATATTTAACTGATTGTATTATTAAACAAATCTTTCATCCAATCAATCATGGGTCTCATTTGATCAAAAGAATGCCTTGCAGCTATATCCTGACATTACTGGCCCTGCTTTTTCTTTTTTAAGGAGGATATCTTCCTGCATATCGGTAGGGATGGTGCGAACTGTTCGCCGGCGAACTTGTTCGCGCGAACATCGGCTGTTCGCGCTCGCCGGAAGTTCGCGAACGTCGCGCGACGTTCGCCATTTTGGGTTCGCGTTAGTTGGCGCTTTTTTTTTTGCCCTCTCACCTCTCAGACCAGCAGATACATGGCAGCCAATCAGGAAGCTCTCCCTCCTGGACCACCCCCACACCCCCTGGACCACTCCCCTTCCAATGGACAGTTCCCTGATTTCAGCACAGGGAAAAAGAAAAACGAAGGAGCTGCTATAACACAAATACTGCAGCCTGCAGTCTGCTCACCACCCTCCCACCCACATGGTCAGTGGCTCTGCTTTTGTATTTTAGTTGTGCCTGGATGATGTGCTGACTACTGTTCCACTTTCCAGTCAAAGCCAGGGAGCTGTGAATGTAGTAAATCATGGCATTCTGCTATGAGTTCTAGGGGTATTTATACCTGAACTGGCCACTTTAACATCTTTGTGTGAACTCTGAGGTATTTATACATGAACTGGCCATCTTTTGTGAACGCTAGGGGTATTTATACATGAACTGGCCAAGTCTGCAGGGATTTGAGGGACATTTTAGGTTAGGTAGCTTTGCTGGCTAGTAATCTACCTTCTACTGCAGTGCTCTGTATGTAGCTGCTGTGGGCACTGATCTCTTCTGATCTCATTCTCATCTGTGTGCTGACTGCTGTAATAACCATTTATAATACATTTTTGCCCTTGATCCCCCTCTGGCATGCCACTGTCCAGGTCGTTGCACCCTTTAAACAACTTTAAAATCATTTTTCTGGCCAGAAATGTCTTTTTTAGCTGTTAAAGTTCGCCTTCCCATTGAAGTCTATGGGGTTCGCGACGTTCGCGAACCGTTCGCATTTTTGACGCAAGTTCGCGAATATGTTTGCGAACTTTTTTTCCAACGTTCGCGCCATCCCTACATATCGAGACATATCAGGGAACTATCTGCTCATTTGGCGAGGTAGTGTATGGCCAGCCCAAGATCTACTTTGGAAGAAATGTACAATTACTTACCAAGTGATCTGGTGTAAACCTGCACCTTTGAGGCAAACTAGCCTTTTGGATATTGAATGAGATCCTTTTGGATGATATACAACATGTAAAACATAAATTTTACCATAAGACATCTAAATTCTATTAAAAATACAAATAATTCACTGTCTATAAACTGGACCCAAAAAAATGTTTGTGTACCTAAAATTATGAGTATTGGATCTGACAGATGAGCACACTTTTTAGCAACTACTCAGATACAGTACATTGTTTTCTGTGTAACCTATGCATTTTGTGCAAATATGTGACCATACTGAATAGGATAAAAAGCATGATACATCCTTGGCAGTTTACAGATCACAAGTACAGTCTAAAGTTCCATTGGATTATCTTGAACATATATGATAAATCTCTTTTTAGATGTTTTTCTGTATTGGTGTGTGAAAGTCTATTTGAAAAAAGTCAAAATTTGAATGACATTTCAACCTTTGAGAATCAGTATATATATATATATATCACAAAGAAGGTGCGCAGTCTCAGGACTTTAAAATTAAAAAATGTTTATTAACAAAAAAAAGCTCCCCTATTGCAACCTATCCATTAGGCTAGTAGTAACTACTAGCCTAATGGATAGGTTGCAATAAGGGAGCCATCAAGTATGTGGTGTTTGCATTTAGAGGGGATAGAGAGTGTGAATGTTATTTTTATCTATGATTTTATATTTTCTTTCCTAGGGATTGTGGTTGGCATGGTCCACTGTTTTTTAAATTATGATTGAATCTTTATTACAGTATATTAACAATTCACTTTTATTCCCTTGTGAACTGTTTTATTTTGGAGCAGCAATATCACCATAGAGAACCAAACAAAGGAAGCACATCCAAGCTTTACCTTATCAGTTAGATACAGTAGGACTGTCACATGGATAGTACTGTGAAAGGCAATTTGTGAAAGTCATTCCAACATCAGTGAAGCCAGTGCATTGCTTTTCAGACAGCATATTTTAGCCAGCTAAAAATTGCCTGTGAGCATCGCCAATTGCTCTGAGTGCATTAGTGCAATATTTTGGCACTGTGTTTTATATTTGAAATGCAATTTTTTCTTTGCAATTGTGCTCACTGAAATGTTGAATTGCATGTTGTGCCAAATACTTTGGGCAAAGTTGTACAGGTATCATAAAATACACCATGCAGGCAGGCAATGTATATGCTGTCAAACAAATGAATAGGTGGGAAAAATTAGCAAAGAGAACCCTGCACTTACTCTCCAATCAATGTTGGTGTTAAGTACATCATTCCCTTTTGCTTATGAACTTGTAGTTGCTTGTGCCTTATGTCCAATACCATGTGAAACAGAGTCCTGTGCATATGTACATAGAGAAGTAGCAAGTGCTTTATGTATGGTTCTTTAAAGGCTGCAGTTCCATACCCATTTTAGCACCTAGTGCCTCAATAATAAATTTTAAATGACCCCTAAAATGCTTACATTCTTATACAAACTACTTAAATAAATGGCACCTAGTTAATAAAAATTACATTAATCTTAACAGCATCATGTATTTTGATATTTAATCCTATAGAGGATGCATTATTTATAGTTAGATGAAGCATAATAAGGTTAGTTAAGCATTGCATATTATTGGGTCTTTCATTTGTTCTTGAATGCAACAAGTATTTGATTTATTAAATGTATTTTTGAAGATAACCCCTGCATGATAATTATGCATTAGACATTAAATCTATTTGTTAGATTGTTAGATAAGCATTTAAAAACTACAAGTCTATTGGGACAGAAGTTGCATTTAATGAATATAAACACTATAATAAATGTTGTAAAACAGCAATCCGTGAAGCAAAGAAAGGAAATTAGGAGCGCATTGCGGCTAAGGCTAAGCAATATTAATATCAATAGTAAAAAGATGCAGGTTAAGACTGTTGCTTCTTTAAATAATGGTACCAATATGGTTTTTAACGGAAAAGGCAAATGTGCTAAATTAGTTCTTTTCATGATAGTACACAATAGAGGAGTCAGAGTTCCCAGGCTTACTTTATAGCTGCATTGATGGCTCCATTCAATCTAGTCAGTGGCTGACTCAGGATACGATTCATAAAGCTTTAATAAAAATGTATGTAAACAAGGCACCATGGTCAGATGGCATACACCCCTAAGTTCTAAGAGAGCTTAGTTCCGTTTTAGACTATTGCCTATTTCTGGCATGGTACCTACAGATGCAGCCACTGGGATTTGTTAAATGCGTCATGACTCAGGGCTAATTGAAGAAACTGTGTTATCTAAAGTTATCTTAACTCATTTAATGCATTTAACCTTTTCATTAGCATACCAAAGCACCATTGTTTTCAATGGTGAACTCTTTAATTGGATGGGATGCTGTGACACAATATTCTGTGCTAAGTAGGATAAATGGGATATATGAGTTAAGTTTTTCTGTGTCAAATGCACAATCCAAAGTGGCTTCATCTGTATGGATTGGAGAAAATCTGATGTCATTCCAATATTTAAAAAGGGATTACAATCTCAGCCTGGCAATTATAGACCCAAGCGGTCCAAGCTGGTAAGAATGTGAGTTGCGGGTCCGGGTTGCACGTTGCAGGTATGGATCAGGTACGAGTTCCAAAAAATGGACCCATGCAGGACTCACAAAATAAACTAACACAATATCACTTGAGATAGAGATTTGAGATAGAAAAATTGATTATACTCTCTGCCAGTTATGTTTCATGTATGCTACATAGTTTCCATAAATTATAATCGCTTAATAAACTGTGTGACCACTGTTATGCAGCGCTACAAAATAAGTTGTCGCCATAGAAATACATGTTAATAATAATAATATTTTATTGGTGCCGCAGTAGAATACTTTACCTCTGTTTATAGGCGTAGACCCCCTGGCAACCCTGTCAATTTTATCTGATCAGCATCTCTATCACATAGTAAGGCTTACATCAAATGATGTTCAGTTTTGTATACTGCTTGTTTGCTGCAGTTAGATCAAGATACCTCATCACGAAATGCCATTTTTCTAGGTCAGCACTTCTGTGGCAATAAAAATGGAATTCTTCAGGACATAACAGAAGAGCTGTAATAATGTAGATACAGAATTATTTTTCAGAAAGCAAACAAGACAAACCAAACATTACCTAACTTTATGAAATCATATATTTCAGATAGAATTACAGATAGAATTTTCAGATAAATAGATAGACATATACAACAATAAATATTTAGGGAATACACATAAAACATTGTTAGAAAAAAATAGATAATTGGTCTGAATACAGTGTACACTATCTGATGCTATACAGCAACATTTTGGATGAGAATAGTCCTGTCTTAAGCTGGGTTAGAATAAAATAAAACTATGTTGTGCAGGCATAGGATCTCAGGAAATTTGTTATCCAGAAAGCTCTAAATTACAGGTAGGCCATCTCCCATAGACTGCATTTTAAGCAAATAATTAAACATTTTTTTAAATGATTTCCTTTGTCGATAACAGTACTTTGTATGTGATCCAAACTAAGAATGAATTAATCTATATCGGTAGCAAAACAATGTTTAAAATATTTTGCAGTAGGCTTGAATGGGGAGGGGTTACCTTAGACCATATTCTACATTTGAATAGCCCATGTGAGAAAAATAATTTTTGCAAATAATCTTTATTTTAAAGCTACAGACCTGATAAACCAGAGATCAGCCCTGCTAAAGTGCTCTCAGCTCTCTGTAGGGGATTTCCCAGCCTGGGACTTGGTGTAACATATGATATCCCAAAACCCAGAGCAAACCCCAAGGTCCTGGTCTCGGCTCACACTTCTGCCTATAGCAGCCACCTTTGGCTTTAGGAGAAGCCCAAGGGGGAAACTCTGGGCAGGCAAGGGAACCATAGCACATACAGGAAGGACGGGAAAAGGAGTGTGGTCAAGGGACAGGCCAGGTCAATACCAAACAATTCAGTACCAAACCAGGAAGCTGAAAGGTAGTCGAGGTCACATGCCAAGGCTAAACACAGAGCAGAAAGGCAGCACCAAATCAGGATCCAAAGAATAGTCAAACACAGGCAGGAGTTCAGGCAGCAGGAAAGCAAAGTCAGGAACAGGCAAGAATCAAAAACGAATACTGGAACTTAGACACACACCCAGAAACTATGGAACATAGACCTATATTGGGCAATGAGTCAGAGCAGAGTAGGGGGTTTATAGCCAGTCAAATGGTTTGCACAAATCACCTGTGGCCAGATTGGCAACAGATGAAACAATTCATGTTTACTAGCAATTACTAAGCATAGTCATAGGCATGAACCCTTAGCTGTCTGCTTCCATAGAGCAGTGGTAATGCAAACTATGTTCTGAAGGTGAAACACCCCTTGACGGTATGGTGAACCAAATTATGAAAATATCCCTTATCCAGAAAACCTGTGGTTGGTAATGGAAAATAGGTTCTATAACATACCATATGTAATTTCTTTTAAATATCACATTAAAAAAATGTGTATTTGTTGCTATGGATACTCAATGGCTTGACAAGGTAAGTAAACCACATCTATGGAAAACAAAAGCATACATTGAATTGCAGTCATTCAATCAAAATAAGCACAAAAGACAAACACATCAATATTAGTAATAATTCCAATTTAGAGCAATGTTTACTAAGATTGGAGATAAATATCTGGAGAACTTTCTGGAGATGTTGCCCATGGCAACCAATCAGATCTTTTCTAACTTATAGGTAGCTGTTTAAATCTAATTGCTGATGGGCAACATCTCCAGAAATCTCTCCAGATATTTATCTCCAATCTTATTAAACATGCCCCTAAATCGGGATTATTACTAATATTGTTTGTGTTTGTCTTTTGTGCTTATTTTGATTGAATGACTGTAATTCAATGTATGCTTTTGTTTTCCATAGATGTGGTTTACTTACCTTGTCAAGCCATTGAGTATCCATAGCAACAAATACACATTTTTTAATGTGATATTTAAAAGAAATTACATATGGTATGTTATAGAACCTATTTTCCATTACCTTTAGGAAACAAAGGACCAGATTCAAATCAATGCAAAGGCTTATTTTATGGTTTATCACATGAAAACTTGTGGGTGAGATTCAATTTAAGAAGAAAAAACATTCATGTTCAAGGGGCTGACTGTTTACTAACATTTGATTTTCTATTATTCTCACAAATTTCTGAAAATGTTACTGTATATCTATTTAAAACTTAAAATATATGCGATATATTAAAAATTGTAATGAAAAAATTTGCCTGATGAGATCCTATAGAAGTCAATGGAAGCTGCACTGATCCTATTGGACCATTTTTTCTGTTTTTTTTTCCTAGTCATTAGTAATTGTCCAAAACTTTTATTTTAGTGCATTGTTCAGATTTTTCTGTGCTTTTTATATTTGGATCTTTTAAAGAGGTTCCAAGCATGTTTTTTCAGTTCAATTGTTTTCAGTTTGTTCACCAGAAATAAAGATGTGATTTCTTTTTCTTTATTACTTTCCAACTATTATTTTTTACTGGTTTTCCAAAATTGATGTTTAATATTCCTGCCTCTGGAGCTTCAGTCTGCCGGCTCAGTGATCCAGGTGCAGAATCTGAATCAATTTGCTGTTAAAATTAGCTATTTTGCCTATTTATCAACAGTCTAATTGGTTTTACAGGTTTCTGAACCCATGACTAAACACAATTTCAATAAAACTACGAGTGTCATTAAATGTATTGAATATTTGAACTGAAGACATAATTTAAAACAAAAAAAATAAAAACTTCAGACTTCAGCATTAGAAAAACGATTACAGATAGGAAATACAGTAGAAAGTAGTTGAAAATTGTGAACTATCTGAAAACGACTAAACTGGAAAAGTGTTGAAGGTTAATTACGTGGCAAAACATGGGGTTATAGAGAAATTGAGTTTATTCATGGTTTCTAAAACATTGAAAAACGACTACAAAGAGAATGTTGATAATTGAGCTTCCTAGTGTTCCCACTTCAGATTATATTCCATCTGTAGCCTACAGTCCAGCTCATAGTAATGAGAAAGACATAGATTAGACAGTAATATGAAAACAGAAGTAAAATATATTAGACATACAAGCCAACTTGCAGATCTCTTTTAACAAAATAAAAGGAATTTGGGAAATATATAATAAATAGAAGGTTTCTATGTCTGCTGAATCACCACGGATCAAGATTAATTATAATACAGTAGTATAAAACATAAAGTTACAAAACTATTCCACATAAAATGTTTAAATATGTTCAAAAAGGCATGTTTTTCTTTTAAAGGGAACTCTATCCAGATGTTCCATACACTTGTTCCTTCCAAATCTTTTAATCATATAACATGCAAAACATTGTTGGTAATGGAAGTGAGTAGACTCTGCTATATCTTTTCAGTGGAACATGTAGTTAGAACAAGAGGAGGAATACATAACAGACATAATACAGGTATGGGACCTGTTATCCAGAATACTCCAGACTTCAGGGTTTTCTGGATAATGGAACTTTCTGTAATTTGGATCTTTATACCTTAAGGGGCAAATTTACTAAATTCACGTGAAGAATTCGAAGTTCGATCGAATTTGCATTAAATTCGAATCTTCGAATATGCAAATTAGGCATATTGGACCATCGAATATTCAAATTCGAATAATTCGAATATTCAAATTAAATTTTATTCGATGGTCGAATAACTTCCCTTTTAAAATCTTAATCGACCATCTACTTCGCCACAATCAAGCTACCGAATTGGATTTCATTGCTTTTGATCGAATATAAAAAAATTCGATCGATTGATTAAAATCGTTCGAATCGATCAATTCGAACGATTGATCAATCAAATTTTTTATATTTGATCGTTCGATCGATCGAATTGCGGTAAAATCCTTCAAATTCGATAGTCGAATTTGAAGGATTTTACTTCACCTGGTCGAATTTAGAATTTTTTTTAATTCAAGATTTGACCAATAGTAAATCTGCCCCTAAGTGTACTAGAAAATCATGTAAAATCATGTAAACATTAAGCAACCCTATAGGCTGGTTTTGCTTCCAATTTGGATTAATTATATTTTAGATTGGATCAAGTACGCGGTACTGTTTTTGTTATTACAAAAGAAAAAGGGAAAGTCTGGATTTGCATTTCCTTTCATTGTTCAAAATTTATTTTTTTAAGAATCTGTATTCCATTTAAAATATTTTTTGGCTCCTAGTATTTTACTAGCCCAGATTGTAAAAAAATATACTTGATATTATTAATTGGAACTACATCAACACAGATAGGAAGGCTGCAGTATTTGGAAAAGCATTACAAAACGTAGCTAACTAAGGAACAGTGAGAGAACAGCAGGAAATTATTGTTTAAGTGTTATGGTCTGTTAAATAGTAATTGTAAAGACACCATCTACAGTACACAGCCCGCTTGAGACAGTTTCCTATGAAGAGTGACAAAATTATTAGAGGATTTAAAAAAAGTCATAATTTGTAAACTGTAATGACATTATGAGCAATATTTATAATGACTAGTGATGTGCGAATTCCCGCGATTCGACCGCTGGCAAATAAATTCACGAAATGCCAGTGATAATTGGATAATTTGTGCCGCGACTCGTTTTGCATTTTTTTTCGCCAATTCGCGAACTTCGCTGGAAATTCGCTAATTTTTCGGCGTAGCGAAACTGGGTAGATTCGCCCATCACTAATAATGACTAGAGAATGGAAAAACATTCTAAACATATCACCATACCAACATGTTTCTACTTCGTACTCCAACTTAAAAGCAACTTCAACAAATGTTTTATTTCATTTTCCTTATTTAAGAAGAAATTCAACATCATCTTTGCCACCTCAAACCTGGCAAAATCCCATCATTTCCTAAAGAAGGATATGGGATAAGCGATTTCTGCTGAAAAAGTGAAAAAAAAGTTAACAGTATATTAGTCTCAGTGGATAACCTATAAAGCCTGCTTCTTGGTTTTGGTACGCCATAAAAATAATGTACAGCAGTGAATTTCCTCCCACACACTTCATAGGCTTCATGCAGCTCTCCAAACCCATAGGCAATGAAGAAATATTCACATAAGATATCCAGTGTTGATCTTGGTAAAGAACAGGGTTAACTTACCAATATTGATGGGGGGTCCAGGTACTCAAGCCCCATACCTTCAGCTTAGGGATATTAAATCCTCTGATAAATTTATATTTAATGGCAGGCTGGCACAGACTGCACTTAATTCCAATAATTGAATCAATATAAGTTTCCAAACCAATAGCTTTGGGCGAGTCTCAGGTAGACCCTCAAAGAAAAGAGCTTATCACACCAATCAGTCACAGTTTTTTATCGCTTAAGAAGAATTTTATTTCAGATAGCAATCCTGGCGTTTTTTGTGACAAACTGTGCCAGGATTGCTATGTGAAATAAAATGTTTCTTAAACCATGAAAACTGTGATTGTATGGTGTGCACACCACCTTTCTTCAAGATGCCCTTAAAGTAATAGAATTTCAAAGATGTTTTCCTACTCTTTTATATGTTGCCAAAGTAGGTAAAGTAAAGTAGGTATATACAGTATGTAAGCTGCGGGATCCACAACAGACACTTTTCTTCTTTTTAAGGCAGTTTATTTACACACAGGGGTGACCATTTCAGGATACAAAAAATCATAAAAATAAATCCTGCCCACTGGGCTCTAACTTCACACATAAAGTGTTCCCTTACTAAATTGGGCCTCTCATGGACCTACCAGTAAGAAAACAATTGTATTGGGGGTTACCCCGTGTACTCACAGTTCACCTGGGGGTGCTCAGCCCCCTGGGTTTTCTCTCAATCAGACAGACCCTTTGTCACTTGGTCTCTCTCTGCACCTTGCAGTGGCAAATGGCACCCCCAGCCCCTATGGGAGTTCCTCACACAGGCAGGTGTCCTTCTTGCTCTGTGGCCTGCTCCTAACAGCCTTACTAGAACTAAATACCTTTCCACAGGACACCCTTCCTCCAGAAGGTGAGCTCTAAACCATGAGCTGGACTTCTGGATCGGAGTACCTAGTTTGCCTGTTCTTTCCTGATTACTCCAGCTTCCAGGACCTGGCTACCAAAGCCTTTAAACAGAGAACCTATTCTCTGTTTACAAAAACCCTTCCCTACCTCTCCCATTATGGAGGACTTAAAGGGAAAATACATCTTTTCCCTCATTGTTTTGGTCACTCTACCACAAGTATATAGCCGCAGAAAAATTATAACACTCCCGGAAAAATATTAAGCTTGGCTGATATATAGATAAAAGCAATATATGTATAAAGCAATGGGATCGCTACAGTGAATCTTCCAGACATACTCATAGACATCTCTGCAGTGTAGCTCGCTCAAGAAGGACTAAGGTGTGTACTGTATTTTTGCCTTACAAGTCACTTTAACTAGTGATGAGAAGATCATGTTCAATTTGACTCAAGAAACAAACTAACAGGAGTGAATGAAAATTAATCCAGGAACTGAGTGAGTTAGTTTCAGCTCTGATCATAGCAAATGATGGTGAACCAACTGAATGGGATTTGCAAACTATTTATTACATTGCTTATCTGATTCATTATAAATCTAGATTTTATGAAATGTGCTTGCTCGTCTCTGGAATGCTCTGAGAAATTTGCCCATTTGCAAATGTAGATGACCAGAGTTAATGTACAGTGTACTTCATATTGTGCAAAATGTGATCTACTAAAAATGTATAGTAGAATGTATAGTCATTTCTATTGCATCTGTCATTTCCATGACATGCTAGGGAGCGTCACTGTTCTTTTCTTTAAATCAAAGTAAACGATGACAAGCACAGAAAAGAATGTGATAACAATAGCAGAATGGTACATGTGAAAAATAAAGCCACTTAAAGGGGTGGTTTACATTTATTGGATTAAAGCCTAACTAAAGATGTAGTCTAGAAATGTTGTACATTATGTTTTGGGTTTTCTGTACCAACCCAAGGCAACTACAGCCCTTTAGGATGGTTTTGCATCTTCAAATGCCCCAGTAAAGTAGCTCCCCATCTTCTTTTCTGCTGATTCACTGCACATGCTCTGTGCTACTGTCACTTACTGAGCTTAGGGACCCACTGACAATATACAGTACACATAGAATAAAAATGTCACAATATAAGGCTGATTAATACAGATAATTACTATATGGCAGCACAGAAACCAGTACAATTAGTATCAGCCCATTTAACAGGCCAACCTCATTTTCTGCTTGATTATTTGCAACATCCCCTAAGCTTAGCTTCTCAACAGCTGCCCAGAGGCCTGCTGAGCATGTGAGTGTCACAGACACTTTCCAAGATGGTGACCCCCTGGATCTTTGCTGCTATTGAGAAGCTGAAACTTTAGTCTGGTGCAATAAGTATATAAAATAAGGCATATTTAGCCATATTTATTTTTAGGGTTTAGATCTCCTTTAAATTAACTTTTAGTATGTTATAAATTGGCTAATTCTAATTATTTTTATAATTGTTTTATTATTTTCCTTCTTATTCTGACTGCTTGCAGCTTTCAGATGAGGGTCACTGACCCCATTTAAAACAAATGCTCTGTCAGGCTATACATTTATAGTTATTGGTACTTGTATAACTCAGTTTCCTATTTCTGGCCTCTCCTAATTATAAAACAGTCTCTTATTTAAATGAATGCATGGTTGCTAGGGTAATTTGGACCCTAGAAACCAGATAGCTGAAATTGCAAAATTTAGAACTGCTGAATCTTCAGATAAATAACACAAAAACTACAAATAATACAAAAATGAAAACAAATTGCAAATTGTCTCAGAATATTATTCTATAGATCATATTAAAAGATAATCTAAAGGTGAACAGTGAACAGATTTATTATACCCTGAGGCTGCAAAAAGTTAGAATCCGAAAATCTGCCATATCAGACCTGCCGAGGTTGTATATAAGTCAATTGGGAGAGGTCCCTATCCAGTTTTGGACGTTTCTGTGGTCTGCATTGGAATTAGCCCAAAAATCTGACTATTTTGGGCTTTTCAGGCAAAAATCCAAAAAATCTGATTGATTCTGGTTTTCACTCAAGTTTTCTCCTCATACGATTAAATAGTTCTTTTTAAATAACCCCCTTAATGTACACATTCTAACAAGGCAATAAAATCAATTAGTTTCCAGTCTATTCCCAAATGAACAACTAATGCATGCATTCATCTAGACACCTATTAACATGCATCTCATGTCCAGTGTTAAATGCTTCATAGCTATGATTGCGGTTTGAGTTCAGACATGGAGAGTTGTATTTACCACCTAGGAGAATAGAAGAAGAATATTATTTTGCCATTTTGCAATTCTTGATGTGGAACTGAGGCTGAGGAATTCCATTTTCAAAGATGACTAGTACCCACCCACATCAGCCCCTATGTTCTTGTTAGATGCCCCTAGTCTATGATTAGATTTCCCACTAAAAGCCAAACTGACATTCCCAACAAAAGTATTATTATGTATCATAAAAATCAGCTTATTATGTATATTTATTCCAGCATTCAAAAAGAAGTTGAAAAAGGGAGCACGTTTTAGCTAAAATATTGACGAGTTATGGTACCCATAATTCTTCTGCTAGAAAGGCCTTAAAACCATGTATAACTTCAGTAACGTTCATGTTGTTTTTTCTTTAAAGTGATACTGACACTAAAAAAATTAATTTTAACATATGAATGTACATTAAAGGGCAGATTTACTAAGCTCGGTTGAAGGATTTGAATGTAAAAAATTTGATTTTCAAATTTTTTTTTGGGCTACTTCGACCATTGAATTTGTTGAATTTGATCGAATTGAATGATTCAAATGAATAATTCAATAGAATTGAATAATTTGAATAAATTGTACGATTCGAATAAGAAAATCATTCGAGCAATCGATGGTCAAAGTACTTGCCCTTTAAAAATGTATTTGATTGCCTACTTCGCCAGATTAAACCTACCGAGTTGATATATATTGCTATATTTGCCTATGGGAAGCTCACAATAGCTCCCAAGTTTTTTTTGATCGAATAGAAATCATAAATTTTTCGAAAAAATCATACGATTCGTACAATTTATTTGTGAAATCAGATGAATTTTTACGATGTTTTTCGTGAAATATGATGTTTAGTACGATTGTTTAGTACAGAAATTGGATGATCGTTATTCAGTCATTTGATAGATCGAATAGCGGTAAAATCCTACGATTCGATATTCAATTTCTTCGGATTTGACTTTGTGAAAATTCCGAGGGTCGAATTCAAGGGTTTTTAACCCTCGAAAATCGACCCTTGATAAATCTGCCCCTAAATGTTACCTATAGGTCATGTTTTTGCTAAGAGGTTTGTTTGTATATAACTATTAGTTGAAGTTCTTAAGCCTGACTCTCTGACTCTCTTTCATGAAATCGGATGTTTAGTACAATTTTTTATTTTTTTTTAAAGTTTTTATTTATGTATTTTCCAAATCCAAAAAGGAAAAAATTTTTTTTTACAACCAATACATTCAAAAAGGAACACTAAAAAATAGCACAATTCATACATTTTGAAGTCCGGAGTCAATGTACATTACAGGTTATGCATGTGAATGATGATTCATTGTCAACTATATTATATCAGCTTATACCTCCTAAT
>CM044438.1:63980222-64043931 GCA_024363595.1 Xenopus borealis
AGAATTCTTTCCAGAGGGGGGTGAAGGTTTCTTGGATCCTGCTGTTATGGATCCATTTAGTAGCCAGGCGCCACGTTTTTGCTCTCTCTGGGCTGGGGAGAGTGAGGGTTAGCTTAAGGGGAGCATGGTCAGAGCAGACTCTGGGTAGGAATTCTGCTGCCTGAATTCCCTGGAGGGCCTCCGGGTTAGCAAGGGCTAGGTCTATGCGGGAGAGGGCCGAGGTTGCTACTGAGTAACATGAGTATTGTCTCAGATCTGGATGCTTGGCCCGCCATGCATCCATGTTAGTACAATTTTTTTATGAAATTGGATGTTTAGTATGATTTTTTCGAGAAATCGGTTGATCGATATTCGATCGTTCGATAGATCGAATAGCGGTCATGTTGATCATTTTTTGCTGAGAGTTTTGTGTTTGTATATAATTATTAGCTGAAGTTCCTAAGCCTGACTCTCTGACACTCTGATTTTGCCAACCTGACTGTCCCATCTCAGCCTGTTAGTTACAGTTTCTAATGCTAACAGGCTCCTCATACAGGAATATGGGGATCAGACAGGTATTGTAAAGGCATCATGCAAATACTTTATGGCAAAGTTAGAAGTAGCTTTCAAAGCCAATATTATAATAGATGTAAAAAAGAGGTGTCAGGTGTCAGTATCTCTTTAATTGTCACTTTTGCTGTTTGAGTGGGATATTTGTTTTTCAAGAGGCATGTGCATTTGTAATATCTACATTTTTCACATTCAGGAAAAATAGCATTTCATAACATAGATTACAGACATGTTTTATAAGAAGATCAAGAGTAGATTATGTATTAACTGTAATCAATCTAATTATTGTATCATTTGTAGTACTTGAGCTTGATGAGATCTAAATAGTACTACGTTACAGTGAAAAAGAATTAAGAATACTACAGCACATGGCAAAAAGACTCTGACCATAAAACACATAAAATGCATATGTATGGGATCCGTTATCCAGAAACTCATTATCCCAAAAGCTCCAAAATACAGGACAGCTATCTCTCATAGAGTTCATTTTAAGCAAATAAAGATTACCTTCTCTGTAGTAAAATAATAGAATGCAAAAAAGAAAGGTTGTGGGATCACTCCATAGCTAAATAAAAATGTACTAAAATACAATAGAAGTGCTACTGATCTATGTCTACAGACATAGAGAAACAGAGGAGAGATTGATCAATGCACATTCCCTGGTCCCCTGTCATATAAGTTATCTATGCAGATGCATGTATACAAAGACAGGGGTTTTTTAGTTAAAAAATTATGATCATAAGATAAGCCACCACACCACGTCAAGGTAAAACCCATATGGCGGTCTCTAACTATTTACATCTGGTCATAATATCAAATGCTAAAGCCTCCCAGCATAAAAGCATTATCTGAAATAAAGGTCTCCCGACCTCAGCATTAATTTCATCCATAGGGCTTTGTACTCCCCTGCCATTAGCTTTCAAAGGGGAGAGATAACCTAGACCCTAGATTTGGTTCCTTTGAGATTAATCCTCCCGCTTTTAAGAGAGAGAAACTTCCAAGACCAACACCCATTTCCAAAGGCATTGTTACACCATTTAATGTGGGGGTGCTACAAAAAATAATAATAATAACATAATAAAATAACAGTACTTGGACATGATGGATAAGTTGCATAAATTCATATTGTTGACAAAACAATTGCATTTTGAGTTTGGAACATGCTGTGAGAATATTTTATCTGAAAAGAATACTGATTTGGAGCCAAAATATTAAATATGAATTTCCAATTATACTTCCCCTGCCTTTCAATTTTGCTTACTTAAGCCATCAATAATAGGGTTAGAAAAAAAAAACTTGTAAAAAAAGAAAACATTGTACAAATGTTGTTAATGGTTTATTGGCAGTGATTCACCTCGAAAATGTGTGACAAAATTCATTTGCAAGCATTTGGAGATACGTACGTAGCCCCAACACAGGGATTTGTCAAATATTTTCATATTTTAATGAATACTGCTTTCCTTCCTGGTTTTACATGGATTGGCAAAGCAAAGGAAACAATTATTGACAGAGATAGGGGAACATGATATAGCTGTTGTTCTACTTTCATCTCCTTCCCAGTTGTAAGCCCCATTTCTAGTGATGGGCGAATTTATTGGGAAGGCACGAATTTGTGGCGAATTCCTGTGATTTGCCTCCGGCAAATAAATTCACCAGCGAAAATTCGCCTGGCAAAAATGAGCCGGCGTCAAAAAAAAGAGATGCGCATCAAAAAAACGCGACGCACGGCAAAAATGGCGCGACGTCCGCCTAAAATGATGCGGCTCGCGACAAAAACAATGCGGCGCATCAAAAAATGAGACGCGACTCGTTTTGCGACATTTTGCGAATTTTGATGGAATTTCAAGCATTTTCCCACAAAACGGGATAGATTCGCCCATCACTACCCATTTCTGCTCAAAAAAATTCTGAAACCATGGAAAAATTTAAAATGAAATATAATAGTTAGTGGGTGGTATTTTTTCAAAGTGTTTTTTCTTGCACCAAATGTCAATGATCCTTTTTGTCACACCATATGCATTGGAGTGAGTAGGCATTTTTACTTGCACAATAGGCTTTTTTCCCACAAAAAAATATTTCTTTTTGCTGGCCGAACTTCTGAACAGATTTAAAAACATTTCACAAAGACTTATAACACTAGATTGCAACATACTTTACATAATATACTATAGCATAAACTGTTTTTCTATTTTCTTTTGTCCAGGAAGAATGCCCATCCAGCTAAAAAAATGTAATAAAGTTTACTTGCCCTGGTGGTCCAGTGGTATACACAGAAGTATAACCAAATAAAACCGCAATGGGGGTACTTTATTTACTACAATAGACAAGTTTCAGTGAGTCATGTAGCAGAAATTATATCACTACAGGAAAAAGGAAATCATAAATGATGACATCACTGTGCACCGTTTATTGGGAAATCCAGTAATTTACAGGATACTCATGATGGCTCTTATTTGCAAAAGTAAAAAAAAAAAATATATATATATATATATATATAGATGATATAGCAATATTGTATATTATAAATCATATAAGGATTATATAGCACACACACACACATATATATATATAAATATATATATATATATATATATATATATGCACACATGCATTATCACTCTTTTTTATGGTGGCTTACTGTTGAGAACTCCTGTAAACTATTTTTTCAAGTTTGGGGCAGTGGCATTGCAACGTTTCAGGCCCTTGTAGACCTTTGTAAAGTTTTTATTTATATATATTTATTTATATATGTTACGAATATCTGTACATTTAAATGCCACAGCATGCAATAAACATATTTTCTTTAATAAAACTGATAATTTTCTTGAAGAATCTCTAAATAGCCAGTTTCCTTTCAGGAGGTAAATTAGATTTTGTTCTGGAAGGACAGATGGAGACATCATCATATATCACACTCTAGACTAGTGACCATTAAGGGGAATAAGACAAAATAATCATGTATATTCAATAGAAATAAAAATGATAATGTGATTGAAATATATAAAAAGTAGTAATGCTGTTACCACAAATGAACCAGACCATTCATCCAAACAATTGTTTCATCAAAGGAGCCATTATTATGTGTTTTATTATTCTGTTTACATTTATACACATCCTGAAATGTTTTATCCTTTTGTCTGAGTTCTGCCAGTTTTAAAGGAACAGTTCATGGTAAAAATAAAAACTGGGTAAATAGATAGGCTGTGCAAAATAAAAAATGTTTCTAATATAGTTAGTTAGCCAAAAATGTAATATATAAAAGCTGGAGTGAGTGGATGTCTCACATAACAGAATACAACACAACATCCTACTTTTCAGCTCTCTAAATCTGAGTAAGTCAGCGACTTGAGGGGAGGCCACATGGGACATAACTGTTCTGTGAGTTTGCAATTGATCCTCAGCATTCAGCTCAGATTCAAAAGCAACAGTTATGGCCCATGTGGCCCTCCCTCAAGTCATTGATTGGTTACTGCCTGGTAGCCAGGGTAACCAGTCAGTGTAAACAAAAGAGAGCTGAAAAGCAAGAAGTAGTGTTCTGTTCTGTTATGTTAGACTTACAGTCACTCCAGCCTTTATACATTACATTTGTGCCTAACTAACTATATTGAAAACATTTTTTATTTTGCACAGCCTATCTGTTTACCCAGTTTTTACTTTTATACTGAACAATTCCTTTAATAAAATCCTTTTTCAGATTATTTCCTTTTATTGCTTAATTTTATAATATTTAATTTTCTTATTATTTAGGCAAAAAATATTTGCACAGATTTACAGAAAAGAATGTATATTTTTACAGCCAAGTCTAAAAATTACATTAAGCCAAACTTTAGTGTGTGTTTGTGCCACTGGGGTTTGTGTCATTGGTAAACCTATACATATGTGGGTTAGTGCTTATAAAGCTCATTAGACTGTACAATTACTTCTAGGCCAGCTATTAAAGGGGATCTCTTATCCTAAGAAATAACTTAAATATTGATTTTTTTTTTCATTCTTATGGTTTCCACAAGAGCATAAAGACAGGCACCATTTTGTGTAGAGTTATCAAGGCAAACTTGACATCATTCTGGAAGGGGGACCTAATGTACATGCCTGTGATGCCAGTGCCCGTGTAATGATAGACTGTGAGTAGGGCAGGGAAATTTGAGTTAGTGAGTGAAATTTAGGAAGCTTAAAAAATAAAGTGTAAATGATTGCTATGCCTCAGACATAGAGAGGTGGAGCAGGCTAAATATGAGGTAGAGGTGGGGCAGGCTATATATGACTGACAGGTGAGGTTTTTAACAGTGCATAACAGATATTGATGTTTTTAAATAAAAAATGGGCTTCATGTTTAGTGTGGGGACCCATAGGGTTAATATGCCCCTATGGCTTTAATTCCCTACCCTTCCATAGTTTCTGGGCAAAAGCCCATGTATCTAGTGTCAATTTCCATATCCAGTATTATTAGCCAAAAGGTGTAATGACTACTTCCTGCCCCACTTCAATATAGTGTATGGAAAGGGTTCCTCTTTTGCTCCTGGTGTCCATTCCAGCTAGGTGTTTCCCACTGAGGGTGCTTAGTCATGGGCTCTCATGACTAAGCACCCTTAAGGGTGCGAAACGCGTATGGTGGATAGAGATGCATTTGTATTTTTAACTTTGTAATAATAAAGTATACTTTTATTGGAATCCCTTTGGTCCTGTGGATCCGTATTGAGTGCCTGTTGGCCTTGCTTCCTTTCTCTTGCTGTGCCACTCCCTGAAGCTGGGGGTCTGGGGCTGGTGCACCCGGGCCACATTTACGATCTGGTGAGTTTTTCACATTTCTGGAGCACCTTGTTTTTTGTTTATCATCATATTGTTTCCCATTGAGCCTAGGTACACCAAGGCCCAATAAAACCATTTCCCTAAAGGGACCAGTACCTTTAGTGTCTGTGTCAGGCAGCAGGGACCCCATTAAAGTGAGAGTAAGATAGAAAGTACAGATCGTAAGAACAGCTTTGTGCTCCATCAAGGATCTGTAGCAGGTAGTAGATTCACAAGGCTGCTAGTTTGCCTTAAGTGAAGGGATGACGGTGGATAGAGTGTCAGGCTTAGACTCCTTCTCCCTGACCACTCCACTAGGTGGGATCCAGACCACTTCAAGGTACATATGCCAGGGATTCCTATTACTACTTGACTACAATGCCTATGGGAATCACATTCCTCGGCTCTATCATCCTTTGCCTGGCTCAGCACTGCTAATTCTACTGGCATTTACCTTATCATTGTAAGTAAACCTGCCAGATATTTGCCTTGTACTTTGTTGCCCCTTTAAGAAATTGGTACCATTATGGCTGTAACAGATACAGTAAAGGCAAATGTGCTAAATCAATTATTTTCTTCAGTGTATACAATAGAGGAGTCAGACTTCCTAGGCTCACTTCATACCTGCACTGGCTAACTCAGGATATGATTAATAAAGCTTTAATAAAAATTAATGTAAACAAGGTGCCAGAGCCAGATGGCATACTCCCCGAGTTCTAAGAAAGCTTAGATCAGTTTTAGACAGGCCCCTATTTCTGATTTTCTCGGATTCTTTCATCTTGTATGGTACCTATGGATAGAGCAAAGCTGATGTAATTTCAAAATTGAAAAAGGGATTAATATCTCAGCCTGGCAATTATAGGCCAGTAAGTTTGACATCTGACATCTGTGGTGGGCAAATTATTTGAAGGTTTGTTAAGGAAACACATTCAAAATGTTGTCCTAATGATGAGCAGCAATTAGCATTGCTTTAGGAAGGATAGGTCATGTCAGACAAATTTGATACATTGATGTACATTGAGTACAGAGGGTGGTAAGTGCCAGGCAAAGATTTTTGCATTGTGGGTAAAATATGTCATTTATGTCAATTATGTCAGACTACATTTTTGCATTCAGCTTTACAGAGGCAATTGAGCCTTTATACATTTGGGCCAGCATGCTTTTGCACTCAGTAGCTCTTGCCAGACAATTTTAATTGCCTTCTATATAGAGGAACAGAACATTGAAATTGGGGTGGCAGTGGATTTGATCTACTGAGATTTCTCAAGATCTACTTGATCTCTCAAAGACAGAGCGTATAGGGAAAATAACAATGGACCAAGTACAGAGCCTTGCAGCATCCCTACATTAAGGGGCAGATTTATCAAGGGTCGAAGGGAAAATTCAAATTTAAAAAATTGTAATTTCAAAGTAATTTTTTGGGTACTTCGACTATTGAATAGGCCAAAATTTGATTTGAATAGATTAAATTGATTCGAATTTAAAAATTCGACCATTCGAAAATTGAAGTACTGTCCCTTTAAAAAAATGCAAATTCGACCCTTCGCCACCTTAAACCTGCCAAATTGCTGTTTTAACCTATGGGGTACCTCCAATAACCTTTATGGAGTCTTTTGGCAAATTTTAAGAAGTCAAATATTTATAGTCTATAGTCAATTTTTTTCTTCAATGGAATAGGTCCGTTTTGGATCGAATTCAAATAGTTTCAAAGTATTTTCATTTGGTGTGGCTATTTGAAATTGACCCTTGATAAATCTGCCCCTTAGTGGAATTAGTAATGAGGTTTTGTTAGCATGCAAAACAGATAATAATAGATCATGGATGCAGCCTGATTACAGATATTAAGCGAATACTGAATTTACGTTAGAAAGTAGTGGTATCAAATGCAGATTATAGGTCAAGGAGGATTAGAATGGAGAAGTGACATTTGGATTTGGCAACTTGAAGATCATTTTACTTTTGTACAAGGTGGTCTCAGTAAAATGTGCAGGTCAAAAGTCACATTATAGGGGTCATATTGGGAGGCTCCACATGTATGAGCACTAAGGGTGCAGGAAAGCTTAAGGCATTATGTAATGCTTTACATTGTGGCTAAAAAATATAAAATATATAATGTAGATCATGTTGTTAGTAGCCTTTTCGTCTCCTTTATGTCAGCGGGGGCCAGCGGCACCCACAAGGGGGTAGTCAGGATCAAGGAGGAAGCCCCTTCCAGAGAGTCCAGGCAGAGTACAGTTCATGGTTAAGGAAGGACGTGCCGCCCGGAGCTCCCGGAAAGGCTCCGGGCGGCGTTCGTGACACTTTAATGTAGGCATTAATTTGTTCTACTCTGTAAAGATAAGTTTTGAATCTAAGGGCTCTTACACACGAGCCGCAGGGGAGCACAGGTATAGACTCACAAAATTATTTTCAGTGGAGAGTACAGCCCCATTGAAAATAATTGAGTGCGTCTATACCTGCACTCCCCTGCGGCTGAACGCAGCAAAACCGAACGCAGGGGAGCGCAGGTAAAAATGCCAGTGTGTAAGGGCCCTTAAGCAGCTGTTGGTTTCTAAATAGGTTATGAGTCTCAGACGCGTTACACCTTTGCAAACACTAGATGGGACGGTGCAATATTATGGGTCCTTTTTTCTCTCTTTCTCCTGCAATACTGATAGAGTCTTATTAAGACTGACCCTGCACACCATCTGTATAGTTCTTTTTCTCACTAACGGAAGGTGCTTTCCCCTCCCCCCCATTTTTTCTTTATTTTCATACCTTTGCAAACACTAAAGGTTATCTCTCTGGGGGGGAAAGCAGCAGTAGATGAAAACATGTCTGCTTGGTACAAAAGCAGTTACTCTTTGTTCACAGGCAGTGAATATATAAAATCCCATGTCAAACATGTTGTATATACTGTAGCTTCTGAAACTGACTCAAGTGTCTGAATGTACTTCTAATCAAAGCTTTACAGTGAACCACTCATCAAAAGTTCAAGTCTCCTTGAAGTAGAATATTTGAAGATAAGACCAGTAATCAGGGCTCACATATAGAACCTGTCATCTTGATATCCTTACACAGATGTTGTTTACCAGTATTATACATCCACTTATTGATGTACTCATTGATCACCTGTATTCTGGCAATATAATGCAAACATTCATTATATGTGTGAACATTAAGATTTGTTGAAAGTTAGCTCTTCAGCCGCATTTCACTAGCTCTTAGGGTGATACCGACAGATAATTAGCGTCTCAATTCTGTAGTTGTACAGTTATTGGTCATCCTTATCAAAAAAATAATTAAAAACCATTAGCTTGAAAAACAACACTCACCCTATCAAATTCAAGCATGTGCTAATTACTCCCATTCAGCTTAACATGGAAAGGCAAAACAACAAAATGAAATCATCTTGTCCAACTTAAAGAGGCAGTATTCCCCATGCCCAAGTTTATTGAATAGGACACATGCTGGACATACATTTTGCCTATTGTTCTTATCACATAAAATTTATTCTTTTTGTTATTTCTTGAGCCAAACACCACAAATCAGGAGGTAAATTATTAGATTAGTAGTAAAAAAAATACCCTTTCCCCTCTGCTGTGCCTGGTTTGGCCTACAGATAAGCAGAAGCAGGAAGATTATATTTCCATTGGAAATTATGTACCTTGCATGGACTAAAAATGGAAGAGGTAATTTACAAAGCTGAGTCCATTGTGCAAAGTGCAGAGACCAGTAGTTATTACTTATGAATAGAGCATTGCCTTCATTAGGTAGCACTCTATCCATGAGGGAGGGCAGGGGAGACATATAGCTATCCCTCTTCCCTCCCTCTCATAGTATAGACATGCAAGGAGTGACAGGAAGTGCAGGCAGCAATGGGCCTGGACTGGGCTCAACTACCCCTCAAGGCGCTGGGGAAATGTAAAAGACCCCTGACGTAATTTCAGTTTCCCTATTTTATTTATTTAGCTCAAGAAGTAACAAACACCATGACTATTATGATTTTCATTCATCCAGGTAATGGTATATCTAGTTTAAGAAATTCTAGACCAACTGGCCTTGCTGATTATTCATTGAAGACCTTTCAATATTCACCCAAGCAGCTTCTTCAGTTCAACTGTCCATCCAAGTAGAGGGTAACTTGAAAATGGAAGTGTACAGGAAACCTATTCATATGGATCAATATCTGTTGTTTGATTCCCACCATCCACTGGAACACAAACTGGGTGTCATTAGTACTCTGCACTCCAGGGTGGACAACAATGTGACAACAGATACAGAGTCTAAGTACAAGAAGCATAAACATCTGAGGAGCTTTAAAAGTATGTGGCTAGCCAGACTGAGCATTTGTCAGAACAACAGCAACCAAGCCCAACAGAAACATCAAAAGAAATAACCATCCTGAGACACATAGTAGGTGGATATAGTCATCTCATAGTTAGCTGGAGTGTCAGAGAAACTCAGGAAAATTTTCAACAAACCCCACATCCCTGTATTTTTCAAACCTAGCAACACGCTGAGATAAAAAACATGTACACCAAAAGGAACCAACACCTAAAGAAAAACAAAGCAATGTGGCACTCACTGTCCAGTGTAGCGAGAAGTGCACTAACCTATACATTGGAGAGACAAATCAACTGCTGACCATGCAAATGGATCAGCAATCCTTTCTTGACGGCATCTCTCCCACAATGGCGGCGCCCATGGCCACCACGCTGGCATAAAGAAAAAGTAGACGCGACACGCCAAAAATGGCACAATGTGCATCAAAAACTATGCGACATGCGTCAAAAACGTGACACTACTCGTTTCACGAACTCTACAGGGCAAGACTTGGCTGTTTTTCGACACCTAAAAGACAAGATACACTCTTTTGAAGATAGCAATGTCCAAATTTTGGAAGACCACTGGTTTGAAAGAGGCCATTCATGCAACTCTCACAAGTAACACCTGTTTTCTAGGAGTTGCATGACACATTGGTAATCCTATCACAGTAACTACAAAAAATCAACACCTCTGTGAATTTCAGAGTTACAATGTGCCATTGTGATTGGATTGTTGGAAGAGTCTATATGTCGAGAACTCCCCTACACCAGTCAGTTGAACTGAAGAAGCTGCTCAGATGAGCAGTGAAACGTCTTCATCAAAATTTCTCAGCAAGTCCAGTTGTTTTGAGTTACTTGTGTTAGATATACCATGACCTGTATGAATAAGAACCGTCATAGTCATCTTGACAAATCTCAGAAAATCGAAGCCCTTATTATACTTTCATAACAAAAAAAAATGTTGAGAGCATCAGGAGTTCCTAGGTTCCTTTTCCAACACTACATAGCTAGCAGCATATTTCTCCATGTCAGCTTTAATAATTTGCCCAGTATAAGGATATTATTCATACAGAGAAAGTTCAATTTTAGCCAGACATTTCTTAGAGTTTTCTGCACAATTCAAATACCATTTGGGAAATCTCTGCTAGAGGATAAATAACTGTATTTCAATAGTTAAATGGCAATTATGTACTAGCCAAAGGTCCTGGCCGTGTCATTAGAAAATAAAGTTCATAAATGGCTGTAGAGGAAAGGGCTTTTAATGGACAAAAGGTGGCAAGCAGGGCATTGCAGAATTTGTGGTCACACATTTTAATGTATTTTCTTTCTTTACTGAAATTGGAAGAATGCCATTCACGAGTCATGTAAACTTTTTACCTTCTTTATTAATTCACAGTCACAATATTGAAAAGATTATCTTGTAACGGAGTAATCTGTACTTTTGTATTTTGAGGGTTGTTTCCAAATGGGTTATAATTTCCCTTTAGAACACTTCCCATGCCATCACTTATAAAAACAATACAGAAAAATCCAGAAGCACATCATTAAATTGTTCTGTGAAAAAGGTGATTTATTTAGCCCATGAACATCTACAAAAATAGGTCAAAGTTTCAGGCCTCTCAAGGCCCTTTATCAAGCCTAAAAAGTCTCACACCAAAAGTATTCAAAATAAAGGGTAAATAGGGGGAATTGGGTTTAGGGGGTGGGGACTACAAACTCCTCTCCTACCCAAAGTTATGTCATTTCCGTACCAAATTAGAAAGTACATGCATATTGGTTCAAAACCAGTAAAAGTCATTTTTTAAATATCCATTATAATCCAAAGAAAAGTCAGTTTACATCCAAAACAAAGTCCAAAGTAAAGTCTATGCCTACATAAGTGTCCAAACCAAATGTCTCAAACCAAATGTTGTTTCAGCTGAAAAAATAAATGTGATTAACCAAAAAAAATGTATATATAGTAGACACATTCCCCATGTATTGACTCCTGACCCTGTGCAAAGGAAGGGTCTTCTCCTTTTCAAGAGTGTATACTCTCCAGGTGGCACTCTCCACAATCATGCAGAACTGGAAATGTATTTTTGCTACTGTGCAAGACAAAGGGGGGAATTTACAAAAGTGTCGGGAAGGAAAAAAATGTCTTTAAAATGTCTTTAAAATGTCGTAGTAACAGCCGACAAATTCACAGAGCATTTCCCCGCCAATTTTCCGACATATACAACACTTTTGAAATAGTGTTGTGAAAAGTGGGCGTGGTTTTTTCGGCGCCACTTTCCCTGACGTTTTTATGAATTACTCGTAAACTAATTTTTTTTGGTTGGTCAAATTGTCTTTTAAAATGTCTTGTAAAATGTCTTTAAAATATCGTCTGTACGATGAAAAGATATATGACATTTTAGAAAATTGTCGGACTTACGAGACATTCAGAGATGGTAACATCTGCCTTTGTGAATTTGCCGTTTGTACGACATTTTACAAATTTTTCGACAACCACTTCTGGGTTACTTATTTTACTGACACTTTTGTGAATTCCCCCAAAATGTCCCTTGTTTCCTTCCCTCTGGCTAAAATGTAAATTGCTGGTGGGAAAATATATGCAGAGTGAAGTTGCCCAAAGTTTCACCACTGGCAGGGGCACTGCACCAATGAGATTAACTGAGAAACTTGCCTCACGTGCCAATACCCTACTGGTTACCTGGGAGGCAAAATGCTACTCCTTGTTACCTTAAGAGTCGAATTTCTGGGTTTCAAACCTGAAATTTGACTCTTCTAACACAAGTGCAATTGCGCTCTCTGCGCCAGCATCCTGGACCCCCTTAAGTGGCATCACTGACCCTCCTTGGACCTTCTCCATTACAAAAAGCTAAGGGGGCAGCAGCAGCAAGGGCCAGGATCTCTCCTGCCCACACTGATTCGCATGTTAGCCGGTGGGAAAGAAACTAAGGACGTCATCCACAATAGCCAAAATTAATTGTCATTGCCCTACGTTTCGTTTATGTGCCTATGACAAATTCCAGAGAATTTGTAAGTGGAGGGCACGCTTTTGTACAATATTCACCATATGTTTAAATCATCCTGGGTGCAAAAAAACCCAAAATAGACCCCATATAGGGAGAATTCCCCTTGAGAAAGGCATTCAGCTGAAACGTCGGGGTAATTCTCACTATTTTGAGTGGTATGCATATCCAGTTTGTGCCTTGTTTAGCCTAAATGTGTATACATGTGATTGACACTTATCTGTATGTAATCTATTCAATTTTATGATAAATATTTTTTGAAAAATACCACTTTATATGTTGTACTATTGGTGTCCTCCCTGTATATGCAATTTAGCATATGACAGGTTCCCACAAGTGTCAGGACAGTAAAAAGTCTCTTAAAGAAATAGTGGCTTTTATTTCAGCCAGTAGCAACATGTACAAAATAAAGGCAGTTTTCTTTCCAAACAACAAAAAAAATAGCTTTTGGTAGCAGTATTAGTTCAATAACAACAAAAAGGCAGTGCAATTACAGACCATAGGTCACAGGCACATAGGATCCTTTATGTCAAGATCCTAGACACTCTCTGTGAGTCTCTCCAGTCAGAGATCCTAAGAGACTGACCAGCCTGTGTTTTAAAGGGTATGTAAAAGCCAAAAAATAAAATCCTATTTTTACTTTTTTTAATGAAAAATAAATCTATTTTCAATATACTTTAATTAAAAAATGTGTACAATTTTTATAAGAAACCTGACTGTATGCAGTGAAATTCTCCCTTCATTTACTGCTGTGGATAGGCATTGTCAGAGGGTCCCTAACTTAACATACTTATGAACAGCAGGGGGAGCCCCCACCTTACTTCCCAGACTTTCAGAACTCCAGCAGCTTTGTTTCCCTGGAGAGCAGTCTGCAACTGTGTAGAGATTTGTATTGAATTGTATTTTTGCCTTTATATCCCCTTTAATATTTCCAACTCCAACTGTAGGGACAAAGATCATGTAGCCAGGTTTAAACAAATAAACTGGGATTCTATTTGGAGGATTATTTTGCTGCAGCCACTGGTTCTGCAGAGTTGGGGAAAGGTTGTATTAAACAATACAAAAACTGTAAAATCCACATTAGATTACAAGACAACTCAGGACTCAGTGCAGTCTGTATATTCTGACTATTAATCCGTCTTGCTGTATCGGATTCTGGCAGATATTATTTGACTTGGGCGGTTTTGATCATTTATGACTATCCCTAAGCAGCCCAGACCACACTGAGCATGTGCACAGTCTTGGTCTTGCAAAGATGTTTAACAAAGTTACAAGATGATAACCCCCTGTGGCCAAATGTGAAAGCATAAATCATTTGTTTTATTAGGCTTGTGGTGAAATAAGTTCATGTTTATGTTTAGTATACAAAATACAGCATTTCTACCCTTATTCTATTTTAGGCTTTCCTTGTCTTTTAAGGGCTCCTGATTAGCCACCTGAGGCTAATCAGACCCAGCTGGTCAGCTTGTCGAGCCTCACTCTGCTACAGTGCCATAATTAGAATATACATAAATATGCATCATTTTGCACACTCAAATTGTGAAAGACCCCCAGGTACAAATGTAAGTGTTTCTTTATCTACTATTTGTAGTTAAACTAGGGACAATCAATGTACTGGAAGAAGGTTGGTAATCAGTGATGTAATAAACAAACCTGTTTTTTGTAACTGAGGCTTACTTTTCATCTGGTCTCCCCATTTGCAATGAACTACTAATCACTGGTCATTATGTTGTAAGACCAATGCTATTTATTATAAATGAAAAAATAAGAAACATGACAGTGCAAATCTATGACCATCTTATTCAGTAAAAGGGAAGTAATCCACATTTTACAAAACGAAGAACTTTGTGATTTTACATGCATTTTTTGTGCTTTGAATTTCACCTATACCTCCATTGGTAAATGAGCATTGGAATCTCTTCATATAAATAGAAAATCTAACAGTATACAACTGCATTTAGATAAAATGATTAGGTGTTTGGCAGCAGTAAAATGTCATCATAATGGTAAAAACGCATTCTAATATCATTATAACTGACTGCATAGATTATGCAATTTGCCATCCACATGCAAAGCCATAACTTCTACCACATAACCCATCATGCGGGACTGCAGTGCCGGTCTTAAGCACATTGGACCAATTTGTCCCAATTGGGCCCCGCTCCAGTGCGAGCTCTGATTCCTATTCCCTTAATCCCCCAGTAGACCAGACTACCCCTAATCCAGATTGGCCCAGCCCGCTCAGACCTCAGCTGAACCTGATTGGCCCAGTCCACCCCCAAATCCAATTCAAGCAGCCCGCCCCAAACCCAATTGGCCCAAATAACAAGTGAAATGCATTAATGTTGCTTATATAATCCATGGTGCTGCACCACCACAGTTTACAGTGGTAACCAAAATTTGCACTTTTTTTAGCGCACATACAGTGGTGTGAAAAACTATTTGCCCCCTTCCTGATTTCTTATTCTTTTGCAAGTTTGTCACACAAAATGTTTCTGATCATCAAACACATTTAACTATTAGCCAAAGATAACACAAGTAAACACAAGTAAACACAAAATGCAGTTTTTAAATGAGGGTTTTTATTATTTAGGGAGAAACAAAATCCAAACCTGTGTGAAAAAGTAATTGCCCCCTGAACCTAATAACTTGTTGGGCCACCCTTAGCAGCAATAACTGCAATCAAGCGTTTGCGATAATTTGCAACGAGTCTTTTACAGCACTCTGGAGGAATTTTGGCCCACTCATCTTTGCAGAATTGTTGCAATTCAGCTTTATTTGAGGGTTTTCTAGCATGAACCGCCTTTTTAAGGTCATGCCACAACATCTCAATAGGATTCAGGTCAGGACTTTGTCTAGGCCACTCCAAAGTCTTCATTTTGTTTTTCTTCAGCCATTCAGAGGTGGATTTGCTGGTGTGTTTTGGGTCATTGTCCTGCTGCAGCACCCAAGATCGCTTCAGCTTGAGTTGACGAACAGATGGCCGGACATTCTCCTTCAGGATTTTTTGGTAGACAGTAGAATTAATGGTTCCATCTATCACAGCAAGCCTTCCAGGTCCTGAAGCAGCAAAACAACCCCAGACCATCACACTACCACCACCATATTTTACTGTTGGTATGATGTTCTTTTTCTGAAATGCTGTGTTACTTTTACGCCAGATGTAACGGGACGTGCACCTTCCAAAAAGTTCAACTTTTGTCTCGTCGGTCCACAAGGTATTTTCCCAAAAGTCTTGGCAATCATTGAGATGTTTTTTAGCAAAATTGAGACGAGCCTTAATGTTCTTTTTGCTTAAAAGTGGTTTGCGCATTGGAAATCTGCCATGCAGGCCGTTTTTGCCCAGTCTCTTTCTTATGGTGGAGTCGTGAACACTGACCTTAATTGAGGCAAGTGAGGCCTGCAGTTCTTTAGATGTTGTCCTGGGGTCTTTTGTGGCCTCTCGGATGAGTTGTCTCTGCGCTCTTGGGGTAATTTTGATCGGCCGGCCACTCCTGGGAAGGTTCACCACTGTTCCATGTTTTTGCCATTTGTGGATAATGGCTCTCACTGTGGTTCGCTGGAGTCCCAAAGCTTTAGAAATGGCTTTATAACCTTTACCAGACTGATAGATCTCAATTACTTTTGTTCTTAGTTATTTTTAACAAGGGGGGCAATCACTTTTTCACACAGGCCCATGTAGATTTGGAGTTTTTTTTCTCCCTTAATAACGTAAATCTTCATTTAAAAACTGCATTTTGTGTTCAATTATGTTATCTTTGACTAATAGTTAACGGTTTTTGATGAGCAGAAACATTTAAGTGTGACAAACATGCAAAAGAATAAGAAATCAGGAAGGGGGCAAATAGTTTTTCACACCACTGTAGATTAAGCCATCACTTGGACAGAGGGGAAAGCAGGCACTATTTGCCCATCCAGCTCTGTGACCCTGGGATAGACAGCAAAGTTCCTTCTAGGGGCCCTGCCAAAATGGTTCAAATTGGGCCCTGCACTTGGTACAAACAGCCCTGCGGGACTGCATGTAAATAGCCTATGCCTAACCAATATAAATATCTGAAACATGATTTATACAGGCCCGGATTTGTGGCGAGGCCATATAGGCCGGCGCCTAGGGCGGCAAATATTTAGGGGCGGCATGCCGCCCAGCCACACTATGGGGAGCAGCATGTCATGGTGGCTTGTGCACATGTACTATTGCGCCTGCGCACAGACACGAGTAGGGGTGCACACTCGCCAACTCGTTGCTGGATTTATTTATCAGATATGAGCTATTAGAAGGAACACCTCTACCTTGTTAAACCCTACTGCCAATGTTATTGCCTTTTTCATCTCTGTGGTGTCTATGATTCCAGTTTGGAAATATTTACTGCTCCAGGATATTGGAATGACAGCAAAGCATGAAATTAAACTGGATTATGTTTCAAAACAGTATCTCTTTATAATCAACCTAAAAATGTACTAAGTGCTAACACAAGTAAAATTGCAATTTTGAGCATTTTATCTAATTACTTTTATTCTGCTCTTAAATTTAAAAAAATCAGGAATCATTTTGTGGCACTACAGAAAAGCTCCTTAACTGACTAAATCTTTCTGTTTTAATTAAAGAAAAGTACTATGAACCATACAATCTGCCAAGTCTGTTCCCATCAGATTATTCTGCTGCTAAACACTGATTGGCTAGGCTACATGCATAATGCTAAAGAGGGAAAGAATTTATTACTAAATGACCTGACTGTTTAATTCAACTGTTAATAGGAATTTCAGAGTGGCTAACTAGTTTTGGTTGTCATGAGATTCACTAAATGGTACGTAAAAAGATCATAATGCATTATAAAATTAGATGAAGCAAAAAAAAAGAAATTAAAATACTTCACACTTTTATTTGACTTTCATCACAAAAGAATACAGCCACTGCATATCAATTTTCCTATAATAGATTGAGCTCTCGCTTGCATAATACACAAAGAGATGGTTTCGGATAAAAGAAACATAAAAATTCAAATTGATTAAATTTTTTATTCAAGCAATTTCCAATTATAAATCAAAGTAACAATACAAATATAATATATCTTTAAATAATACAGCTTTCATGTATTTTAGTATTAGGGACATATATATTCAACATTAGCAATTCAACTGAAATAAAATACACAGATGGTTCAATCGGTATTAATTCTTATGAATGAATTATAATCTGGATGCTTGTATCTTTTAAACTTAGAGATAAATTAAAGAACTGGACTTGAAGGGGCAGCTTTATTAAGGGTTGAAGTGAAAATATGAATTTAAAAATTTTTAATTTCAAAGTCATTTTTGGGTACTTCAACTATCAAATAGGTCAAAATTCATATTGAATGAAAAAAGTTGTTTCAAATTGAAAAAATTTGATTTGAATGTAAAAAATTTGATTCGAATTGAAAAAAAATTCAAAGTACTGTCTTTTTAAAAACTTTAACGTCGACTATTCGCCACCTTAAACCTGCCGAATTGCTGTTTTAGCCTATACAGGACCTCCTATAACCTATATGGAGTCTTTTGGCTAAGTTTGAGAAGTTGAAGTTATTTCAAGTGCAATCATTCAAATCTAACAATTAAATTGTACGATTCAAACAATTCGATCAACAACGGACCTGTTCGATTGAAAATGGTCTGTTTTAGTTCGAAAAACACTTTGACTAGTCGAATTTCAAAGTACTGTATTTAGCTCAAAGTGTTAGTTTTAAAAAGGAAACTTATGGATTCTGCAGCTAATAGCATAGCGTGGAGGAAGAAAGGTAAGGTTATAAAGCATATCTAATTAATGAAGTTGTGTTAATTTCTTTCACCAAATTCTTTGAGAATAGTATCCCTCTTAAACTTATACAATAATGCACTCCTCCCTCACTTTACTCCATAGTGAATGGAAGGAATGTGGGGCTTTACGTTCCTCTGCTTTCAGGTAGTGTGCCATTAGAGGGACTTCAAGTTTCAGAATCCATCACTGAACAAGGCAAGGCTGGGGTTGTATTACAGTGTGTTGGATGTTGGGAAATTATCATAGATTATTTCAGTCTGTAAAATCAGGTATATTTGTGTGGAAAAAATACATTTATATTTATTTCTGAAAGCTCAGGTTTGTTTTTACAACTTTTGTACATAAGTCCAACATAATGAACTCATGTCGAAAAGAGAGTATAGTTTCCCTCTAAGCAGCAAACATAACTAGTTAATAAGACAGACATTTCCAGAGTCAGTTTGGAAGATGCAGCTACCAGTGAGGCCTTATCTATGCATCACAAGGTCATAACAAATATAGGCTGATTGTAATGGTAAATGATTGACATTAAATAATTGATATATCATTAGTGAGGACAATTGAAAGAAAATATACCTGCATTAAAGGGAATACAGTTAATGTTTAATACTACTCTAGTATTTTGACCCAGTTTCTGATGCTGCACCAAAAATTCACCCAAAATTTGATTTGAATTGAAAAGATTCAAAAACTCGAATTTTTGCATTTCAAAGTACTGTCTCTTTAAAAAAATTAGAATTCGACACTTTGCCAGCTTATAGCTGCTAAATTGCTATTTTAGCCTTTTTGGTACCTCCTAGAACCCCTACAGAGATTTTTTCTAAGTTTTAGAAATTTTAAGAATTTTGGTGAAAAATCTAATGATGCATCAAATGATTCAAGCTATTTTCAAAAAAAAAAAATTTTTGACTTCAATACGTTTCAATTTTTTGCCGTTTCACAATTCTTTTTGCAGTTTCACAATTTTTTTCTGTGAAACAAAACGGGACAGATTTGCTCATTACTAGTCATGAGGTTGTGGGGCTCCTTGATTGTGCTGAATTGATACAGAACTGGCTATCTTTGTAAACACTTCATATAATGCTGTCAGTCTATTCTACCATTACGTGTGTGTGTGCGTGTGTGTGTGTGTGAATATGTGTGTGTGTAAGCTCGCTAGCAGCTCATCAGAAGTCTTAATCATTGATCCTGTATATTTGTATTAATATTTTATGAATAATAATTAATAGAATTATTAATATCAATAAAGGTTCACCCCTTTATTGCAACAACTTAAGTAATAAATACCATTTAATACCAAGTCTCTCCCAATCCTGCCATTAATGAATACACCAAAGAATGACATAAATAGACAGTATGTGGAATGTTACATTTATTTGCAGGGAGATTTTAGTGGCGGTTTAAAATGAGGTACCTTGACTTGGCATGTGAGCTTGCATTTTTTGTACAATTATGGTACTAACACCTTCTTTGTAAAATACCTTTAAAAGGATATATATAGGCAAAACTTAAGTGCTGACAAAGGTATATTTCCCCTCTTTATTAGGGTGGATCACCCCCTGTTTAGCGTCATGCTTTGTGACACACAAATCTGCAAATTATATATCACACGTAAATATATTTTTTATATATGTGTGTGTGTGTGTATATATATATATATATATATATATATATATATATATATATATATATATAACAGGAAGGCAAATGAGAAATAGAAAAATTACATACACTTTGCAAACTGTGTGGGCTCCTTTGATTCTAAATAACACTGTTCCTCAGTATATATAAATCACCTATGATAAATGACTCCAATGTTATTTTACATTTCCCAGTTGTTATTTTGTTTACAGCTGGAAACTACAAGTATAAAAATAAAATATCACATAACAGTTACATAACATTTTATGTCGATCAATGAGATGTTGTTAATGATCATCTACATTATCCTACTTTATAATCTGATCATAAAAAGCTCTTAAGGCATGGCATTGATGAATAGAGAAAACAACAACAAATCCTTTTCTTATTGCAAGCTAAAAATGCTACATGAAGGAAAAAACTGCTTTATCATCTGGGAAGCAACACACACTGAAATCAATAACCCCTTTCTGACATGATAGCCTAAATGAGTTTTCATGTTACAAAGGATTGCTGGAAGGAAGTTGGTCTATACACTTTGAAGTGTTTTGGCAGGCCATAAACAAACTGGGAAAAAGCTGCAGTACCTCTGGACTACTTGTGATGAAGGAAGATATATTTTCTAGAGTAAGGGATTTAAAAGAAAATGTTCACCGCACCAAAGAATTTAACTTTGAAGTCCAAAGCAAAATCGCCCAAGATATTGTAATGAAAATAAGTCTCCTGTAGCATTGAATGTTAGTCACCCCACCATATTCTAGCTCACCCTATTGGCTAGCTCACCCTATATATGGCTATTAGGAATTTCTTATCACATGTGGTACTGTGTGTTCCTGATTTATTGGCAGTTAAGTGACCAGTCATGCACAAAAGAGGAATTTTAGAGCACTAAACTGCAGTGTTTGTGGTTGAAAGCAAAATCAAGAAAGGAAGTAGAAGTCAGGAGAAGAGAATTTAGTGTAAGAAACAAGCTGGAAGGTTGTTGTTCAGTTGCACTACAATAAATATTAGTTAATAGGGAATGTTCCTGGAGAATTAATACAGAAATATGAAAAAAAAACCTTTGTGGTTGGGGTGCACATAAAAGGTTGATACGATATATAGTATAATACTAGTGACAGAATACTTGGGGACAAGGTCAGAGTAATGACAGGAAATAAGCAAACAGCAGATAAGCACAGTAGCCAAGAAGAGAAATAATGGATATAAATGGGATACAAAGAAAAAAGGTCTCTTAGCGAAACGCAGACCTTGAGAATGAGGTTAAGGGCAAAACAGACAATGAAACTGCAGGGAAAAATGAAAAAGGAAAAATAGGATGCAACTCAGACAAAGATCTCAATTCAACACATTGTGATATGGTATATTTTGTGTGATATGTGCAACATTTCCTGTGTCAGCTATGCAATTGATTGCGCTAAACACATCATATTAATCAAAGTATCTTTCCATTTCAAATATTTTCATTGACTAGTAGTGGGAACACTTACTTTTTGCTATTTACTTAAACAGTGGCGTAACTACTCCCTGGTGGGCCATTGCACAGGATCTGTACCTGGGCCCCCCTGTGAGGCCCTTACCTCTATAAATTGCATGCTGGAGTGTTGATGGAATGTGCAAAGTATAATCTACCCCTAAATAAGTGCCTGCCATAACCATTTTCGTGGCTCCGATGGGCCCCAAGGGGCTGGGGCCCTGGTGTAATTGCACCCCCTGCACCCCTGGTAGTTACACCACTGTACTTAAGCCTGAAACTGCTTATCGCATGAAGTCATTTGCAATACCTTATAGTTACATAGTTACATAGTTACATAGTTAAATTGGGTTGAAAAAAGACCGAGTCCATCAAGTTCAACCCCTCCAAATTAAAAACCCAGCATACATACACACACACACATCTCCACTCTTTCAAACACAAACCATATACCTGTATGCCCATAGCTATACTAACTGTAGATTTTAGTATCAAAATAGCCTTTGATATTATGTCTGTCCAAAAAATCATCCAAACCCCTCTTAAAAGCATCAACAGAATGAGCCATCACAACATCACCCCGCAGTGCATTCCACAACCTCACCGTCCTGACTGTGAAGAACCACCTACGCTGCTTCAAATGAAAGTCCTTTTCTTCTAGTCTGAAGGGGTGGCCTCTGGTGGGTAAAAAGGTCCCCTGATATTTGTCTATAATGTCCTCGAATATATTTGTAAAGTGTAATCATGTCCCCTCGCAAGCGCCTTTTTTCCATAGAAAACAACCCCAACCTGGACAGTCTCCCCTCATAATTTAAGTCTTCCATCCCTCTAACCAGTTTAGTTGCACGTCTCTGCACTCTCTCCAGCTCATTTACATCCCTCCTAAGGACTGGAGTCCAAAACTGCACTGTATACTCCAGATGAGGCCTTACTAGGGATCTATAAAGAGGTATAATTATGTTTTCATCCCTTATAGTTTCCCTTACTCCGCATTGAGCTGGTGTAAAAGCTTTTTCTCCTATAACTAAAGCCTTTATACGTCTTCTATTCTTACACATGCACCTTATCGCACAAGTTTTTTTAAAGCCACACCAAGCTCCACCAATGTATATTTCATTAACAAAAATACTTTCAAATGTTCTGTTGTTTTGAAAAAATATATTGATTCAAAATATATGACCTATTTGTTTAATTTTATTTCTTACATCTTCATTCATGCCTTTTTTGAGACACTTGACTATTACTACATCACTATTTGTTTTGGATGCTAGGAAACATCCAGTGTTTGAAAAGCCAGACTGCAACCTGATATAAACCAGCTGCCAATAACACTAGACTATTTAACTTCACATCTCACTATATTTTGTGTTCTGGATTATTGGTCACATTCTAAAGCTAAATAGACCTTTCAGCATCACAAATCACTCTAAATCTGGGATCCCCAACCTTTTGAAACCGTGGGCAACATTCAGAAGTAAAAGGAGTTGGGGAGCAACACTAGCATGAAAAATGTTCTTGGGGTGAAAAATAAGTGCTGTGATTGGCCATTTGGTAGCCTCTATGTGACTGTCAACCTACATTGAGGCTCTGTTTGGCAGTGCATCTGGTTTTTATGCAACCAAAACTTGCCTCCAAGCCAGAAATTAAAAAATAAGCACCTGCTTTGAGGCCACTGGGAGCAACATCCAAGGGGTTGAAGAGGATGTTGCTCACGAGCTACTGGTTGGGGATCACTGCTCTAAATCATTCCCTTTCAATGAACATCATTAATCCACCGTGTAATCCATTTAATCATCTCCAATTGTTTGCACAAGGCCTGAAAGAGTTAATGCAAAATTTGGCCAGGGCAAACAGGACTATAAAATCCCTTCACTCCTTGGCTTCTTGCCTGTACAAAATGGACCATTCTGATATGTTGCCCCCCCCGTTGCATCACACCACTCAGCAGAGTATAGACTAGTAGTTGCTGTCGCACCTCCGCCTGTAATCCCTGAATGTCCTCCAAGGCTATATAGAGCAAGGGTCTTGCTGGCTTAGGGGAGGCTGAAGTCATTCAATATCAATTAATATCGACTTAATAGCCAGTGTCTCATGGATCTCTATGAGCTTATCAAAATGATACTGATCCTCTGGCACCTACAAAAAGACCAGTTCCAGGCTTCACAAAGTTATTGGCAACCTGTCAGCAGAAGGTTTTGCCAGTGGCATGTCACAATCCACTTTCTCTTGGTCACTGATTCAAGTTCTATAAGCTCTTAAAAAATTATGTTTTGTTTTATCGATTTTCCCAACATCAGAAAGGAGTGGCTGAAAGTGAAAATGATGTCTGAGGAGGTCTGCTTAACGTCATGGGTGCAATAGATAGTACTTATGTGGCATTAGTGCCCCCTCATGGAGAAATTTCCTGCAACAGGAAGTCATTTCATTCAATCAACACTGATATCATTTTTGATGTAAATATGCTTTTGATGATTGTTTTTGCTGCCTTCATTGGAAGCACACAGAACTCATAAATTCTGCACAATTCATCTGTCTACAGGCATTTTGAGCCATTTAGACCATTCAGGGATTATTCTGCAGTATTCCCCTAGTAAAGTGTGTAATATAATTTTAGCAGTCTGCATTTTACATAATATTGCAGTGGATAATCAGTAGTGATGGGCGAATTTATTCGCCAGGGGCGAATTCGAATCGCCAGCGAAATTCTAAAAAAAAAACGTGTCGCGCGTCGTTTTTGACGCAACGCGCCGAAAACGACGCGACGCGCCGAAAACGATGCGTCAAAAGCGTCCCGCGACACGTTTCGCAAATTTTTCATCAATTCGCGAATTTCGAGAAATTTTTTGGCGAAGCGAATCTCGGGAGATAATCAGCTATTGGGGGTCTACAATTACCCAAAGCTATTGAAGGTGATGAGCAAGGTGAAGATCTTCCTGTTCATTCTGCAGATGCAGGCCAACTTGGGAACCAGGTTTGGCAGCAAATCATTTGACACTTCTCTTGTAAGTTAATTTCAAATGCTCTCATACATGAGATTCTGATTTGCTGTTTACTTTGCAAATGTGCCTCAAATATGAATGCACATGTGAGTCATTTATAACACTGTACACTCCTTCTATTTTCAAGCAGGATCATTGTAAACATGTTGTTTGACCCTATCTATTTTTTAGACAAGTGTAATGTGTATTTTGTATGCTTCTAAACATTTCTTAGTGTCCCCATCACACAAAATAGCTTTTTTATGTGAGGGTGCTTTGCTGTTTACTATAACATATCAACATCTTCCTTCTATAACAACCTCTCTAGTTCATATTAAACTCTCTCATTCACACAGACTGCTTGCTATAGTAAAATGTACCATAGCCAGATATCTTAGTGATATATCAGTAGTGTAGGTGCAAAGATATATATCTGATGTTCAATTATGAAACAGTATTCTATGTGTGTGAATGTCGGACTGGGACACCAGGGGCCCACTTAAAAAACTTAGACCAGGGGCCCACCATAAAACCTTAGACCAGGGGCCCACTTTCCATACCAATATTCTTCATCTCCTCAATCAACCTCTATTCTCCTAGTTTGTTTTCTTTACATACAATTATCAATTATTCCATCTATTTAGCCTCTTTGTTCTCATAGAAATAAAGAATGGCCATGAAATAGGCCAAAAGTTTAGCAGCATGAGGGCCCACTGCCACCATGGCCCACTGGGAGTTTTCCTGGTATTCTGGTGGGCCAGTCCGACACTGATCCAGCCCAACCACCGGGCAGTCCTGGAGTGGGCCAGGGGCTTTTACAAGGTGTGAAAAAATGGACGCCGGTGCGACAAAATGGACACCAGTGTGACAAAAAGGACACCGACCCCCCCTCCTGACTCTGCCGACCCCCTCCAACCCCTCGGAGCCCCCACCCTGGTCCCTGAAAAAATTTTTTCCTCAACAACGATCCCCAAAGCAAAAAATATTGGGGACCCCTGCATTAATCTACACTGTGTATAGAATTGAAAGTAAGCCTTGAATACATGTAAGTAAACCTTATTTTGAACATTTACTCTAGGTTTTGAACACATGATAAATAAAAGCACATTTTTGCCACCATTTTTATTTCTAAAAATAAATAAAATTCCTTACAACAGAATGCTTTTGTTGTGCTTTGTCTGGCAAAAAAAATACAATTCTATCCACTTACAAATACCCGACCATTGGTGTCAAATAAGAAAGGACTTTGCTGCAAATGTTACAACCAAAATACAGTATCCACATAGCATAATAGACATATCAGGACAATAATAAAGTCTTACAAAAAAGAATGATAGTTTTATTTAAAGTGGCACATGTTATAGCATTTTGTTGTCTCAGCCTGTTGCATAACACAGGCAATCTTTATTTCTTGTATTTCATTATGGCATCCTATTTGTGTTTGAACATAGGAATGATTGAAAGATTGGAATGCCTTATCTGACACATGGAATGGATACAGCACACCTTCAGAATGGTCATCTTCCTGATTCTCCTCTAGCTCCTCTGAAAATACAGCATCATGTGATTGTTCTTCCTCTTCCTCACATTCTACTTCACTTACAGTATGATTTGTATGGTCTACACTTTTTTCACTACAGATTTCTGCATTTTCAACACCGTCAATATTTGGGCTTGTATAAACACTCAATAAAGCTTTTGGATTATTTTGTTGTAGGCATCAACTGTTGCAGAAAAGGCATTAATGTAGGCCAAATATAAGGAGACACATTGGAATTAAAATGTAGATGGTAACTGTGTAAAAAATTATCATGATGTCTATGTTGTAGACATAATGAAGTAGTGGTGTTGTTGTTGGGTTATTACCAGCATATATATATTGAGTATTGTTGCACCATAAACACTATTTGGGCGTGTTGTGGGCCAGCTAGGAAACGATGGTTGGTGCATGACAACATGGTCCTCTCTTACATTTTCAGGATGATGGACAAATGGCATTTCTTTTTCTGTTGAATTAGGAATGTCAACTGAAAAAGCCTCCATTGTTAAAGTGTTAAAAGATATGCTATTAGTTTTAGCCACATTGCTTTTTGTCTCATGGGTGGTGGTTGTTTTTGATCAAAAATGGACCAAATTGAATTGAAATCATTCAAATAGTTTGAATGCATCGTTCGATTCGAACGATTAGAACAATTTCAAATAAAATCCTTCGAATTCTTGCCACTTACAAAAAATTACAGGACATAGGCTAAAATGCCAATTTGGCAGCTTTAAGGTGGCGAAGTGTCAAATTTGAAGGATTTTAAAGAGACTTTGAAATTCGAATTTTCACATTTTTTAATTTTTTCAATTCGAATAAAATTTTGTGGTATTTGAAAGTCGAAGTAGAAAATTACTTCTAAATTCGAATTTTAAAAATTAACATTTTATTCGACCCTAAGTAAACGTGCCCCTTAGACAGACAGATTATCACACAACTTCAATGGTTGATTGACCTTTAGTTTGCATTTTGAAATGTTTTTATTTTTGGGGGGTTAATTATGTTAAAATCTCTCAATCTTCCCAATAATTTGAGTTTTTAAATGGGATTGACTGCAACACCCACATTTGTGTGTTAGGGTTCAATTTAAATCTTAATATAACCTTTTCACACTTGGCTTTCAATGTATTCCATCCTCTTGTCATATTTCTGTTTCCAAAAACTGGCTGGTTGCTAGGCTCCATTTGACCCTAGCAAGCAAATACATGCCAACAGTAAAAATAGGAGATGTGATGCAAAGGATTATTCTATAAATATAGATACAATAACAAAACCAGTTGCAAAGTGTCAATAAGCAACAATTTTCACATTAGAATACATTTGAAGGTTCATGTCAAGTACTACTTTGCAAAACCAAGCATTATGATATTGTGGTTGTAGTTTAAGGGGAAAAACTACCAGCTGTATTCATGCCACCAGGTCCCCCATACACGACTGAAGGAGAATTTTTGTCCTGTAACAACAATTCCCATGTGGGAAAATTGTACAGGCTGAAATGGACCAGTTCCATTTTTTTGGTCTGAAATTCTTCTTCGACACTTTTTGTTTGACCATGCTTTTGCAATCATTAGACCTTTTTTGATGACATCAGCGGTTCTGCGTACACTGCTGACAGTTTTTTTTTGACAGTTTGACAGTTTTTTTGACAGTTTGACAGATTTTGGCATTTTTGACAGTTTTTGATCTTTGGGTTTCACAGTGAGCACATCTCTGCTACTTAAGTAAGGGCTGTTTCTATGGAGTGGTGTGGGTAGGAAGCTAGATGATAGATAGTGAGAGAGTTCACTGTGTAAATGCTGTTCTAGTAATTGAAAGGTAGGAGAAATAAGACCCCAATAGCACATTAGCTTGCCCTGGAACATTAATATTTTATGCAATGTACGACACTAACCTAAGTGGGTGAATACTTGTTATACTTATGCTCTTCCTCATTTTCCATAAAATAAGATCAGGAACTGGCATGATGGATCAGGGATAATTCAAAAGCCACTTAAAATACCTTTCTGTAAAAGGACACACACTATTTATTGCTCAAAATTTTTTTTACATTAACTGCTCTGGATGGCAATATTTAATTTTGTGCTTCCAGACTGATTTTCCGTTTCCTGTTATTATTGTGCTTCCACATCTGGCTTGTCCTTCAGCTTCTGAAGCTGGTGTTACATGGGAGCTGGACCCAAATGTGTAGACTGTTGCAGCAGACAAAGGTAAATGAAGTTCAGGTTAAATGTACATTAAAACATCGTTTTGACATCAAAAATCCTTCTTCTGACAATGAAAAATGTCTGCCTGAATCAATTCACCCCTTATTAAGTGCTGCAATCTCTAAAGCATCGTTATATTTATTTTATTTGTTTCAGAATGCAATAACGAAGTATTTATCTAGGATTAAAAAAAAAAAAAAAAAAAAACTTTTCAGACTTTTTATTTCTATTTTTTTTTATTTAAAGGGGTGGTTCACCTTCAAGTTAACTTTTAGTATATTGTAGAAGGGCCAATTCTAAGAACCTTTTTAAATTGGTCTTCATTATTTATTTTTCGTAGTTTTTTAATGATTTGCAATTTTCTTCTGTTTCTTTGCAGCTTTCAAATGGGGGTCACTGACACCATCTAAAAACAAATGCTTGGTAAAGCTACAAATGTATTGATATTGCCACTTTTTATTACTTATCATTCTATTCAGTCCCTCTCCTATTCATATTCCAGTCTCTTATTCAAATCATTGCAGGGTTGCTAGGGTAATTTGTACCCTAGAATTATTTATTGTATTACAATTATCTGTAAACACAATAAGCTTTTTTTCAAAAAGTTTTACTGGTGAGCTAGATAAAAGCAACCAACTTGGCCACCCCTAATTATATCAGCTGCTTAGTGAGGTGTGTATGGAGGACTCCAATGGCCCATATAATCAGTATCTAAGCTAGATGTCTATTGGGCTGATTTGACTATATAAGCTCAATGATGTTGTCATTCTCAATATTAGGACTGCAATATGATTCAATCACCCGGTGAAAAATCAGATTAGTGCTATTTAGCATAGTGCATAGGTGACCAAATCAGACAGAGATATGTTCACTGGTGACATTGCCAAATACGCAAAACTTAAGGTGTATGGCCAGCTTTAGATAATATTTATACCACACCTCCCAACTGTCCTGTTTTGTCCTGGGAAATTGACAAAATGTATAGCCACATGTCAGATTTCAAAATTGAATATAAAAAAATCTGTTTGCTCTTTTAAGAAATGGATTTCAGTGCAGAACTGGAGCAGCACTATTAACAGATGCGTTTTGAAAAAAACATGTTTTCCCATGACAGTTTCCCTTTAAATAAAAGTGGGCCCAATACAGAGCCCTGCGGGACCCCATGAACAACCACCTTCTGTTACTAGTCAGCTTCCTTCCCATGTGCAAATGTTCTTATTAAGCCCAACAGAAGCAGTTGCTTGTGGGTAAATCAAAATAGATCACATCTACTGTTTCCCCCCTCCCGCTGTCCAGGATCTTACTTATCCTATCCGAAAAAGCAATCAAGATTTGTCTGACATGACCTATACTTCACAAAGCCATGCTGATTGCTGCTCATAATGCCATTGATCAGGACAAAATTTTTTATGTGATCCCTTAACAAGCCTTCAAATAATTTGTCCACCATGGATTTCAAACTTACGGGCCTATAATTGCCAATTGTCAGCTATCCCCCATTCCATAAGTACCAGACTGGTCTAAACCCAAACTAAGCACTCTTGTTGCCTGAGGGTGTATTCCATCTGGCCCTGGCACCTTGTTCACATTCATTTTTAGTGAAGTTTTATGTAACATATCCTGAGTCAGCCACTAACTAATTTGGGATGAGCCAACATTGCACCTATGAGGTGGTTCTGGGAACTCTGACTCCGTTGTTTACACTTAAGAAAAGAACTGATTTAGCATATTTGCCTTTTCAGTATCTGTTACAACCATAATGGCACCATTATTTAAAGGAGAAACACTATCAACTAGCATCTTTTAACAATTAATATGTTTTAAAAACTTTTTGGAGTTAGCCACTGTTCTCCTTATTTTCTATCTTTGCCTTCCGGATTGCTGTTTTACAACATTTATTATAGTGTTTAAATGCAGCCTCTGTCCCCACAGACTTAAATGCTTTCTCTTCATTCCTATTAACTTATTTACTTCTGTATTAAGCCATAGGGGTTAGTTTATAGAGTTTCTGCATTTACTTCTTAAGGGAATAAATTGAGAACAATAAACATTTAATATCATTTTAAACAACAACCCTTTCTGTTCTGTGTTTTTAGCATCCTAATCTATGATCTGAAGGGCAGCCATTAAGGAGCTAAAACTTGCATTTCTGAAATGCAGGGTTTTTGTTGCCTTAGAGTATATTTGCTTTTTGTACTAAACATTAAACGAGATCACATTATGGACACCCAAGGGTTCCAAGGCAGGTCCGGACTGAGAGTTAAAATAGGCCCTGGCATTTCAGGTACACAGAGGCCCAATCAGCCCACATAGAGACCCCCACAGCCCCCACCAGCCCACTAAATACTGACTTTCTATAGGACCTTATACCAGCCCTTCTGGCATTTGCCAGAACCCACATATTACCAGTCCGGTCCTGTTCCAAGGGTTACTTGCACATTTTTTATATGTTCTGGGTAATTAGAGATCACTACTAGATCTAGTATATAATGGTTGGCTCCTCAGCAACCTGTGCCATGTAGTTGTCATGCAACAAATTTATAAACTTGTTCCTATTAAAAGCCCTGGCAGTACTTTTGCTCCGGTCAATACCTGGGTAATTAAAATTCCCCATTATCATTACTTTCCCCAAACTAGCAGCCTTTTCTATTATGCATCAGGAGCTTAGCCTCCATCTCTTCACGTTAGGGGGTCTATAGCATACAACTACATAAGGTGCACTGTTGGTTGCTGAAGATATACCGCAACACAATGAGCACAGCTGTGGACAAAGTTGCATCATCTGACATAGTAATGTGCTGCTGAAGTATATGTATAGTATACTGTTTGTTGCTTTCTACCCAGGTATTTCCCTAGTTCGTCAATCCATTCTTTATATGGGAACATATAGTCTTTACATGGGAACAGATTGCTTGGCAGAGTATTTAACTAAAGAACATATGGGCCATTGCCCATAGCAACCAGTCAGCAATTAGTTTTTAACACACATAATACTAAAAATTGCAGAATGAAGCAAAAAACATTACTACTAGCAACTGCACTTTAGAATAGTTTGTACATCAGCACCAAGTAATCCTACATAGATTAGCAAAGTTTCATGTGCCTTCTCCTTTCCCGTTCATATACCCAATGACATTGCCAGTAGATCCCTCTCATTGGGTAGTGCAGCCTCAGTGATTTTCTTCAGCACTAGGGATCTCCCTGGGTCTCTGGTATCTTGCTCCTTGGCACTCGCCCTGCTCCTGAGCTCACCCACTCGTGTCCCTGTCTGGCGGCTTGATCACTGCAAGGGTGTTAACCCCAACTACTCTCCTGGTTTGAGCCAGAAAGCTGCTCAATAAAATAATTTGTCATTTTGACTACTTCGACTATCAAAAGGCCAAAATTCGATACTGAATTTGAATTTTCACATTTCGAAGTACTGTTTCTTTAACAAAACTCTAATTGCTGAATTGCTATTTTAGCCTCTGGCGGGGACCTCCTAGAGAACCTTTACAGAGTCTTTTTTCTAAGTTTTAGAAATTCGAAGGATTTTGGTGAAAATAGTTTGAATCGTTCAAATGGAACGATGCATTTGAACTATTTTAATTTGATCCAAAACTGACCTATTCGATCAATTTTGATCCAGAATAGCCTTTTTTTTTAAATTTGAAATTCGACCCTTAGTAAATCTGCCCCTAAATTAACTTTCCCTAACTTGGGGTCTGATATTGTCCAGACCTGATCCAGAAAGAGAGCCCTGAGCACATGTGAGCTCTCCCTTCTAAACTTTTAGGGGCAAATTCACCTGTGAAGTTGCGCTAGTGAGGACTTTGCTTGTGTTCACTGCACTTCACCAGGCGTAGTTTAGCCAGCGCTACGTAAATTCACTAAAATGCGAATTTGCACTCAGGGTGGCGAACATTAGCGAAGTTGTGCTACCGTTACTTCACCAGGCAAAGCACGTTTACACTAGCGATGCCTAATTTGCATATGGCGCATAGTTGAATGTATAATAGAAGTATATGTTACAGCCACTACATTACACTACACAAGCCCCGGAAGCCTTTAATAAATAAAGTTGTCCTATTGCCCTAAACATGTGCCCACTGTATAGTTGTGTTTCCATATGTTAGGAAATGTAGGGGGGAAGGAGGTTAAACCCCCAAAAAATTACACTATTTTCACCCTAAAAAAGACGCCAGCGTTCAGTAAAATGGTCATCTTAGTGAATTAGCGTAGTTACGTCCCTTTGTCAGCGCGCAACTTCGCCTGCCGTAAAGATGTGAAGTTGCGCTAGTCTATCTACTTCGCTAGAGAATTTTCGCCAGGGACACTGTTAGTAAATTGGCAAAGTTACAAAATGACATCACGCTGGCAAATTAGTGCTAGTGTTAGATGCTTCGCGCTTTAGTGAATTTGCCCTTTAAACACTGCATACTTGGCAATACCTTGAACTACAATGGACTCAGGAAAAGGAATGCAGCTGCCTGGTGAATCAAAAGACCACTTAGGTGTCCAAATACAGGGGAAAATGTAAAAGGATAAAACATACCTAAAACCCCAGGTCTCTACACCAACAAATAGTGTAAAACTGTGTACTTTGCCTTGAAGGAGAAAAGGAAAGGTGTAAACCACTGTGATAATAAATCATTTTTCCTGGGTATGTACAGGTATGAGATTTGTTATTCTGAAAGCTTAGGGCCTGGGTTTTCCAGATAAGGGGTCTTTGTAATTTGAATCTCTTTACCTTTAGTCTGCTAAAATAAAAACATTTAAATATTACTAATTCGGAACTTTCTAGATAACATATCCTATACAAGGTACTGTTTTATTTTTAAAGAGACAAAGGAAACATTTTAAAAAAAAATTTAATTATTTAGGTAAAATCGAGTCTATGGGAAATGGCCTCCCTGTAATTTGAAGCTTTCTCGATGATGGCTTTCCACACAGTGGATACTATACCTGTAGTAGAAAAGAATTCTAGTGTAGAAAAGAATCTGGCATGATCTTGGCCATTGTTATAGGTGAGAGAACCTGTTGTAGCAGAAACATCAAACCTAGTGTAATTGCACCTTTCTTCCTATGAAGAGGTGGTCTTTATTGCTGGAGAAGCAGATACATAGTGATGGGCGAATTTATTCACCTGGTGCAAATTCATGGCAAATTCCCACAATTTGCCGTCAGTGAATACATTCGTGAAAAGCCTGGAAAAATTTGCCTGGCGAAAATTCACCAGTGTCTTGCTTTGGATGCGGGCATCCATTTTTGGACACCGGTGTCCGTTTTTCCGACACCGACGGTTGTGCGCCAGTGGCATTTTGTGAGTTTTTCATCGTTTCAGAAATTCACAAAAATTTCAGCGAAACGCCCCAGATTCGCCCATCACTACAGATACACTGAAACAACATAAGACTTTATCAGGAAACTAATGAGGGAATGTTTTGTTAGCACAAAAAAACATTTGCAAATGCCTCTGTGAATGTAAGTGCCCATATTTGCGCAATTAATCTTTTGATTAAAGGCCTCAAACACTTCCTTGCAAAGTTTGCGACCAAATTGCTTTTGCGAACCTTTGCAGTATATGCAATAAAATTTTGCAATCGCAGACCATTTTTTGGGACAAACTTCAGAGCAGGTGTTAAAGGTTCACAATGTGCAATTAAGATTCAAGATGCAATAAAAGCACAAGAAAGAATATTACATTGCAAATTTTTATTTGCAAAGTTTTGCTGTTTGCGAATTTTATAAAATTTCTCCCGAAATGTGTTAAATCACACGCACTCCTGATTCAGGGAATAAAAGATTATGCACAGGATAATGAGAGCCTATGTTTCTATTACAAAATGTTCTTACCGGTTGCCAGCACAGATCCGTACTGTGCTGCAGATCTTTTTACATTCTGTCTACAGCATTAACACATGGACACAGAATCAGAAGTGGGAGTTGAAACACATCCCAGTTATTTAATGCAGTCGCAAGAGGTTGGCTTTGTCACCAGGCTGTCAGAGGGATGTTGTTAGTTGCCTAGGGCAACAATTATGTCATTCTCAGCATTCCGTATACTAGGTGTTAATGCTGCTTTTGCTAGATGTAATTTTGTGTTCTGAGTACACAGACATGATGTGCTTGCTCCTCCTTATAATTAGCTGGGAAACAGAATTTGATTCATGTTATGTTTTATAAATGTGCTCAGGGGAATTACACCTTAGCAATAATCACATTTAACACTCTACATGGCTGAGATATGGGGAAGCACAAAAGGGATTTAGCAACAGAATGCCTTCTTGTAATCTGCTTGGCTGTTGCTTTCTTCCAGATCTTAACTTGCCATGTATACAATAAAACGACTGAAATTGCCCTTAAATGTTTTTCATAATCTGGTAACTTTGGATGCAGCATCACACTGAAGAAGTTACGGCACTGATTCATATCGGCTAAGTACTACATTGCACCACAGAAAGATGTATCATTTGAAGATTCAGCTGTAATGATATCTTTATTTCTTTTCGCCCAGTGAAGAAAAAAACATCTCAGCTGAAATTCTGGCTTTATGGTTGGGGCCCTGCTCTTTTTCCCTGGGCATGTTAAAACTATCCCTATGACTGCTTCTAACTGACATTGGTGGGGACAAGGCAGGCAGGGTAGCCATCTTGATTTACCGTGGTTAGTAGTACAATGAAGCCCCGTTAGTGTATGAAACCATTTAGCCTGTGGACTTATGACTTTATATGGTAATAACACTCCTCTGTGGCTTATAATAAAGGTATGGGATCCATTTTCTAGAAACCCATTATGCAGAAAGCTCCCAATTACTGAAAGCCTTTCTCACATAGATTCCATTTTATCCAAATAATCCAAATTTGTAAAAATCATTTTATTTTTCCTTTATTTTCACAACAATACATTGTACTTGATCTTAAATAGGATATCAATTATTCCTTAAAGTGGACCTGTCACCCAGACACAAAAAGCTGTATAATAAAAGTCCTTTTCAAATTAAACATGAAATCCAATTTCTATTTTTATTAAAGCATTCATAGCTGTTGTAAGCTCATTTAAAAATATCAGCTGTTAATCAAATATTGTCTGCCCCTCCTCTATGCCAATGGCATAGACAGAACATGCATTGATGGCCAAATAACACTGAGCCCATATGTCTGTTAATCACAGCCCTAACAATAGTTGCTGTGGTCATTTATATTATAGAAGGCAACATATAAAGCACAAAAAAGACCATAATTGGGTGTCTTTCTTGTATGCTGTCTCACTATTTTCTTAAAATCACGTTTCAGTGTACTGAATTTATCAGTACATTTACTTTAAAATAAATCTGGTGTGGGAAAAGACTCAATAAAATCATGAAGAAATCTGAATCACACTTTTTTGGATTTGATTAATCATATTAATCATATTATTGTACTAAACCAAGCACAGATCATGACATCTTTCATTTGTAAAAGGTACATCTGCCATTGACGTCTACATGACCTCAGCAGGTTTGAAATGGAGTACATTTTTATTTAACGGCATTGGGCTTTTAATAAATCGAAAAACTAAAAGAATTTTAGGTTTTTTTTACCTAAGAAAAAAATTTGTTTTCCTTTTTAAAACTCTAACCAGAAATCATTGGAGTCTAGTGAATAACCCACTTATTCTGTGGGAACCTGCCATAGGGTTTCTCATCAATGGGCAAATTTGCACCTGGGCAGTAACCTCTAGCGAAAATGTGCTCAACTGCCATGGGTCACTTCTTGTTGTTGATAAATGAGCGACACATTTAAGTGCTTTTTATAAAGAACTCCTGGCTAGAGGTACATATTAGGGAGCAGATTTACTAAGGGTCAAAGTGAAAATTTGAAGTAAAAAAATTCAAATTTCGAAGTAATTTTTGGGTACTTTGACTATGGAATAGGCCAAAATTTGATTTGAAAATAATTTGAATTGAATTTTAAAATTCGACCATTCAAAAATCTAAGTACAATTTCAAATTCAACCCTTCGCCACCTTAAACCTGCCAAATTGCTATATTAGCCTATGGAAATTTTTGAAAATCAAATTTTTTTGACCAAAATAATTTGAATGATTTGAATCAAACAATGCATTTGAATAATTTGAATGATTTTTATTCTATCAAAAACAGACCTATTTGATCAAAAGAACACTTCAAGGGGAATTCAACCCCCCAGCGCTAACCCCCTCCCCCCAACCCCTGTAGGCACCCCTCCCTCCCCCCGCCTACCTCTCCCCCGGGCTATTGCCCCTAAGTCGATACTTAATCCTCTGTGTAGGTCCCCTCCAGCGAAGTTCACGGGGGCCATCTTCTCTTCCAATCACTTCTTCCTGGACTTAGGGGCAATAGCCCAGGGGGAGGAGGGGGGCCTGCGGGGGGTTGGGACCATGGGGGTTAGTGCCGGGGGGTTGAACTCCCCTTTAAAAAATTAGATGGTTGAATTTTTAAGTTTTTTAACTTTGAAATTTGACCCTTAGTAAATCTGCCCCATGTGTCTCCAGTGATGTAGATACATTTCTGTGTTTTGGATCCTGCACATAGAAAGGGCGTGCCACGTGCTCAAAGTGCACAAGAAAATGGCCGATTGAAGCCTATATTTCATTTTTCACACTGTGTTCAGATTTACAAATGAGGCCTATCATTTGCCAAAAATGCATAGATATCAACAGCTTTCATATTTTACTGCTATAGAAATGCATTCATGCATTGTTCAAAACTTCCCTGTGTAACAATGTTCAATTTAGACATATGTAATCCTGGTTCAGTCCCACCTAGGCTTTCTCTGTGTCATGTTCGGACTTTTCTACCTACTTCCTTGTTCCTTGTGCTATGCACTTGCAGAAATGGATATTTGGAGAACTGTAAAGTGGCTCAGATGAATAAAGAATGTCAAAAAAGATACAAATCATAAATACTGAATGCATGAACCACAATACTAAAGAAATACAATCTTTTGCGAAAAGTACTCCCTGCTTTCAAGGCACTTGCATTATGCTGCATACAAATGGGCCACATAGGGGCAGATTTACAGCGCTATAGAAATACATATTAATAAGAATAATTTACTATTGGTCGAATTCGAAGGTGAATTAACCCTCGAATTCGACCAATCAAATTGTGCTCGAATTTAAAACCTTCAAATTAGAATATCGAATTTGAAGGTTTTTAACGCAATTCGATCGATGGAATAAAAAATAATTTGATGGAACGATTCGAACTATTTTAACCATTCCATCAAATTTTTTTTCTGATCTAAAAATATAAAAAAAAACCCTAAGGGAACTTCCCATAGGGTTTAATAGCAATTCAGTAGGTTTAATCTGGTGAACTAGGCAGTCGAATAAAAAATTAAAGGGCAAATATTACGACTATTCGAACAGAATTTTATTCAAATTATTAGAATCATTTGATTCAATCGAATTTTCCAAATTCGATGGTCGAGGTGGCCTTCAAAAATATTTGAAAATTCGAATTTGAATCTTTTTGAAAATTTCATCGAATTTCGAATCATTCTTGTGAATTTAGTAAATCTGCCCCATAGTGTTAATTATGCTTGTTTTATTGCCAGTGATGGCATAGGATGGAGAAGTCACTTTAAACAAGCACAGATGGGTTAGATGTGGATTGCTACTGTATTATGATTGAATTGGACAACACTGAAAAACAGGTGCTGGGATGGAGCATACATGTTGTGGTGGAGAGAACAAAATGTGCAAAACTGTTCTAATATTTAGAATGAACATTTTGCCCATGGTTGTTACATGTTTTGCCTGCTTCAGAGGGAGTTCAAAACCAAATTGTCACATGTATAAATCTACAAATTTACAGCTATCTATCTACTATAATGTATACTGGAAACACACAAAACTTCCTGTAAACTGTTTTGTATTAAATATCAGACTGTGAGTATGCAATAAATGAAATATAGTATAATGGGTTAATGCTGTTTCTAATTTGCTATATCATGCAGGGTACTGGGACTTGAATCTATGTTTAGTATATTAATATTGTATTAAAGGGCACCTGTTGGATAAAGTTGTTATCTGGTTGCTAATAGAGCCCGCATTCCAGTTGGGGATAACAGTTGTTTTTGTAAAAAAAAAAAAAAGCCCCCTCCAGCGCTAGGCTACCTGCACTGGGAGGGAGCTCCCAGTGTAAGCAGCCATGTAAGGTCACTCGCATGCCCATAATGAAAATCTGGCCAGAATTGCTAATTATGCCAATCTTATGATGTTACGTGCGTATTATGCACATGAGAGTGACACAACATGGGAGCTTACTCCCGGTATGGGTAGCCTAGCGCTGGCGGGGAGCATTTTATTTTACAAAAACAACTGTTATCCCCAACCGGAATGCAGGATCTATTAGCAACAAGAAACTACTGTTATTCCCAACCAGAATGTTGGATTTATTAGCCTGCACTCAGACTTGTGGAAAGGCTGCCTAGGGTGGCAGGATTTTAGGGGGCGGCATGCTGCCCAGCCACACCCACATTGGTCAAGAAACACTGGGGATACGCAGGAGATAGGAGGTTTTTTACATTATCCATGCACCAATCCTCATTGCTCTGGTCTTGATGATGAAAATCTGCTAATAAAGGGCACAGTATGGGGGCGACAAACGGCAGTGGGCATAGGGGCGCCCTGTAATTGCTACATGCCCAGTTTTAACTGGATGACAAAGCTTCTAGTTTGCCCTGGACTTCGTCTTGTCCCTTATTTAAAACTTTATCAAGTTTAGCACTAGTGATGGGCGAATATATTCGCCAGGCGCGATTTTGCGGCGAATTCCCGCGATTCGCTGCCAGCAAATAAATTTGCGAAACGCCAACAAAAATTCGCCTGCCGAAAAAAAAGACGTGACGCGTCGGAAATGACGCAACGCGCATTGTTAACGAAGCGGCGCGTCTAAAATGAGTACCAGTCATGTTGTTGCTCTAAGGTACTACATGCAGCATGCTTAAAAAAAATTACAGTGCAAGAAATATGTATAGGGCCTTTAGTTCTCTGTTTCTAAACAATTACCCATATCCGTGCTTTTTCGAAGGTGCTGCTGCTACCTTGAGAAACAGTTTACTGAAAAACCTGCAGTTTTATTCGTATGTTTTTAGTCTCTAAACATGGGAAAGCTAGAAACTTGCTGAAAGCATATATAGGGCTAGCACTGTTGGTCTCAAAATGGCAATATCTACTTTAATCAATCACATTTATTTCAGTAGGTTGGATTAAGGACTATTGATTTGGAGAGATCTAAATGAAAGTGTAGAGAATAGGTTCCTAATTAAAATCATGCGTCATTTTGAGAAAAGATTACTTGTACTACATATACAGTCACATGCATGCAGCAGTCATAGCTAACATTTTACTATCGTGCATTTTCATCTTCTCGGAATGAAATATCTTATTCATTGCAAATTTGCAATATACTTTTGAGGTGTTTTAGGCAAAATAAAAAGTATTGAAATATAACATATAAAGAACAGTACATTTCACTTGAAAGACGTCCTCCTACTGATGCTTCTCAGTTCCACAATTAGATCTAATTAGTCTTCTGGGGCATGTATAAAACACAGCCTGTAGTAATTAAAAGGTTTATTTAGTGTCTTGCTATTTTTGTATTGTGCTTTTAACGCCCTTGTTTACAATTTTGAGACCTGAGTACTTTCTTCCTCAGTATGTAGGCTGCAGTTAGCTTGGGGACTCTATATGGTAATCAGCATCCATAAATCACCTAGATGTAAATTCCCCTACTGCTTTTCAGGTATCAGGATGGCCATATAACACACACCAGTTTCAGTATAATCTTGCTTAATATATAGGATTATGATACTAGGTTATATGATATATACCAATTGGTAGGGAATGGGATTGCTGACTTTGTGAATTTAGTGAGTTTAGTTAGAAGAGACCTAATGGGGGACAGACCACATGGGTTGGTTTGGTTCCTGATAGTCCAGAAGTGATATGGTTTGGTGCTAGACCAGAATAACAATAGACCACAGACTAAAGAAAAGATCAAGCACAGGATGAGGGATGACAGTGGTACAATAATTTAGCATCCCATGTAGGGTTGCCAACTGTCCAGTTTTGACCCGGACAGCCCGTTTTTTTGAAGGTCTGAAAACTGCCTGCCCAGCTTTCCAAATTAGGAAAACAGGGCAGGATTCCCTATGACAGTCACCAACCACCATGCTCTGATCCACCCCAGGCTCATCACGGTCCCACCCCTTGAACTGAGTTAGACAAGCCAAAAGGTGGCAACCCTACTATCGTGTGTCTAGATCCTATTTGTGACCTAAGTTGGAGGTTCTGTATGCCACAACTTACAGCAACACTGTGAGTACTTAAGACTTGCCAGTGTCCAGCAGTTGTGTTCCAAATGTCAGTGATATCCCAGACTGAATGTCCATGGCCTACTGGCTCTTATAGAATTGAGGCCAGGCCAAGGAGGAAGTGTTAACAGAAAAATTCAGTACGTGGCATCCAAGGGTTAAAGCAAATCAGTAGTTGTACCAAGCAAAGTGCAGGTGGCACATAACAGGGTCCTTTTCTTCTGAATCTCCATACTGAAACACAATGACGTCAGTGCATGGCCATAGGGTCACCACCGGTTATGTATAAATTCTGGAGTGACTTGATGTCTATCATACTAGTCAGAACACTACTTCCTGCTTTCCCACTTTCTAACTCTGAATCAGTGACTTGAAGGGGGGCCACATGGGACATAACTTTTCAGTGAGTTTGCAATTTATCCTCAGCATTCAGCTCAGATTCAAAAGTAACAGTGATGGCCCATGTGGCCCCCCTCAAGTCACGTTTGGTAAACAGGGTGACCAGTCAGTGGAAACCAAGAGAGCTGCAAAGCAGGAAGTAGTGTTATGTTACACATCCAGTCACTCCAGCCTTTATACATTACATTTCTTTCTAACTATATAACTTTAACAACAGCCTTTAGTGCTATGGTGATGAATGACTCAGTGGTGTTTGTTAATAATTTGGTACCAAATTCTTCCATCACCCTTATCAGTTCCTTAATAGTTGGATTGGGGTTTTAGTTGAACCTTTTGGAGCAAAGTCATTCATCCCTGGCAGTTAATTATAGCCATCTTCATATAGGTATCAAAGGAATCAAAATTTTAAAGATATTCGACTGCCTACTGCGCTAGATTGAACCTACCGAATTGTAATAGAAGCCTATGGAAAACTCCCCATAGGCTTCTGAGGCTAAGTCCTGCTCGAATACCATTCGTACGATCAGAGCATTCAATTGTTCGAATCGTATGAATTTTTCGGACGCTCGAAGGAAATTTCACGATTTTTTTGTGAAATCGAATGATCGGTATCCGATTGTACGAATTCATCAAGAAATCGGATATCGAGCAAAATGATAGCCTAAAACTATTCGATAAGCATTCAATGGTCGAATGCTTATCGAATTTCGAATTTGGTCGACCTAATTTTGAGGAATTATAGTAAATTTGCCCCATACAGTATACAGATTATCTGTACCAATTATATATATATCTATCAAACCAGTGAAGCCACTGAGGTGTCAATCCCACCTCCGTTGTTGGCTGTTCTGTGGGACTTCATTCTAACAATTTCCAAAGCATAATAGGTATGGAATCTTCTATCCAGAATGCTCAGTACCAGAAGGTTTTCATTTAATGGATCTTTCTGTAATTTGGATCTTCATACCTGAAGTCTAGTAGAAAATCAGGTAAACATTAAATAATAACATAGGCTGGTTTTGCTTCCAATAAGGATTAATTATATCTTAGGTATGGTTTTTTATTACAGGGAAAAAGGAAATCATTTTAAAATTAGGACTATATTGGATAAAAACTTATTGTAATTTTGAGCTTTCTGGATAATGGGTTTCCTGATAAAGGATCCCATACCTGTACAGCAAATCACTAAATCTGTCTTAGATTAGCCTTTTCTTTTGTGGGACACATTAGTCAATTCATTTTTGTTACATCTGACCTTTCTCTGTTTTCTCTGTGCCATTTCTATTTTTAGTTGATCGCCATATAAGAAATGCTGTGAGTCAGTTAATATTTTAATCTCAAGGGCTAAAAAATGTTCGCTGGCATCTGAAGTAGAAGCAGAAGTACATGCCTAACCCACGGACTTTCATAAATTAAATATGTTGCTGAATAATAGACAGATTTTTAGTTCTACTTTAGAAACACTAATCTGCAAGGAATTTCCTCACTTGTAACAGGAGATTACTAAAATATGTTTCTGATGATTTTCAAAGCACAAAAAATGCAGGCTTTTTTATAGTACACTGCAGGACAAACCAGTTGTTTTTAAGAGGTGAAGCTAATTTACTGTCACACGTGATTTTTGTTACATCTGACCTTTCTCTGTTTTCTCTGTGCCATTTCTATTTTTAGTTCATCACTATGATCAATATAGTGCACCAGTGCAGTTACTCACAGCAAACAGACATTTCCTTTTATTTTTCTAATTTGTATTAGAATGATTAATGCTTCAGGACTGATTTATGAACCCTCGAGGTTCATAGAAATTGATGGCGAAAACTGCAAGTGAGCCCTGAACCCTCAATTTGATCAGAAACTGATCCGGTTTGCTGTGTTCTAAAATGGTTTTTGGACAAAAATAAAAAGCTTGAGGTTTAGGTGGTAAGCTTTTAATTTACTGGAAATTACGCACTTAGGATAAAAAATGTTCAACAATGCTAAATATTTACAAAATTTTTGAGTGTATTTATGCTATTCATTAATAAGGTACTCGAGCTGGGGGCCAATATGTCTCTTGTGCTAAATTGTGTGCAAGTGTGCCTATTGACAAAATGGAATACTGTGCTACTACCACCCTGACTGTGGTGGTAATCTCCAGTGATCTCCATCAGTAGCAACAGTCCTGTGCCCAAAGAATCATGCAGAAACGTCATTTTAAAGGAGAACCCAACCCCCTTTCTAATAAAAACCCCTACCACATACCATCCATAGTCCCACCTCCCTGCCCCCCCCCGCACAGGAGCTACCACAAATAAATACCCCTAAGCCCCTTGTTACCCCTTGTTGCAGAATCACAGGGCCATTTTCAGCCGCTTCAGTAATGTCAGTAAGGAAGCGCCATATAGGCACTTGCACAGTTTGAGCATTTTCCCGTATGCGGCAAAAGTGACGAAAATTACTGGAACACCGGAAGAAGACCCTAGGATTAAAGAAGCGGCTGAAGATGGCCCCCGTTGCGCTGACTCTGGAACAAGGGGTAATTACCGGCTTAGAGGTATTTACTTGTGGTAACTCCAGCGCAGTTTGAGCAGGGAGGGGGGATATGGAGGGTAGAGGGTGGGGGTTTTTATTAGAAAGGGGGTTGAGTTCTCCTTAGGAGCTGGAAGTGAAACTATCTGAAAATTTAAGCCACAACTTCTGGGTTGCATAATTGCTATTATGAAGCAATGGCTGCAACTGCACTGTAATAGTATAAGAAAATAATCCTTGGTGGGTAAAACTAACATGGCAAATTGTTTTAGAAAATGCACTTTGCATGGTGAACGTGCAGTTGTTAATGGCCCCTTTATAGTTTTTTTCCTGATAATACTGTGCAAAGATTGTGGGGTAAATTTATCAAAGAGTGAAGTTGCGCCACTAGAGTGAATTTAAATCGTTTCTCCCTTCCTTTAGTATATTTAGATAAATTTTGAGCTAGAGAAGACAAGCTTTCTTGGAATGTTTAACAGACAAAAAAATCATATAGGACAAGACAAATCAAATGGGCAAATTTACTATTATTCCCCATAATTAGCTCGACCAAATTCACAATTCGATAAGTATTTGATCATCGAATGCTTATCGAACTGTTTTAGGTTATCATTTTGCTCGATATTCGATTTCTCGATGAATTCGTACGATCAGATACTGTTTGATTTCATGAAAAAATCGTGAAATTTCATTCAAGCGTCCGGAAAATTCGTATGATTCGAACGATCGAACGCTCCGATCATACGAATGGTATTTGAGCAGGACTTAGCCTCCCAGCTTCCCATAGGCTTCTATTACAATTCAGTAGGTTCAATCTGGTGAAGTAGGCAGGCGAACAATTAAAAAATTTTGATTCCTTCGATCATCGAATGATCGAATTATCGAATATCCGATCATTCGATCTATTCAATAATTCGGTATTCGATGATCGAAGAGGCCAAATTAGAATATCCGATATTACAAAAAATTTGTACGATCGTTATTCGATCGAATTCGATCGAACTTTGATCATTTCGAATCGGCCCCTAAGTGTTTTGTGTTTAATTTGGCTGTTTCAGTAACCCTTGTAGATCTAATCCTGAAAAGCAAATGCATCAACATAGTAGTTACATTCCTTAAATTAAGTCAGAGGCTGAAGTCTTTATGCTGGGTTACTGTGGTAGATGGTGCCATAGACAGTCTGCTGTTACAACATGATGTAATAATCACTCATGAGTGAGCGGATGAAAAAAATAGCCAAGTCACCATATTAATTACCCTTTTTTTATCCAATGCCACTAATTTCATTGTACAGGTATGGGATCCCATATCCAGAACTCCACGATCAAGAACCTTGAAAATATTGAGAGAATTAGTTAGAGTCAGTTGACAGATGTCCCATTTACAATTGGAGGATATCATGATCTACACTGTGTTTCGAACAATAATCTGCAGAGTTGAGGTTTTGGGCATCAAATCCAAAAAAAATGTACAACTTGTATATTTTCCCCCACCAGATTTCTTTCAGTTAATTTTTTGATAAATAAGGTAAAAATTTGGATGAAATTTTGGTCAAAGTGGTTTTAATAAAATATTGAGAAACTTTTGTAAATTAGATTTGAGTAAATAAACCCCTTAAATTTGTCTATTCAAGACAAATTTGAAATATTGTAAATTTCAAGACACCTCTAGTATATTCTGGTTGTAAAATAATTCTATCTTAACATATCTGGGAAAAACCCTGAATAAGGTCTTGCATATTTAGTTCCATTTTTTCATCTTAAAACAATATAACAACAACGATATACATTGTAAATGCACATATAAATCACATTTATATGTGCTCTTTATAGATATATACTGCTTTATATATGTTATAGAAATTGTATTCATGAAAAGGATTTCCTTTTAGCAAAAGTATGCTGGCTTTGCAGTTAAATGAATTGTTACAGTTTATAAATCAATAAGGTTTCCAGTGCGAATCAATTTCTAAAGGTAAATAGCATTTTTAAGTTGCCTGGTGAACAATTTTATACAAATCTTGTTTACCAATATCAAAAGAGCCAGCAATCTGTAGGGATTATGTAAATCAATTCTGCTAAAGTAAATTGACTTTTGCAAGTACCACACTAGCACTTACGGCTTCAGTTCTCATTGAAACGAATTCAATTAGTAACACTGTAATATTAGAAGTATAAGTACTGTTTTAACAAGGAAAAACGTGCAAATGCAATGCACACATACACATTATAAGTAGGGATGCACAGAATCCACTATTTTGGATTCGACCGAACCCCCAAATCCTTCTAAAAAGATTCGTCCGAATACCGAATCTGAACCCTAATTTATATATACAAATTAGGGGTGGGAAGGGGAAAACATTTTTACTTCCTTGTTTTGTGCCAAAAAGTCATGCAATTTCCCTCCCCGAAGCCTTCTGCCCAGCCGAACCGAATCCAAACCTTAATTTGCATCCCGAACCAAATCCTGGATTCGGTGCATACCTAATTAAACAAGCTGTACACAAATAAGTCACACCCATTACTTATAAAGCCATGCATGATCTCATGTTTCTGCACAAGTTGTAGAAGCCACTATCATCATGGTCATTTAGTCATTTCTGAAGTATGCTGTTATTAAAGGGGAAAAACATGTTTTTTTCAGAACGCATCAGTTAATAGTGCTACTCGAGCAGACTTCTGCACTGAAATCCAATTCTCAATTTTGAAATCTGACATGGGGCTAGAAATATTGTCAGTTTCCCAGCTGCCCCAGTCATGTGACTTGTGCCTCCACTTTAGGATGTAACTACTTTCTGGCAGGCTGTTATTTCTCCTTCTTAATGTAAGTAAATCAGTCTCAGTGGGACTTGGCTTTTACAATTCTATTTTCTTATATCTACCAGGGAGCTTGTGTCTTGTGTTGGAGCTGCTATCTGGTTACTTTCCCATTGTTCTGTTGATAGGCTGCTGGGGGTGATATCACTCCAACTTGCAGTACAGCAGTAAAATGTGACTGAAGTTTATCAGAGCACAAGTCACATGACTGGGGGCAGCTGGAAAACTGACAATATTTCTATCCCCTTGTCAAATTTCAAAACTGAATATAAAAAAAAATCTATTTGCTCTTTTGAAAAATGGATTTCAGTGCGTAAGTCTGCTGGAGCAGCACTATTAACTGATACATTTGAAAAAAATGTTTTCCCATGACAGTCTCCCTTTAAGCATGTACACCCAATTGTAGAAAGGTGGGTTAAGAGGAATTGTTTCTTGTTGTTTTAATGGGGAGTTTCTGTGGGAGCAGTGTCGGACTGGCCCACCAGAATACCAGGAAAACTCCCGGTGGGCCAAGGTGTCAGTGGGCCCTCATGCTGCTAAACTTTTGCCCTATTTCATGGCCATTCCCTATTTCTATGAGATCAAAGAGGCTAAATAGATGGAATAATTGATTATAATATGTAAAGAAAACAAACTAGGAGAATAGAGTTTGATTGAGGAGATGAAGAACATTAGTACTGAAAGTGGGCCCCTGGTCTAAGGTTTTATGGTGGGCCCTTGGTCTAAGGTTTTCTGGTGAGCCCCTGGTCTAAGGTTTTATGGTGGGCCCTTGGTGTCCCAGTCCGACACTGTGTGGGAGGGTTTAGTGTAGCCTCTTGTAACACTGTATGTCTGTATAAAGAAAACAAGGGCAACAGATAATCTGGGATGAGCACCATGGAGACAATGGGATGGGAAGTCTAAACAAAGGCTTAAAGATGGCTATAGACGTAAAGATCTACCTTCAATATCAAAGGAATGATCTATGTCCTCACCTCCCGACATGCCACTAAACCTTCAGATCAAATAAAGCACTAAAAGAAAAAAATAGTTTAGAAGAGTGCATGAATTTGTTGAAGTTTTTTTAAAATTTAGAAGATCTTTGGCCCAGGTAGTAATGAAAAAAACCCATGATTAAGTTACTACGTAAACATTACTTTAACAAGAACAAGTGATTAGGCTTTGACTAACCGTGGTATTAACACTGAAATACAACAAATCCTGTGACACCATGTTAATAATGAAAATAATATAATTTACAATAAAGGACTTTAGATTTGTATAATGTAGAATTTTAAAACACATATAGCTGCAGTCAAACACATCAGGAAAAACACTGAGCAGTCAGAATCTGAGCTTTAAAGGAAAAGTAAATGTTTTTCTTTTTCTTTCTGAAAATTTGCTCTAAACAGCCCCCCAGATTAATGTACCCTAGTCCCTGCTGCAAGTCTGCTCTGGTTTCTGTGTTATCAGCAGCTTGTTTCCCCTTCTTCCTGGTGCAGAGTGAAGCCCAGCCCCTTAGCTTACTGAGCAGTCCATTTGCTGCTGTTCCACAATAGAGAGGAAGAGGGAGCCAGTGTTTCATTAGTAAGCTAGTTTCCCCAAGCAAAAGCTACACACACTGCTCTCTGCTATGTCATAGTATGCAAATGATCTCCTGGACTAGTCCAAGATATAAGGTCAGCTCAGAAAGCAAATTTAGAGATAGAAAAAAAAAAGTTTACTTGTTCTTTAAGGAAGTCTGACCAGCTCTGGCAAAGGAAATTCATTTATGTAAATTTTAATTCTGGAGTAAAAAAAAAAAAATTATAAGCAATTCATTGTAAAGAGGGAAGTGAAAGTAATCAGAATTAGGTGGAAGTATGCGTGATCAGAAAAAATATAGTAAAACTCGCTATTGAGAAGACCCGCAACCCGATCCGCCACCCACAAACCTGGAGAACTGCCGACCGGCTTCTATACCCACTCCCGAAACTTCTACCGAGGGTCGGAGCCCCCCCTCCCAATTCATTTTAAAGTAAGAAGTCTCTGACGCAGATGCCATGCGCACATGCACAGTGGTGTGCGGTGCGCTGGGTAACAACGTCAGCAGGCGCCTGGCCGGAGTAAGAAGGGGAGGTGGTGAGAAGGGGAGGCAGGGGGGCAGGAGGGGAGGTGCCAGAGGGGAGGTGGAGGCCCTGGACGGCAGTCCCGGCGGACCCCAGGCCCCCCAGTCCGACCCTGCTTCTGCCTGAAACCAGCAGGGTACTGCAGGTTTATGCGGGTAACCCGCAGGTACCCAACCCGCTGCAGGACTCTAGTATAATGTTAATGAATAATTGGTTTACTATCCCTTTATTTAACATGATGCATTTATATTTTCTTGAAATAAATTATAAGCATTTTTTTTTTTGTGATACTTACTTATTATTGTTCATTGTTCATATAGTTTGCTTAATGGTTTCTATTCCAATGTACCAGATGTTTGAACAACTTAGTACCTTTTATTAACCCTGTGTACTGTATATGTACAGGTATGGGATCCGTTATCTGGAAACCTATTATCCAGAAAGCTCTGAATTACAGAATGGCCTCCATCCATAAACTCCATTAAAATGAAATAATCCAAATTTGTAAAAATTATTTCCTTTTTCTCTGATAAAACAGTACCATGTACTTGATCCAAACTAAGATATAATTAATCCTTATTGGATGCAAAACCAGCCTATTTGTTTTAGTTAATGTTAGATGATCTTCTAGTAGGTTTACGGTAAGAGGATCCAAATTAAAGAAAGATCTGTTATCCGGAAAGCCCCAGGTCCCGAGCATTCTGGAATAATTGGTCCCATACCTGTACCAGCACAACCAAGTTCTAACATTTTACTATGGTATTTAAAATTTTCACACAGAAAGCCGCCTCTGGTAACTTTAAGAGCCGAATGTCCGTTTCTTAAAACGGCTCATCTAGCACAGCGATTTCTATTACTTGCCTGGTTTGTTGCATGCATTTTGACGCACAGCGTCGGATGCACCGAAAACGGACAGAAATCCTTAGATTGGTTCAGAAATCTGTAGAGTGCCCTTAGAGTGGCTTTTGAGATAGTTACAAATGAATTGCATGAAAAGAAGTTACATTAATTATATGGCAGTACATTAATTACTTTATGGGGCCTATATATGAAACCTCCATTTTTTCAGGTTTTTTATGGGGAAAACTCAAATATTTAGTGGAAAAAAAACTTGAATTTTTCAAAATTTATCATGCTCCAAAGCCAAAAATACTCCAGCTAAAACCTGTTGAAATCACGTAGAAGTCAATAGCAGATGTGCCTTTAACAATCCGAAGATGTTTCTTGCCTTTATGATGTTTGAGGGTTTCTGCTGGTTTTTATTTTATAATCCGAAAAAGTTGCATTCTTCCTGCTTCAAATCAAAAAAAGACCAGGCATCAAATCAAAATAGTCACATGATTTGACGTGTGATTTTGTCACAACTTTTTCCCACACATGCCTTTTTCGTTCAGATTTATTGGAAAATGAATGGGATTTGGGTGTTTGGTAAAAAAAAAAATAAAGGTTAACAATATTCCAAAATGCTACACAAAACAACCAGATAAAAGCAGAATGAACAGACAAATAAAATAAAGAAAAAGACTGAAAATGGTCTTATACACCAATATCTCCATCGTGCTGAAGGTTAGTTTTAGTTGCTTAAATTTCATGAGTCACAAACATTTCCCCTTTTGATGTAAATGATTTGCTTGCCATGAATTTTAGTCTTTTTTTTCAAGAGGCATTACCCTATTCTCATTCTTCTGGACTTATCTTCTGTTTTTTTTTTCCGTATTCTCTTTTATTGTTCAAAAAAAGATTGTACATGGTAAATAAACATTGAAAATTCCAGTATCATGTTTAGACAATGTGCTTTCTTGCATTCTTTACATTTCAAGTATACAGTGTACATTCTTTCATTCATTATTTGTCATAATAATCTTACATTTATTCTCTTACATTTTGGTATGTTCCATTTATTATGTCTCCTGTTTACATTTTTGTCTTAAATTTTTAACTATATAACTGTTGTAACAAATTTCTCTGCTTTACCTTTATTTCCTCTCTTTATTTCTCATGTTTTGTTGTGTTGATAACTACCTCTTTTTTCTGTCTGTGCAGGTTGGATGTCATCATTAAGTTCCTATTCAAGAATGGTAAGTATATGATTTTCCCCTTGTATGCTTTCAGAATATCACCTCTTAGCTCTATCAGCTGCTTATGATTATATTACTACCCTTTCACTCTCTTTATGTATTTATTTCGGAGAGGTATTCTTTCCATGGTAACCACCTTTCACTATAAGTACTATATTTGTTGTTAATATATGACGTTAACTCCTCCATCAAACATATTTCGTTTATTGAGTCATACCACTTTTCTATATTTGGTATTTCCTTAGTTCTCCACAGTTTTGGGATTTGGGCTTTTGCCGCCATAAGTAGTTGTAGTAATAAATCTTTCCTTATACAGTTTATTGGGGCGAATTTGTGAAATAGGAGTAATTTGGGTGCATCTATTATAATTTGTTCCCCCGTTATTTTAGAGCAAATTTCTCTTATTTCTTTCCAGTATGTCCCTAGCCCTGAGCAAGTGAACCAAATGTGTTCCAGAGTTCCCTTCTCCTTTTCACATCTCCAGCATTGTTCATTTTCCAATATTCCCCATTTCTTGAGAAGCACAGGAGTCTTATACCAACGAGATATTAATTTATTTGTCGATTCTTGTATTTTATTACTAATAGAACATTTGTTCACCGTTTTGAATATTTTTTCCCATTCTTGTTCCGTTAGAATAATTTGTAATTCTTTTTCCCACTGTACAGTAAATGGTGGGAGCTGTGGAAATTTCTTTTCCAATAGTATTTTATATATCTTTGATATCCCTCTTTTCAGTGGATTATTTAGGCTATATACTTGTTCAAATTTTGTGAGATCTCTTTTTAGCATTCCTTTTATCTTTAATTGTTTTAGAAAATTTTGTATCTGTTGGAATCTCCAAGAGTCTCTTATGTTCCAATTGTCTTTCTCTTGTTCTATTCTGGCTCCCAGACCTTCTCTTGTGGGTAAGCAGTCACCTAGTTTCAAGTTAGGAATGTTAAATGCTGTATTATATCCACTATCTAAAATTCCGGGGGCAAATTCCACATTATTGTATAGTGGCATTAAAGGGGAAGGAAATGGGGCTAGTTCTAGTTTTTTGTTTAGTTTGTGCCATGTATCCATACAGTTATTAATTAATATATGGTTTTTAATGTTGTTGGGTAGTTTTTCTTTACTTATCCATGGTAAACTTCCAATTCTGTTATCTGTCCACATGTTTTCTAGACTGCACCACTGAATTTTTTGGTTCTCTCTTCCGTATTCCATCATATTAGTTAGCACTGCTGCCTGATAATAGGTTTCGAAATCTGGCATAGCCAGGCCTCCTTTTTGTTTAGGAAGGAATAATGTGCTTCTTTTAATTCTCCCTTTATTTGCTTTCCATATGAAGTGGAAGATGATTGAATTCAATTTTTTAAAGAAAGTTTTGTTCAGTGGAATCGGCAGTGTAGAGAACAAATAGATATATTTCGGTAGTATGTTCATTTTAATACTATTTATTCTGCCTGACCATGTAATGTTCTTTTTTTCCCACTTTAGTAATGTATTTTTTGTTTCTTCTAATAGTTGAAGGTAGTTATTTTCATACAATTTATATGGGTCTGCTGTTATTTGGATCCCTAAGTATTTTAATTTTGAATTCTGCCACTTAAACGGAAATTCGCTTTGAATTTGATTTTTAATATTTACTGGAAGGTTGATCGATAAAGCCTCTGATTTACTCATATTGATTTTATAGTTTGAAACTTTTCCATATTTATGCAGCTCCTTCAATATATTTGGAAGTGATATGATAGGATTAGTTACCAGTAGCAAGAGATCGTCTGCAAATACTGCTGCTTTTTGAATATGATTATTTATATTTAATCCTTGTATATCTACATTCTTGCGTGTTGCCACCAGCAAGTATTCCATACATATGACATATAACAGTGGTGATAACGGGCACCCTTGTCTAGTCCCATTTCTTATATTAAAGGAGTCTGATAATATTCCATTGGCCCTTATTTGCGCTGTGGTTTGTGTATAATGCTAGTATTTTATCTTTGAACACTTTAGGAATCCCCATGTTTGATAACGCCAATTCCAAAAAGTCCCAGTCTACTCGATCAAATGCCTTTTCTGCATCTGTCGACAGAAGTAAGGCGTGTTTCGTGGTTTTAGTTACCCATTTTATCCAGTTAATTACTTAATTGTGTTTTCTTTGGCTTCCTTTCCTTGTACAAATCCCACTTGGTCTCTATGGATACAGTGTGGTAGAATTGGTTTTAGTCTCTCTGCTAAAACTTTTGTATATATCTTTAGATCCATATTTAGTAAGGATATAGGGCGGTAGTTTGTACATATTGAGTGGTCTTTATCCGGTTTTGGGATTACTGAAATTTGAGCCATGAGGAATTCTGTATTTAATTGTTTTTTCCTCTGAGATGTTATTGAAAAACTTTGTAAGAATTGGGGCTATGTTAGGCTGGAATGCTTTATAGAATTTAGCTGTATATCCGTCTGGGCCTGGTGCTTTGTTGAGTTTTAAATTTTTTATTGCGTCTTCTATCTCTACTTTTGTTATAGGCTCTATCAGGTCTTGTATAAAGTGTTGGGGAATTGGGGGGATTGCATTTTCCTCTACGTATTTCTGTATTTCTTCTCTATGTTTTGCTTTGTTTCCATTTCCGTTTAACCCCAAATTATAAAGTTTTTCATAAAATTTTTTGAATGTTTCTGCAATTTCTTCTGATGAATAGTGTATTTTACCACTATTATCTTTTATTTGTCTAATATGTGTGCCCAGTTGCTTGTTTTTTAAAGCCTTAGCCAATAATTTACCCGTTTTGTTACCATATTCATAGTATTTTTGGCGAACTTTTGCCATTATTCTTTTAGTCTGGTTATTTAAGTGGTTATATAGGTCTAATCTGGCAGCAGTAAGTTGTTTCAATAAGTTTTCCGTTTGTGTTTTTTTGTGCTGACTCTCTAGTTCGAAAATCTTTTCTATTAACTTATCAGTTTTTTCTTGTTTCCTTCTTTTTAATTTTGCCCCATGTTTAATTAATATACCTCTTGCTAAGCATTTCAAGGCCTGCCATTTCGAAATCCATGCAGCTGAATCATTGCTAATTGCACTGCCATATATATTTAGATTTTCCTGGAGTTCCTTTAAGCACTCTGGGTCATCTAACAAAGTTTCGTTCAACTTCCATCTCCATGGAATATGAGTTTTAGTGGGAATTGATATTGTTACTTGGTTGGCTGCGTGATCTGACCATCTTATATTTTGTATTTTAGATAAGGAAATCCAATCTATATGGTATTGTGAAATCAGCATGTAATCAATTCTGGAGTAAGATTGTTTGGCATTTGAAAAGAAGGTGTAGTCTTTTTCATTTTCATACAGACATCTCCAAATATCTAACAGTCTAGCTTTATGTAATATATTTTTCGCTTTATTTATAGTTGAAAATGGTAGTGATGAGATGCCTTTAGAGGTATCTAGTTTTGGATTTAGTGTCATATTTAAGTCTCCTCCAATCAGAACCAGACCTTCTCCAAACTCCTCCAGTTTCCTTATTATTTTTTGTAGACTCGAGGTCTGTTTCTGATTGGGTAGGTATATACATCCTAATGTACATGGTGTTCGAAATAGCAAGCCCTTTACAAAAACAAATCTGCCTTCATCATCTTTATGTACATCTTTTAGTTCAAAATCAACATTTCTATGTATTCCAATAGCAACTCCTCTCGTTTTGGAAGAGGGGTTGCTACTGAGAAACCACTGTGAATAATTATTGTTTTTTTTAATTGTCTCGTCTAAACCTTTGAAATGTGTTTCTTGTAGCATTAGTACATGGGTTTTCTGCCTATTCATTTCTCTTAATAATGCCTTTCTTTTTTCAGGAACATTCAAACCATTAACATTCAATGAAATTATATTTATCTCAGCCATCTGGTTTCAGGTAAGTTTTCCTTATTCTTGATAACATCTTTTGTGTCTTAATTCTAGGGAGGTTTTTCAACACCTTAACTCTGTCTACAGCAGTATTAACTTTAACATAACTTAAATTGTACATATTTTGCATTTCTATGTAGTGGGGTATTAATAGCCTTTGTTTGTGGCTAGAAATTTTTTTTTTACAGATTTTCTGTTGTTACCCCTGGGGGGGGGGAAATTACGTCTGAGCATTGGCTCCGTATAAAAGAACCCAGCAGAAGTATAACACCATATTTTTTGGTGTATTTTAGTATACATATATTTTTTAAACATCTTAGCAGACAATTAAACTTAATTATAGAACTTCGTAGCAATTCTTTTTGCTTATTTCTTAATTCAGTCATTTGGTGACTTTTAATGGTCACATGTTCATAACACTTATTTCAAGTTTTTTCAAGTGTATTGAACTGAAATCAGTATATTACCCATTATACAGTCTGTCTTTTTCAGTCCGTTGGCTTGTTTCCTTTTTCAGGTGTCATTTTGTTTCTTTTCCTTTTATTTTTAGATGGTGTGGCTTCTATCCATCCTTCCTTGTCTGGGGGTTCAGGAAACTTTGGCATTAGTGTCATTTTCTCCCATTCGGACAAATCCGGCAATTTTATGTCGCATGCCCTACAAAACTGCATAGCGTCCTCTGGGCATGTCAAAGTTGTTGTTTTCCCATCTTTTGACACTTGTAATCCAAAAGGATAAGTCCAGCGGAACAACATTCCTTTTTCTTTCAGGTTTGTCACCAATGGTTGTACCATTTTTCTTTGCTGTAGAGTACTCCATGATAAGTCCTGTAAAATTATCAATTCTGTGTTTTTGAACAATAGAGGTTTCATTTTTCTGGCCTTTGCTAGAATTTCCTCTTTTATCGTAAATCTGGTGAGGCAACATATAATGTCTCTGGGTTTTTCTTGTGGTAGTCCTTTGGGCCTTAGTGCCCTATGCACCCTTTCAATATCAATATTATATGACAGCGGTTTTTCTAGGATTTGGCGGTATAAGTTTGTTACTGTATCCAGCAGGCTTTCTCCCTCTGAGGCTTCTGGTAGGCCTCTAATGCGCAGGTTATTTCTGTGGCCTCTGTTGTCTATATCGTCTAGTCTCCGTTGTAATGTGCAAATTGTTTTAGCCTGTTGTTTATTTGCTGTTGTTAAAGCCTCCATTATATTTTCATTCGTGTTGCTCTTTGTCTCTATCTCTAATACTCGTGAATGTAGAGATTCTATTTCCATTTTTATACCGCCAATTTCCTCCTTAAGTGTTTGCTTAAACTGTGTGATCATGTCCGTTAAATCCGACTTTGTCGGTAAACACTTTAAATGTGTCACAGTTATTTGTTCTGCACTTACAGATTCGCTGTCTGACTCTGCATCGGGACTCCATGCACGCCTCGGCGCCATCTTGGATCCCTGTTGCGTCGCCTCACCATCGCTCGGGTTAAAGAATTGTTTCAGCAATCTTTGTGAGTCACCCGTTTTTATGTTTCTTTGTTCTTCTCCTCCTCGTTCGCCTCCTTTCCCATGTTTCCCCATTCTGATCTGTCTGCTAAGGTCAATACTGGGATTATTTCCACGGAGCTCCTCACTTACATGTCTGCTCAGAACGGCGGTTAACCACGCCCTCCCTTATCTTCTGTTTTTGATACTGTTAACCATTCTGTTCCAATGCAAGTACTCCATTCAATTGGTTTTCGTGATCAAGCTGCATCCTGGTTCTCTTCCTACCTTTCTGACCGCTCCTTCTTGGTTACTTTTGCAAACAAATCCTCTCCTCCTGTTCATCTTACTGTGGGAGTGCCTCAGAGTTCTGTACTTGGTCCTCTGTTGTTCTCTTTGTACAATCTTTCTTTAGGTGACCTTATATCTTCATTTCGCCAATGTATGCCAATGACATTCAGACACTCCCTCACTAACCACTGACGTTCAAACCCAGATATAAGACTGCTAAGTAGCTATCTCTTCCTGGTTGAACCAACGCTACCTCAAGCTCAACTTGGCCAAGACTGAGCTCATGGTCTTTCCACCTAAACCGAGCCCTGCTCTTCCTTTCACCATTACTATTGATGACCATGACCCGGTTAATGCAACATCCTGCTTAGGGGGCATCTTTGACCAGTTCCTCTCCTTATCTAATCATATTAATAATACTGCCGAAACCTGGCGTTTCTTCCTCCACAGCATAGCCAAGATACGCCCGTTTCTTTCACAAACAGCAGCCAAAACTCTAATCCATGCCCTCATCTTATCCCATTTAGACTACTGCAATCTCCTCCCAACTGGTCTTCCTGACTCCCATCTCTCTTCCCTCCAAGTCTTAAACTCTGCTGAAGTTTTATCAGCAGACTCACACTGTTGACAAATGCTTTGCATTTAATTCAAACTGTTTTTTGTGAATAGGATGTAAGGACCTTGCCAGTTCCAAAAAGATAATCATATATTTTAATGATAGCTGTGATTAGTGCAACATTTTCTTCAGAGTTAAACCTGTGGCCTTGTTTCCTATTGTCTTCATTCACCCGATTGACATGGTGTGGTCTGAATGGATATAGTCTTCTGCCCTTGGTGGATTGACTTGGCTTGAATAGCTCCTTGTTCTTCAAAGAGAGCTACATGAGCCACATCTCGAGGTGGAATAAATCACCTGATTTCACGTTCACATGGTTCTTTAGCAACATCACCATGTGGGTTGTTCTCATCAACTGTGCTAGGGTCCATTATGCTTAAAAATGTGCAATACAAATTTTCAGTATAAAGGTTGGTGAAGGTCCTTTTCAACTAACGTGGTGTTCACTATAAAATGATACAGTATAGAGGATGTGGTTGCGTGCACAACTTGAAATATGTGTAAAACAAAGAAAAGAGTGAAGTTGAGTTTTTTTTGAACATGTGGTACTTGTGGGTTGTTAGAATGCACATGAGTGTATGGTTTGCAAAAACTTCTCTCCCTGGTAAACTGGAGATGGTCCTTTTTGGTCAGTATGAGGTATGGTTAAGTGCACAACTGGAAAAATGTAAAAATGTGAAAAAAAGAAAAGAGAGACTTTTAGCATGCATATGGGTGTATGGTTTGCATACAAACCTGAAAAAGCTGAGTATACAGTACAAGCAACCGCAGCATGGAGGGCAAAGGCAGTTCCATGAATTTCCCAGAACAGCGACTCCCTTTTATAGTGTTGCTATGTCTGGGTTTGGTGTATAAAGGACAAAGAAAGGCAAAAAAATAAAACCCCATTTTTACTTTCTTTATTGAAAAAGAAATCTATCTCCAATATACTTTAATTAAAAAATGTGTACCGTTTTCATAAGAAACCAGACTGTATTCAGTGAAATTATACTTTAATTTACTGCTGATTATAGGAATTGTCAGGCAGTCCCCAACTGCTGGGCAGGGAAACAATCATACTTATGAACAGCAGGGAGAGCCCCCGCCTTACTTCCTAGCCATGCAGAACTCCAGCAACATGCAGTCGACGTCTGTGTAGAGATTTGTATTTGTGTATTTAATGTTCCCAATTCCAGCTGCAGGGGCAAAGATAATGGAGCCAGATTTAAACATATAAACTGGGATTCTGTTTGGAGGATATGTTGCTGCAGCCACTGGTTCTGCAGAGTTGGGGAAAGTTTGTATTAAACAACACAAAACTATAAAACCCATATTAGATTGCATGGCAACACAGGACCCAGTGCAGTCTGTATATTCTGATTATTAATCATCTTGACAGATATTATTTGACTTGTGCTGTTTTGATAATTTATGACAATCCCTAAGCAGCCCAGATCACACTGAGCATGTATACAGTCTTGGTCTTGCAAAGAAGTTTAACGAAGTTACAAGATGACAGCCCCCTGTGGCCAATTTTGAAAGCATAAATCTTTTGATTGATTAGGCTTGTGGTGCAGTAAGTTCATATTTATGTTTAGTATACAAAATACAACATTTCTAGCCTTATTCTATTTTAGACTTTACTTGTCTTTTAAGTAATAAACTTTGATTGGTTGCAATGAATTAATGTTGAAGATGTTGATAAATAAAAAGCTAAGGTAAAAGTGGAGCTTTAGACAGGGGCAGATTTCCCTCGGCGGCACCCAGATACTATACATGCTGGGTAGAAATAGTTTATTTTCTTTCTCAAAAAACTGCCATTCAGGGAACATTCTGATACAAGTTTTGAAAACTTTATTATGAGAAGACCGTATTGTATGCAACAAAATACTTCCAAGGCTTCAATAGACAATCTAAAAGTATGCAGAACAGAAAAGTTATGTGCAATCATATTTCTTATTCAGAATTCCGCCATTCTTGAAAAAGCAATTTGCTTAAAACAATCAATTTTGTTTGAGCTACCATCAGTGCTGGTCTTTACAAAGATATAATTCATGCTTGCTATAATAACAGGGAAGGATGCATTTCTTCCTGAAAGCAGCAAAATGTGCTTCTGTTTCTGGAAAAAAAAAAAAAAAACATCCATTCAGTGCCTTTATTCTTCTCCATTGAAACCAACCTAGATCTTAAATATGTATAAGAAATTACCCACAGAGAATATAATTATATGAAGACACATTTATATGAATGGAAAAATAAGATTTGCAAATTAACAAACAGAGAAGGATGTTGGCATCAAACTTCATGATAATCTGTCCAATTTAATGGCCAAAGAAAACGTTATACCAGATCAAGAAACTAGTAAACACCACTCAGCTGTTACACTACTACTTAAAAGCTTCAACAATCTGCAAACTTAAAGAGGACATTTTATATAACCTTCATATTCAGATATATTACTTATCCTTCCTGATGCAGAAAGAAAAACGTTTTGAAAGCATTTTACTTCCAAAAACTGTCATTATTTCAGAGCTGCGCAGAGATGTTTACACGTCAGAAAATAGGCTGAAATGAAGAGTGGGAGTGTCTGTTCATTATCCAACAGGAAGTGTTCACAGCACTGATTGAACACTGCAGGGATACGCCTCCCCTCCCTCCCTCTGTCCTGTATGTTTCCAGCCTGCACATAACTGTCTTATGCTGCTGCCTGATCATTCAATTATAACAATATAACTGCTGATACACATTGCCCTCAGAAAAGAATAAAATAATTTTAGTAACAGATTATGTTTTATTTATACAGAAGTTTGCTTTTCTTTTTGTCCCCAATTATTGCAGGGAAAGGGAAAGGAACAAGCAGTGAAGGGAGGGGGGAGGAAAATGAACAGGGCAGAGAGGGGGTTAAAGGAGCAGGGCAGAGAGGAGGTTACATGAACAGGACAGAAAGGGTATAAATGAACATGGCCGAGAGGGAGAGAAACACACTGCAGAGAGTGGGTTAAATGAACAGGCAGAGAGGGAGAGAAATTAATAGTGCAGGGAAGGAAGGGGGAAGGAACAGGACAGAGAGGGACAGAAAGGAGCAGTTCAGGGAGGGGAAAACAAACAGTAAGGATTAACAGATATGTGCAGGGAAGGACTGAGTGTGACATCACAAACACACCCATTCCTCCCTCAGTGGCTGCTGCTGTGTAGCTTAGGCAAAAAGAGCTGGTGGTTCTACAGTCTGATACTGGACAGGCAGTGGCGTAACTATAGAGGAAGCAGACCCTGCGTCTGCAGGGGGCCCAGGAGTTATAGGGGCCCAGGAGGTATAGGGGCCCATGAGGCTCTAATTCATATACAATTTCAATAAATATTGGTAAAACAGGTCAACCTCTAGACATTTTTGGGGCCTGAAAAATTATTTGCTGTGGGGCCCAGTAATACCTAGTTACTCCACTGTGGACAGGAAGTTGTATTGTATTGTATTGTATAACTTTATTTGTAGCGCTGTTAAGGAGGCGCAGAGATGTACAATACATAAAAGTACAATACATATAATTATACATGGGGGAGACAAATCACATAGTAAATATATACAGATCATAGGACAAAGAACTTAACTGCTATGTGGTTAGGGTTGCCACCCGGCCGGTATTTTACCGGCCTAGCCGGTAAAACACCAGCCAAGGCCGGGGCCGGTATTACAAATTTACCGGCAATGTAGCTGCCGGTAAATTTGTAATACCCCTTAAAAAGGGCCCTTGCCTTACCTGAAATTCAATGAAAAACTTACCTTTCTAGCGTCTTCAGCCGATCGCGCGTGTTGCCCCGCCCCTTTTACGTGACGTCACGCCCCTTTTATGTGACGCCCCGCCCCTTTTGGTCCCGCCCCCCGCCGGTAAAATATTTTCCCAAAGGTGGCAACCCTATATGTGGTAAGAGACATACTGGGAAGGAGGTCCCTGCCCTGTAGAGCTTACAGTCTAAGTGGATGAAAGGCTAACATACAGGTACAAATTGGAGATGAAAAAGTGCACATGGTAAGGCATAGTCATTAGGCACAAACTAGGCTAATGTTTTAGTGCTCTAAAAGATAGGCTCTTAATTTTTCCTTAAAAAGATTGAAAGAGGCTTCCTTATGGAGGAATTCAGGGATGGAATTCCAGAAGCAAGGAGCAGCAAGATAAAGGGGTTTGAGATGAGAGGTGGCAGTGGATGGTGTGAAGAATAAATGCACTGAATGGATGAGGGGGAGGGCTGAGCATAGTTTTCAAGCTAATACTTATGTTTTTGATCCAAAAGGTATTAAAATAAATTATTTTACATGATTTCATGCATTGTGAAAATGTATGCTATTTGTCTGGAGGCAACAACATTTCTACATTATATTGACAAAAATTGCAAAAGCATCAGAAACCATAAAAATGGTTAAACGTATCCCATAAAACTATATTATAGGGCTTTTGGCCAGTTATCAATGCGCAAAGATTTGGTAGCTTAAGATATTGCACAAACTTTATAGACAAACAGAGAATATTATCAAACAATAATTACTGAAAAATGTTTTTATGTACCACCTGCTCCAATAGAACAACATCTAAAGGAACATCAAATCAGATAGCCTGGTAGAATATTTATTGATCTGTATTCATGCACTTTTTGAAATTGTACATAAAATTTGGTGTGCAGGATATCTGTATTCACATTTTGTTGGCAGACAGAAGGTTAATAGGCATTGCCTAAAATGTTCATCTTACTTGTGCTGCTATACCAATGATTCTTGCATTGTTCCTCCGACAGGATCATTATCTGTCTTTGTTGAAATTCCACAGTGTACTGAGCTTTAGCTAATTCATCCTTGACTGTTGAAATTCTATTTTCTGCATTTGTTCTTCCCAGTGTTGAGTGAATAACTGTTGAAGTATCTTTTAAGCCAAATAATTTATGTTCCAACATGAGGGGATAAAATAAGTACTCTTTAATAAGTATCACACATGCTTACTAATACATTGTGTAGATATGTCACTTTTTAATACAGTTTGTTAGGATAGCATTAGATATTACAATAACATATCCTGGGCTATATGCAACACAATGACTGTGTGGTTGGATTTGTGATGGGTTGTACTTTATATCCTTTTCTTTCTATTTGGATGTTCTTTGCTGTAATATATTATTTTAAGGGGCAAAATTTACATTAGTAGCTACACGGTGTTAACAAGGGGGATGATGTATATCACATACAAGATTGTTTGTAGACACAATGCCCAGTGGGAGATAGTTGTATTTGGTCTAGGATGGGTGTACATAAACATTTTTGGGGGACTCACAAATAAGGTATACTAGGGAGCACTTGCGATGGGTGGTTATCATATAGTAACAGCATTCTCTTGTCCGCTTATATTGACTTTAACCCTCAATATATTCCAATACTGGATCGTTTCCCACATTAGAGGCCTTTTATATGATTATTGTTCTCTCCACTAGGAGACCGCTATCAGCCGAGCCACAGACACGTAAGGGCAAGAATATTGAGACAGCCTAGGGGGCCGATTTACTAAATTCACGTGAATAGATCGAAGTTCAATCAAATTCGATCGAATAACGATCGTAGGATTAATTCGATTGGTCGAATATGCAAATTTGACTTATTCGACCATCGAATAGCGAATCATTTGATCATCGAATCAGATTGAACTTAACGAGTTGTAATAGAAGCCTATGGCAACCCTCCCATAGGCGTCCTGATCAAATAGGATTCGTACCATCGAAGTCTTCGATCGTTCGAATCGTACGAATTATTCGAATGATCGAATAATTCATTCGAATGATTGAACAATTGTTATTCGACCATCGAATGATGGAAGATCGAATAAAAGGGTAGCCTAAAACTATTTGATTAGCTTTTGAAAATCAAATGCTAATCGAATATCGAGGAAAAACGAATTATTTTTGGGTGAATTTAGTAAATCTGCCCCTATGTGTAAGTTATAATATAATTTAAATATATACTTTATAATCTGATATAAATAAGGGTTAGAGACATGTCGTTGTGTTAAACTTAATGACTTTCACATGAGCAAAATACTGTAACGGTAATTGCTACTCTGATTCCAACTAGTAACAAAATGTTATTTGAGTAGCACATATTTAACAACATTTTAGCAACATTTATGAACATTTGAACATTTCCTATTTTTCGCAAATACCAAGACTGCCATAGTTACATTATTGATATTATGTTGTTTTTATCTAATAGGTGTACTATAAAAATTCTGGTGGATTTTTTATGTATATAGACTGTAATTTAGTTAATTGAACTTCTATCTTCTGCTATGCGATGAGGCTGTAACTGTTGGTATTCCTGCCAAAGTGGAGTTAAAAGACATGTTCGGAGTTATTTGTGGCACTTTTAGAAAGGCTGGTGTATCAGCCGAAACATCAGTCTGTTGCATTTTATAAAATAAAATTTGATCCTTTTTTAAGACCTGAGAAGTGCTGATGGAGATATTACAATAACATATCCTGGGCTATATCTGTATTTTTTCTTGTTTTCTTAGAATTTCACTATACTGCTGCCATTGATCGAGGTGTCCTATATCTTTGGTTATTTCCATTCAATGTAGTAATTTCTGCCTGCCGATACCCCTATAATTTCATGAAGTTACCTTTTTTAAAAAGTAATTACCTATGAACGTAGGGGGTCTAATAATAAATGGTCTTAAGACTGCTACTTTTCTAGTGACCATTAGCAACCAGCATTTACTGGTTAGATGCTTGAATACAAACAGATGATTGCAGTGGTGTAACTACTCCCTGGTGGGCCCCCGGTACAGGATGGGCACCTGGGCCCCCCTGTCAGGCCCATACCTCTATAAATCCCATACTGGAGTGTTGATGGCATGTGTGCTGTAAAGTTTCCCCCTAGATAACCGCCTGCCATAACCATTATCATGGCTCCGATGGGCCCCAAGGGG
>CM044438.1:64045526-64083565 GCA_024363595.1 Xenopus borealis
ATATATATATATATAAAGTGTGGACTTTGCAAATATCATGCTTTCAAAGCAGTTTAATGTTTTGATGTTGCTGTGACTTTAAGGGTGATGTATTATGCTCATTAAATAGAGATTAAGCAACCTCAGGAGCTCTCAAATTCTTTCAAGATTTGTATGTGATCCATAATATTTTCAAACATTGCACTTCTGCCAAATTATACATTCAAACTAATTGTTTGATGGCCAATAAAAACATTGTGCTTTCTGATTTCAACATCAGTTTCTTCAAAGCAGCATTGCTTGTCTTTGCAAACTTAAAAGACAATCCTGGATAATCCAATTTCAAGTATGTAAAAAAATTATCATGACACTTTTGGGAAAATCAATGCATCTATGAACATCTGTATGTTTTTGTGGTTTTCAGTTATGGGCTACATCAGGCATTTGCTATACAGGTATGGCACCGGTTATCCAACATGCTTGGGACCTGGGGTTTACTGAATAAATAATCTTTCCTGTGTTTTGGATCTTCGTACCTTAAGTCTACTTGGAAATCATGTAAACACTAAATAACCCCAATAGGCTGGTTTTGCTTCCAATAAGGATTAATTTTATCTTAGTTGGGATCAAGTACAAGGTTATTTATTATTATTATTATTATTATTATTATTATTATTATTAATAACATGTATTTATATAGTGCCAACATATTGTATTATATGGAAGACATCCTTTCCATAATTCAGAACTTTATGGATAACGGGTTTATGGATAACAGATCCCACACTCATATTTATAATTCATTCACAAATCAAGGTGCTGCATATATCTATATATTTTCAGCAGAGGGAAAAAAACAGTAAATAAAACTCTAAAAATCACTTTATGCACAATTTGCTACTAAAACATCTATGTATTTTTCATTTGTATGTGTTTAACAATAATATTAAGAAGTGAGTGTATAATTATTTCTGTATTGTTTTGTATGTGTTCAGAAATTAGCAGTGTGTTTAGAAAAGTGAATAAAGCTAAAAAAATCCTTATAATAGCTTTTATTTCTATGCACATTAATGAACTGGAAGCACTGTTCATTCTATTCCAAATCAAAACATGAAGAAAATTTATACAATTTGTGTTTTCCTTTACAGAAAATGAAGAAAAGGGAATATTAGGCTGTTAAAAAAAATAGCACCTGTTACATTCCACAATTCTTCTAAATTTTTTGGTTTTGCCTCAGAACAGCATTTCTGTTGGATTAAGGTCAATCTTGATGGTCTGGAACCAAGATGTTGCTCGTTTACTGGTGTGTTTGGGGTTGTTGTCTTGTTGAGACACCGTTTTCAAGGGCATTTCCTCTTTGACATAAGGTAACATAAGGTATGACCTCTTCAAGTATTTTGATGTATTGAAACTAATCCATGATCTCTGGTATGCAATAAAGAGGCCCAGCTCCATAGTATGAGAAACATCCCCATATCATGATACTTGTGCCGCTATTGCTTCCAATAAATGTGTTCTTGGCAAATTTTAACCTCTTCAGTACGTCTTTTTTCAACAATGGGACATTGTAGAAGGCTTCTGTAATAACTTATCCTGGTTGTCTAGTGGTGCAGTGGGGACGCCCGCTGCGCCATCGGGGGGGGGGGGACCACCATGCCGCTCCTCTTCCTCCTGTGCGCCGTAACCTAGGGTGTGCGCAGCGCACATCTTCTTTAATTATAGGCGATTTCACACTGGCGTGATGACGTTAGCGTGAAATGGCGCAAAATTTAAATATACTTAAAAAGACATTTTGTATTTTTTCATTGCCGTTATAGGTTTCCTTCTTGTCAGTTCCTGGTGCCTATGTGCTGTTTAAAGCTTCTGATATCTGATTACCTGTTGTGACCCCTGTCTGTTTTTGACCATCCTGACTTCTGTAATCCTGACCCTGCCTGGTAACTGACTCTTCTGTATCCGTATCCCTTCTGATTGATCTCCTGGTTTGACCTTTGCCTGTCTGACTCCGCTTGTACTCTGCCTGCACTGACCCGGCCTGATTTGACTAGGCTTTCTGTCTATGCTTTGAAATGTGACCTTCTGCCCAAAAGTCTTTGCCTTACATTCGTGCCCCTTTGCTCATCCAGAACCCTTAGCACCTCGCTTAATAAAACCTGGTTGCATCCAATTAGCCAAGGGCTCCTCCCAAGGTGAAAGGCAGCTGTTATAGGCTGAAGCAAGAGCCTGAGCTTAGCATTGGTTTTGGATTTAGGGTGCCTACCGTGACCGCTTCTGTCAGTAGCTTGGCTTCACATAGGAGTCTCCTATCAGTAACAGTACTCGCAGGCCTTCTTTGATTTCCTGGAGCTGACCATCGGCTGAGTCTATGCCATTTTGGCTATTTTTCTATCCATTTGAATGACCCTTCTGCATTTTCTTCCATGTCTTTTAGGATTTGGTTGCCATTTTAAAGTGATTGAGATCATTTTATTATTATTATTATTAACATGTATTTCTATAGCGCCAACTTGTTGCGTAGCGCTGATTTTACCTGAGTAATGCATCATTTTCTGCACTTCTTAAAATATTTTCCACTCTCCAATCTACTTTTTAATCAAAGTATGCTGTTCTTCTGAACAATGTCTGGAACGACCACTTTTACTCAGAGAGAAATGCACTATAACCAGCATGCACAATATTGCACTCTCTACTTGGTGTTATATACACTGAATAGTTTTTTTTTTTTTTGTATAGTAAAAATGAAGGCAATCATGTCCTCTTTTATAGTGTACAATAATTAAGTGCAAAGTACATGCTAGAATCCTTTGACAGTTCAGAATAATAAAGGCGTTCTTAATGCGCTGCTCTAATCAGCAGTTGGTAGCAAACAACATAAATAGTACATAAATCCAAATAGTGCAAAGTATGAGCTGTACTTATCATGTTTTATGTATGGAGTATATTTAAAATCAACTAAATCAGCAGATGCAATGTGGTCATTCAATTCTAATAATAGCCTAAATTAATTTTCAACACACAAGTATACAAAACTTGAGCAATGAATACAGGGGTCATTTACAGACACATGGGACAAAAATGCAAGAGCCCTAACAGATGAAAAAGTCTGTGCCTTAGTTGTGTCCTTGTGTCTGTGGTCTGGCTGCCCTCTGCACCTAGAGGCAGATTTGAAATATGGTGCTATTTGCAGAGCACAGTGATGATGTCATCTGAATGACACATAAATTATGTATAAATTATGTAATATAATTCTAATTCATGTAAATCTGTCTATATTGTAATCAAAATTATAATATGGTAAGTACAGCAAAGCTAGAAATGGTGATGACTGCTTACATTATTTAAAATATATGTGGTATAAAATAGGCTGATATTAGGTTGCATTATAAGTGGAACTTCATCTTTGCAGTCAGCGACAACTAGCCACCTTTCCAAATATTTTGCAATTGTATTTAAGGTTAAGTCAGAATTCTGCAGCCATGTTAAGACTTGGCAAAATAAACACAGGTGCAAGCACTACAAAATGAAATACATTATTAATAGAAAATCAAAGTAAACCCTCCACTGCTTTATTCAGCACTAACCGACATTTAAGTATTCTGCTTCAAACATGAATATTTTGTCTGAAGTATTTTTAATTATTCATGGTACTCACAAAACTTGGTATTTGTGAATTGGAAAGTACCACTACAGGGGTTAGGGGGGCAAAGTTTAAAACATACTGTGGACTAAAAAGGAAATCTTTCCTTTATAAGGAGATAAAGCAGATATAAATAAGAAGAACCTGTATCCAAAATAGCTGCATTAACAGATGATGTTGCCCACTCATTGTGAAAAATCCTGTAAAAACATAACACACAGGAAGGAACTTTTAAAGGAACAGTTCAGTGTAAAAATAAAAACTGGGTAAATAGATAGGGCTGTGCAAAATATAAAATGTTTCTAGAGAACTGAAAATCAGGAAGTTGTGTTCTGTTCTGTTAGACTTCTTCTCACTCCAGCCTTTGTAAATTACATTTTTACATGTATATTACTAACTATATTAGAAACTTTTTTTATTTTGCATAGCCTAGTTACCCAGTATTTATTTTTACATTGAACTGTTACTATAAGACTTAACAAAATGCTCTCCTACTAAAAGAACATTTTTCAGTTCTTATTTTTCAGGAAATCACTCTAGATAAAGTAGTTCAGCCTTTACTACAAATTATTGACTTCACTCTATATACAGTAGTACCCCCTTTTTACATTTTTTAGGGGACCTGGAAAAAATTATGTAGATCCGGGAAATTTGTTAAAGCATCTTCTTTTATTAGTACAAAAAGGATATAAGCACAGGAGTCAATTTTACTTTTAAATACAATATTCACTGTGTTAATAACAAGGGTTAAGCAGTGCAGCACTCATTTTATATTATGGGTGTGGACCAGTGCAAGACCTCTCTATGAGTCAACAGTAAGGGATATGGCATCAAGGAACAAACATTAAATAATATAGTGTAGCAGGCATGGCATATTTAGAGACCCCTGGTGGTCCAACCGGGGTAATACAAAATACAATTAGAAATGCTCTGACGCCATGCTAAATATAAAAATATAAATTTATTAGTACATGAAATGACACATTACCCTACAAGCCTGACGCGTTTCGTGCTTCTCAGCACTTAATCATAGGCCCATGGTTGAATACTTCCCCTTTAAATTTTTATTCGACCACCTACTTCGCAAGATTAAAGCTACAGAAATGGGGATCCTTCCATAAGATTGAATATAAAAAATTTGATCGATTGATTAAAATCGTTTGAAAATTTGATTCGAATATTCGATCGATCGAATTTAGCCTAACAAGAAAACAACGGGAAGGTAAACAGATAGCAGCTCCCTAACATATGATAACAGCTGCCTGGTAGATCTAAGAACTGCACTTAATAGTAAAGACCCATGTCCCACTTCATTCCCTTCAGTTACATTGAGAAGGAAAAACAACAAGCAGTGCAGCACTCATTTTATATTATGGGTGTGGACCAGTGCAAGACCTCTCTATGAGTCACATGCACAAATAAAGCAATAAGTGATTGGTGCAGGACTGTAAGAAGGACAGACTGATTGGAATTGACTATTTACAGGCAGAACCATAGCAAAATATATATGGGGCAGATTTACTAAATTCACATTAAATTCACATGAAGAATCGAAGTTCGATCAAATTTGTATCAAATTGGATTTTGAATTTTTGAATATGCAAATTCGATGATTGAATACTTCCCCTTTAAATTTTTATTCGACCACCTACTTCGCAAGATTAAAGCTACAGAAATGGGGATCCTTCCCTAAGATCGAATATAAAAAATTCGATCGATTGATTAAAATCGTTTGAAAATTCGATTCGAATATTCGATCGATCGAATTTAGCCTAACAAGAAAACAACGGGAAGGTAAACAGATAGCAGCCCCCTAACACACGATAACAGCTGCCTGGTAGATCTAAGAACTGCACTTAATAGTAAAGACCCATGTCCCACTTCATTCCCTTCAGTTACATTGAGAAGGAAAAACAACAGCCTGTCAGAAAGCAGTTCCCTCCTAAAATTCTGGCAAAAGTCACATGACCAGGGGAAGCTGGGAAATTGACAATATGTCTAGCCCCATGTCATATTTCAAAACTGAATATAAAAACATCTGTTTGCTCTTTTGAGAAATGTATTTCAGTGCAGAAGTCTACTGGAGCAGCGCTATTAACTGATGCATTTTGAAAAAAAACATGTTTTTCCTTTAAGATGTAGAAACCCATATTTATGGATGCCTGAATTCAATCTATGTCTGTAATAGAAAAGTCTCACTCTCTAGGGACTTATAAGAGATAGCAATTTATTAAGGAAACTGAGATTTTATCTGGGTGGCCCACTTGGAGAATGTCTGAGGACCCAAACAAAACATCATTCTCTTTTATATGTTTCTTAAACTCCTTATGTGTCCTAGGAGTACAGATCATTCTCTGGTAAATACAATTAACAAAAAATGTGCAAAATACATGTGCATTTGTCTGTATCCCATGTACAGTATAACCCCAAACAAAATATTACCTGATAGATGCTTTTTTGTGTACACATGGCTATCCCGTAATAAATGTTTAGATTACCTATCTTTGAGGATATCAAATGTGTGCTTGTAGTGAATGAATATTTTATAGCTTATGGGCCCTGTGTGGGCTGACTGTTCTAGTGCAATGCTTCAGCACCATGGAAACACACAGATATTTTCTTTTAATTGTATGAAGGACTGACAGATAACTCTGCAGAAGTATGGGATTCAGTTGCTAAGTCTAATGAATTTTAATAAATCTGCTACGTAGTATTTTGTGCATTATTGATTGATATGATGTGCCCATATTAAAAAGATAAGCATAACTAACAACAAAAGGTAATCCAACGCAGCCTTAATAAAGATTATTGTAAAGTAAACATTATTGCAGAGCTCTTCCACAACCAGCAATGCCTTTGAGCTAACCATCACTATGTTTTAAAAGAAGAGGGGGTAGGCATATTAAAATATATAATATTATAATACCACTGCCAAAATGTAAAAATAAGCCAAATAACAAACCTATAAAAAGCTAAGCTCCAATATCTAATACATAGGATTTTGTGTTTATTTGTGTATATGTTTGATACGTAGCTCATCAAAGACCTGCCTGCAGATCTTTCACTTTCTCCTTCCTAGCATGTCAGAATAAAACTCACCTTGTATGTTGCCTTTGGAAGAAGCCTGCCCCATATGAGCATTCTTTATTTTTTAAGAAGCTGTCTCGAATGATTCAATGGAGGAATTCTAATAGCACTGTCTAATACATTTGTTAAACTACCTGAAGCATTAGCAATGCAGGTGTCTAATATTCACCTCCTTTAGGGCTGTATCATGCAAGAAAAGCACTAAGTACAACTAGATATATTCACACCTACTTTCCATGTGTTGACATTTGTTGGCATCACAATAATTTCTATTTCTTGCCCTTTTAATCTTGCATATTATTCTTGTTACAGTATTTCCAAATCACTATGGCATCAAGCAAGGGAGGCATATTGTATTGTGTTGATTTACCTTTTCCTTTGTGTGGATGAATGGACCCTAACTATGTAATCTAAATTACTTTTCACTTCAAAAGGTTAGGAAAAGCATATATGGCAATATGGCTGCTTTCCATTTCTGGGTTCAGCACTTCCAGTGTTGTTTATAAAACTTTACCCGTGTATTTTTTTTATAGCTATGATTCATTCACAAAAAGCTGACCATATATTGCTAATTGTGAAGTTCTTGGTGTTTTACAACACTACCTGCTCATGTCTAGATTAGTGATTCCTAAATTGTGTGGCTGCTCCCCTCTTCCAGGGGAGCCTAAAGTAGGGATTGGTGTGGACCCAGACTGAAGACCAGTTAGCATAAATTCTGAGACAAATGTCTAATAGCTTACATACAGTCATAGGAAAAAGTTTTGAAAACCCTCTCAGCCTGCATAATAATTTACTCAAAAAGATAACAGTGGTATGTCTTTCATTTCCTAGGAACATCTGAGTACTGGGGTGTTTTCTGGAAAAAAGATTCTTAGTGAAGCAGTATTCAGTTGCATGGGATTAAATCAAATGTGAAAAACTGGCTGTGCAAATATTTGGGTACCCTTATAATTGTGCTAATTTGAATGCATGTAACTGCTCAATACTGATTACTGGCAACACCAAATTGTTTGGATTAGCTTGTTAAGCCTTCATATGCAGATGTGTCCAAACATGAAAAAAGGTACAGTATTTAAGGTGGCCAATTGCAAATTGTGCTTCTGTTTCACTCTCCTCTGAAGAGTGATAGCATTGGATCCTCAAAGCAACTCGCACAAGTTTAGAGGAAGGCTACATAAAGCTTTCTCAGTTGTTTGAAGTGAATGTCACGAACGGCACCCAATACCAGAACAGGTGCCAAACACCTTTGTCTCAGCTCAGCTTCACCAGTTAAGTGACCGCCTTTGGCCTCGGGAGGAGCCCTCAGCTTACTCAGATGCCACCTGGACTTATCGAGAGGTGTAGAGCAAAAGTTCTGGCTAGCACAGGGGCACGATCGTCTCACCAGGGAATTAGATAGAAGAATACCACCAAATGGAGTAGGCAGGCCGGAACAGCACAAGCTGCGTAGAATAGTCAGACAGGCCGGAATCAGGATTAGAGAGTGTAGAGTAGTCAAGTAACAGGCAAAAGGTCAGGATACCAGAGGACAGAGTAATCAGACAAGCCAAAGGTCAGGATTGGAGAAAGCAGGAATAGTCAGGCAAGCAAGGGTCAAACACAGTAGATCAGTCAGGATACAGAAGGAAATACACCCAGGAACTTAACAAATAGAACCTAACAACGGGCAGTGTTTTGCACTAAAGGATCCCTTTAAATACAGTTTGAATTTCGCGCCATTGCGCGTGACGTCATCACGCCGGCGCGCATGCGCCTATAAAAGGCGGAAGTGCGCGCGCGGCGCGCACTAGGAAACCGGCACTGAAGGAGAGAGGATGCACGCGGCGAGCGTCCCCGCCAAAGGCACGGCGGGCGCTCCCGCGTGCTCGGGGGCCAGCCACTAGACCACCAGGGTAAGCGCTCCTTACAGTGAAACTGTCAGTTTCAACTGTAAGGAATGTAATCAGGAAATGAAAGGCCACAGGGACAGTTGCTGTAAAACCTAGGTCTGGCAGGCCAAGAAAAATACAGAAGCATCATATGCAGAGGATTGTGAGAATGGTTACAGACAACCCAAAGATCACCTCCAAAGACCTACAAGAACATCCTGCCCAGATTATGTATCTGTACATTGTTCTACAATTCTGCGCAGTTTGTACAAAGACCGTCTGTATGGCAGGGTAGTGTGAAAGAAGCCCTTTCTACACTCACGCCACAAACAGCGTCACTTGTTGTATACAAAAGCTCATTTAGACAAGCCACAGTCATTTCAGAACAAAGTGCTTTGGAATGATGAGACAAAAATGTAGTTATTTGGTCAAAAAGTGCTTTGCATGGTGGAAGAAGAACTCCACATTCCAAGAAAACACCTGCTACCTACTGTCAAATTTGGTGGAGGTTCCATTATGCTGTGGGGCTAGTTCAGGAACGGGGACCCTTGTTAAAGTCAAGGGTCAGATTAATTCAACCCAATATCAACAAATTATTCAGTATTATGTTCAAGCATCTGTCACAAAGTTGAAGTTACGCAGGGGTTGGATATTCCAACAAGACAATGACCCTAAACACACTACGAAATCTACAAAGGCATTTATGCAGAGGGAGAAGTACAATATTCTGGAATGGGCATCACAGTCCCCCATATTGAATATTATCGAAAATCTATGGGATTTGTACATGTGTACTGCCAAACAGAGCCTACCGTATGCTGCCAGTCCACATAGGGGCTTCCAATAGCCCATATTTTGCATACTTATGTTGCTTTTTCTACATTTGAATCTGACTCAAGGGTTAAAAAAGGTTGGGGGACCCTGGATTAGAGGGTTTAGTTTTGTAATGACAAAAATTTGTTTAAAAATGCATATAAAATGCATATAAAAGTGCAGCATGTGTTTGTAAATGAAAAAAAAAAAAGCCCTAAGAGAGTAGTGAATTAAATTGGCTAGTCATCATTGTAAACATGTATGCTCCATTACAGTATTTACTGTACAGGTCAATATTCTGGTAGCTGATTAGCGAAGACCTCTTATTAAGGCAATTGAAATGAATGCAAAACACATTGTTTTAAAATAAATAACTCTTTCCCCTCAATTTGGTGTACTGATCTTTCCCAACTATTTCATCTTACAATGAACATCATAAAGCTAGATGCAAAGTGTTCCTACAAGGCCCCTTGAACAACTGCTGGGTCTGCCACATTAGCTACATACACCTTTTTTAGCACTTGATGAATTGACTTGAATCAACAACATCAATAGTCATTTATAACAGTTAAACATGCCTATAAATGTTTATATTTAACATGGTCCTTGCTGAAAGTAAGGTACGAAACGTCACACTTAAGAACAAAAGCAATGAGAAATTGGGGCTGGCAATTTGCACAAGTGGTACATTTTAATATTTCACTTGAGACAGATATTTAGTAAAGCTAGTTTTAAAAGTTTGCACCACAATGCACCGCGGTTCAGTTACAATATCCATCCAAAATCGAGTGTAAAATATACAGTACTTTGGCTATTTATCAAGCAGGAGAGGGTACACATCTATGCTTTCAGGTGCATTTCATAATATGTTACGTAAACAATGGCTTTGTGCATATCTATTGATTTAGGTCATCAAGGATCTTCAAAAATCTTAGCATTTCTAAACAGATACAGAGGATTTTTTCCAATTAAGTAATTTGCCATAACACTCAAATGAAGCCCAGTGTACAGTCACTTCTTGATGCTATGTACTGATCTTGTAAATGCCATAGAAATGTGATGGCAAATAAGGAGCATTTGGCAAAATGAATCTGATGTTTTATATTCAGTTCCTAAAAACACAAAAATAGCTCAATTCTTCTTGCATTAAACGGTGCATAAACCTCATTCATCCAGTAATAAAACCAGACATCCATGTTTACAATAGGTTGGGGTTTTATTTTGCTTTTTAAACACAGGCAAGTACCAATCAATTAAAAGTCACAGAGAGAATCCTTTACAAGACAGATTTGTCGAAAGAAGTTACTGCACTGCTCACATATATATTGTGCCAGTGTAAAAATGAGCTAAAGGTCTCATTTATGTGCCAAAAATGCATTACGCAAGTGTAGTTTTTTTTACCTGCAATGCAGTTTTCCCAGGATTCCAGCGTGGCAATGTGCCTGACACAGTCATGGTTGATGTGCTAAAACACACACAGTTGTGCATGCCCTTTAATGTATTTTCCAGCCTTGCATCACAATAATGCATACCCACGATTATTTAAGCAGAAGTTCAATTCATGCAGGCTGTGGTGGGAACCCTGGAGCTACCCATACAAAAGGCATACTTTCAGAACAAATGGGCAATCACTGCCAACTATGCAAATAAAGGAGCAGCTTCAGATGCAAGTACGTTTAAAGGATAACTATACCCCCAAACAATGTAGGTCTCTATAGATAGAGATATAATATATATAATGTATAAAACAGCTCATTTGTAAAACCCTGCTTCATGTAAATAAACTTTTTAATAGTATGTCACGTTGGGTTATCATAAATAGAAAATTGCCATTTTAAGAAACAAGGGTCACCCCCTGGAATCGCACAATTCATGCTGCACACAAACAAACCATACATTGCTTTCACACTTCTTCCTGTTACAGTTAGAGCTGTTATATTTCTAGTCAAGTGATCTCTGAGGCAGCACAGCAAGATTTATTTAAATATATATACCAGATGGATTTTAGATCTTGAAATCGAAATAAAATAAAAGCCACATTTTTTCACAAAAAAAATAACCTAGGTCTAAACTGTAGTTGATATGTATGAGTACAGAATACTTAGGGTTCTATTTAGTGAAAATGAAAATGTTCTCATTATTTTAGTAAAACAACTTTGTACAATTTATGGGTTTCATCCAAATATTTCAGCCGTTGAGACAGCCTTTCTCTTTTCAAATATTAATGGAAAATTAATATACCAACTCCAGAACCCATTATATGCATAGAAAATGTCCTCATGTCACAGGAAATTCTAAACCATGTATTTTGTGATCAAAGCTGGGTAAAATAGCTGTATAGAAAAGGTATGGGATGATCTGAAGAAGTTGTTCCAGTGCCCCAGGGATAGAGTATGGATGGATAGATGGACTTGTTTATCATCTGCAAGTATGTGCCAGGCACAGCCAAATTAGATGATTTACTCACTCAGTGGAAATATTCCTGAGGGAGAAGGGAAGAATTCCAAAATCAAAGCACTTTTTCTATGGGGGAATTGAAGAAAGATGTGGAGGAACTGGAAATAGCTACAGCAGGGAGAGATCTGCAACCACAACATATAGAAACATTATGATAATTACCAATGATATAACAAACAGGGAAACAGTCACTTAAAATTTCACTAATTATCTTACTTGGAAGAAGTGCTTGATGTGGCTCCCAGAATAGTGGTAATTTGTTTGAAATAAGTGAATAGATAAAAGTTATATATTATATAGCATAAAAGAAATGGAATAAACCAACTGCAACCTTTTACAATAACTCAAAGATGAACTAAGACATCCCTGGTTCATTTTATCAATGCATAGGGCTGCTTTACAATTTCCTATGTGATTTTAACCTTTCTCATTTTATTTTCTGCAGTTCTCCGGGGTGGCATATGAACTGCTATCTGTTTGCTAGGGTGACTGACCTTGCAACCCCTCTGTAGTTTAAAGGACAGACACAAAAGATGAAAAATGCCTGAACAGAATAGTAAGTGATGCGGAAAAAAAAATAATCACAATCTTTCCGTTTTATGTCAATGGCCCTGGTAATATTTTCATTTTAAAAATTCAAGTTGCAGACTCAAACTATAAAGGAAGATAATTCAAAGAATAAAAAAGACCATTTGCTTGGATTGTGGTTCAGAGAGCTCAATATATGCTTTGCTGGCAGACATGGAAACAGAACAGGGGGGTAGGATACTTTCTTTCTCACCTCTTAACATTTAGGAGTAGATTTATCAAAATCTGAGTTTTACCAAAAACTCACCCACTTTTCTGTTCATTTCTATGGGATTTTTAGAAGTGTATCAGTGGGTGACAATGAGCATTCACCATTTGATAAATACACTTCTAAAAACCCCATAGAAATGAACATAAAGTGGGTGATTTTTTGCTAAATCTCAAATTTTGATAAAACTGCCCCTCGAATGAAAACAGGTCATTTTCGATTGAACAGGTCCATTTTCATTTGAATTCGAATCGATCGAATGGAACGATTATCGCATTTGATTGAACCATTCAAATGATTTCTCACCCAAAAAACTTTGACTTCTCAAAATTAATACTAAAACTTCATATAGGTTATAGGAGGTCCCCCATAGGCTTAAAGAGCAATGTGCCAGGATTAAGGTGGTGAAGGGTTGAAGTGGAATTTTTTAAAGAGACAGTACTTCGATATTCGAATAGTCAAATGTTTTCAATTTGATGGGTATTCGATAGTACCTAAAAATTACTTCCAAATTTGACTTTTTTTTCTTTGAATTTTCACTTCGACCCTTGATAAATCTGCCCCTTTATGTTCTTCCCCCTGCTTTATCTCTGCCCATTTCCTTATCCACTTCAAATCACTGTGATATATCAACATCCAGGACCACCCTCACAATATTTCTACAACTTTGCTGCTTGGCTTTCATACTTACTTTAACTCTTCCTTAATTTTAAGTGGTTTTAATACTTTGGGTCAGACTTACTAATGAACTTCGAAAAAACTTCAAAATTCGACCATCAAATTTTTTCTGGGGGGGGTAATTTTCGATTGAATATGGTAGTTTTCTATCGTAAACGGCAATATTCTATCGAATAAAAATCGCTTGATCGAATTGTTCGAATCGAAGGATTTTGAACAAAATCCTTTGAATTCCTAGGACTTACAAAAAATTTCAGGACAGGTTCTAGGAGGTCGCCCATACGCTAAAATGCCAATTTGGCAGCTTTAAGGTGGCGAATAGTCGAATTCGAAGGATTTATAAAGGGCCAGTACTTCCAAATTTTTCAATTCAAATCGAATTTTGGGCTATTCGATAGTCGAAGTAGCCCAAAATTACTTTGAAATTCTAATTTTTGAAATTCTAATTTTATTTGAATATTCACTTTGACCCTTAGTAAATGTGCCCCTTTGACTTTGCTCACTGGGAGCAGGAAGTCATTTTACTTTCATTTTCATATTTTGCCCTGTTTAGAAAAAAAAAAAAACATAAATACATCCTAATTTAAATAGACATAAGGTATGGTAAGCACAAACCCTACTGATACTGATTCCATCCCCATTGAAAAAGTATACTGGCTCTTTAACAATACTAATGTCCCTGCTGTCTCTTTCGCGAACATTCTACTTTGGCTTGTCTTTGTGCTCAGATTCTTTTACTTTAGTTGTATCTCTCTTAATCTTATATTTCAATGTTGCTCAGTATCTGATTACTAATTTGCATTTCCCACTTTATGATCACAATTCATCTCTCACTAAGGGGCAGATTCACTAGAGAACGAAGCAACTAACGCTAGCAAAAATTCACCAGTCAGAATTGACCACTAGCGCAGCTTCTCTTTGATTTGCTTGTTCTGCAGAAGTAACGCTAGAGAAAATTCGCCATTGTTCGTCGCCCTGGATGCAACTTTGCATTTTAGCAAATTTGAATTGTCTGAGCGAATTTTCACCTTGCGATGGCCGCAAAGCCGTCACTGGCAAAATTGCATTCTTTAGTGAATTTGCCCCTAAGTCCCTCTAAACATGCAACAGTTCTGCAGACACACACATACACCATGGCCGACAATTCATCTTCCTTTTAAATTAAATCTTTACTTTCCCTTTAAAATGTGTATTTCTCGCAGTTATTCTGAAAAAAAAACTTTAACCTGATCCCTCCAACATTGGTAACCTTCATCTCATTTTGACTAACATATTTCTTTAATTATAACTAGGGATGGCGCGAACTGTTTGCGCGAACATCCGCTGTTCGCGCTCGCAGAATATTCGCGAACGCCGCGTGACGTTCGCCATTTTGGGTTCGCGCATAGTCGCCGCTTTTTTTTGCCCTCTCACCCCAGACCAGCAGATACATGGCAGCCAATCAGGAAGCTCTCCCTCCTGGACCACCCCCACACCCCCTGGACCACTCCCCTTCCATATATAAACTGAAGCCCTGCAGCATTTTTTCATTCTGTCTGTGTGTGCTGCTTGGAAGAGTTAGTGTAGGGAGAGAGCTGTTAGTGATTTCAGGGACAGTTGACAGTTTGCTGGCTAGTAATCTGCTTGATACTGCTCTGTATTGGAGGGACAGAAGTCTGCAGGGATTTGAGGGACATTTTAGGTTAGGTAGCTTTGCTGGCTAGTAATCTACTGTTCTTCAAACAACTGCCATACATTGACCTGTATTTTTTCTGTGCTTCAGTGGCTGCGACTATTTTCAGCATTTATATGGCATATTTTTTCTGTTCTTCAGTGGCTGCGACTATTTCCAACATTTATATGGTATATTTTTTCTGTGTTTCAGTGGCTGCGACTATTTTCAGCATTTATATGGCATATTTTTTCTGTGCTTCAGTGGCTGCGACTATTTTCAGCATTTATATGGCATATTTTTTCTGTGCTTCAGTGGCTGCGACTATTGGATTTTTCAGATACATTTTTGCCCTTGATCCCCCTCTGGCATGCCACTGTCCAGGTCGTTGCACCCTTTAAACAACTTTAAAATCATTTTTCTGGCCAGAAATGTCTTTTTTAGCTTTTAAAGTTCGCCTTCCCATTGAAGTCTATGGGGTTCGCGACGTTCGCAAACCGTTCGCGCGTTTTGTCGCAAGTTCGCGAACATTTTTTCCACGGTTCGCGCCATCCCTAATTATAACCTGTTAAACCTGCTGTTTTTAAGCCACAACATTCCATTGAAAGTGCTCTAGCAAAGCTAACTAATGACCAGTTACCAGAAATATTTGAAACCACTTTTCATTACCTAATATTCCCAGATCCCTCAGAAGCTTTTGACATTTCCTCATCTCACAAATCACTTTCTGAGTACTAGTTTCTCCCTTACCTGTCTTTCTGTTGGGGTTCCTTAGGGCTCTGTCCTAAATATATTTTTATTCTCTCTCTATACATCCTACCTTAGCAAATGTATCAATTGATATGGTTTTGAAAATATAATATCACCTCTATGCTTATGATGCTCAGATCTCTCTCTGAGGGGCATATTTATCAGAGCGCAACACTGAAAAACTCGCCCACTTTCTATTCATTCCTATAGGATTTTAAGAAGCATGTTTATCAAATGATTAATTTCTTTCATTGATAAGTTCTAAAAATTCCAAAGGAATGAATAGAAATTGGGGGAGTTTTTCTGTGCTGAGCTTCCCACATTGTTAAATCTACCCCTAATCTGATCTTTAAGGAATTGTTCAGTATACAAATAAAAACTGGTTAAATAGGTAGGCTGTGAAAATAAAAAATAGTTTCAATACAGTTCATTAGGCAAAAATGTAATGTATAAAGTCTGGAGTGACTGACTGTCTAACATAATAGTCATAACACAACTTCATTTCTTGAAGTTCTGTTGGTTTCCACTGATTGGTTACCAGGCAGTAACCAATCAGAGACTTGAGGGGGGGTCACATGGGTCATAACTGTTACGTTTGAATCTGAGCTGAATGCTGAGGATCAGATGCAAACTCACTGAACAGTTATGTCCCATATGGCTCCCCCTTAAAGTCGCTGAGCTGAAAAGCAGGAAGTTTGGTTCTGTTATTTTAGACATCTGCTCACTCCAGCCTTAATGCATTTTTGGCAAACTAACTATGTTAGAAACATTTTTTACTTTGCACATATTATCTGTGTATACAGTTTTTTTTATTTTTTACACTGAACTGTTCCTTTAATGCTACCTTAAACAAAACCTCTCTTAGATGAAATGGTCCACTTTCCCTAACCTAAAAGTAATTACATCCTAGAAGTATTAACACTGTCAATGACGCCATCATCAACCATCTGTCCATCACTTTACATATTCAATATATAACTCATGTCACTTTTCACTTAGGGAATATTTCTAAAATTATATCTTTTATGATGCCACCAACAAAATTATCAGTCACCCTCATCATACTACACAACTGTAATTGTCCTTCCCCTCCAGAGATATCTGTCGCTAGTTCAGAAATAATACTGATAACAGGCATATATATCTTAGCAACTATTCTCCCTTTGCTCTGACACTCTCTACACTGGCATACTTTCACAACTCGGCTTCTCCCAAAATCTCTGAATTTAAGTCCAAATGGAGTGATATCACCCCCTACCTCCCCCACCCCCAGCAGCCTAACAACAGAACAATAGGAAGGTAAAGTTGTGCTTAGGGATGCACTGAATCCAGGATTCGGTTCGGGATTCGGCCAGGATTCAGCCAGGGAAGGAAATCATGTGACTTTTTGGCACAAAACAAGAAAGTAAAAAATGTTTTCCACTTCCCACCCATAATTTGCATATGCAAATTAGGGTTTGGATTTGGTTCGGTATTCGGCCAAGTCTTTCGGGAAGGATTTGGGGGTTCAGCCAAATCCAAATTAGTGGATTCGGTGCATCCATAGTTGTGCTCACCACTAATTTTTAAAACCAGGGCGGGCGGGGGGTGCAATGAGACTGTGCCAACAAAATACATATATAGAAATACAAGAGGTCCTCTGCACTCAACCCATTATCAATATATTTGAGACATTGAGACATTTTGTGTATACAGCTACTAAAAAATGCCTTACCCTTTAAACAAAACAGGGATTATTTGTCCATATATTGTAATATATTTAAGTTTGGCAACCATGTCAAAGTCATCCCATATCTGGCCAGTCCTACTCTCAAATTGTATCTGATTCATTAAGAATTCTACTACTTCATTATACATTTTACAAAGGGACTAAGTTTTACCTGCAACTTACTTGCTGTTTTCAAAGTAAAACTTGGTTGCACTTTTATTAGACACCAGTGGGATCACCTGACTATATTTGGGGTGGGGGCTGCAACAAGGAACTGGTCCCTGCTCCTATATGAACTATAACAAACAAGGGAAAGTTGTGCTCACCACTAATTTTTAAAACCATTAGGCGGGGTGTAATGAGGTTGTGACCACAAAATACATATAGACAAATACAAGAGGTCCTCAGCCCATTATCAATAAGTTTAAGACATTGGGAAGGTAACCACGTAGCAGCTCACTAACACAAGATAACTGATTGGTAGATCTAAGAAAAGCAAAAGTAAGAAAAGTTAGTAAAATCCAGGTCCCACTGCGACACATTCAGTTACATTGAGTACGAGAAACAACAGCCTGTCAGAAAGCAGTTCCATTCTAAAGTGCTGGCTCTTTCTGAAAGCACATGACCAGGCAAAATGACCTGAGATGGCTGCCTACACACCAATATTAGAACTAAAAACAAATACACTTGCTGGATCAGGAATTACATTTTATATTGTAGAGTTAATTATTTGCAGTGCAAACTGTGTAATTTAGGAATAATAATGACATCATAAAAAATACCCTTTAAGACTTTGCTATGGCTACACACATTTTCTGGAGTTCCCTCTCACATTCCATGCAACTTTCTCCCAATCTCTCTGTATCTAAACAATCTCTTTAAAAAAATCTTTAGTAAAGCATACCCTAACTCACCTCTCTCACTCGGAGGACTCTTGATACCGCCCATGTCCATACTTCATACCTCTTTCTCCTTCTAGATGTATGTTCTCTTAGACAGGGACAGATTTAACTCTTATTTATATTTATTACTGACTGTATTTTTGTGTTCCAGAAGTATATATCTGAGCTTAGAAGAACTAAGTTTGCTCATAAGCAAACAGTGAAATCTAGTGATGGGCGAATCTCACCCGTTTCGCTTTGCCGTTTCGCTTTTTTCCAGCAAAATTCGCGAAGTCTTTATTAAGACAAAATAGTCAGGATTGGCGGCGCGTCGCATCATTTCCGACGCACGGTGTGTCATTTCCGTAGCATAATTTTCAGCGCGCGTCGCGTAGTTTTTTTGGGTGAATTTTCGCTGGTGAATTTTTGCTGTTGTTTCGCTAATTTATTCGCCAGCGGCGAATCGCGGGAGTTTGACGCGAATTCGCCCCTGGCGAATAAATTCGCCGATCACTAGTCAAATGTGATTGAGAGAATGCTGCAGCCGCACTGTTAACAACCAGAGTGGCAGGTATATTAAAGATTTCAAAGAGGTTGTTCATGGATTACATTTTTATGGGGAGGGTTTACATGTCATTTAAAGGAAAACAATACCCCCAAAATAAATACTTAAAGGAGAATTCAACCCCTACCTATAAAAAGCCCTCCCCTGTGTAGGCAGCCCTCCCTCCTCCCCCCACCTGGGCAAATGCCCCTACCTTGTTACTTACCCCTCTTTCCAGGTCCTGTCCAGTTCACAAGTGCCATCTTCTCCCAAGCGGACTTCTTCCAGGAGTCATTGGCATCTTCTGGCTCATGCGCAGTAGGCATTTGCTGGTGCGACTATACTGCGCATGCAATGAAAGTTCCCAAAAAAAGAAATTGGAAACCTCGTGACTTTTGGGCGTATGGGCAGTAGCTCCATACCGGCAAATGCCTCCTACTACACATGTGCCCAAAATTCACAAAAATTCCGAAAAAAAGATTGCACAGTTTGTGACAGAAGACATTGATGACTACAGGAAGAAGACCGCTCGGGAGAAGATGGCGCCTGTGAACTTCGCTGGACAGGTATAAGTAAACAGAAGGCACACCAATTCTCTTTCACTGAGAGAATTTATATTATGACTTTAAGTTAATAGGTGCCCTGAAATAGGACCACCATACTGGACCCCAAAAAACAGTACAAAGCATTCAAGTAAGGGCTTGCATCAAAAGAATATATCATACAAGGTGGTATTGTTAAAAAGAATTATATTGATACATAATATAACAACAATGTCACATTGTAGTAAAATAGACAAATCAGATTAAAAATTTGTATCTTCCAATATGTGCATTTTAGCAACATAGTATAAGTACTTACCACCTTGGTGCAATCGCAGAAAAGGGAAGCGAATACACAGACCCAAGAAATGAGAATTACCACTCCGCTGTACAGGACCTGGAAAGAGGGGTAAGTAACAAGTTAGGGAATTTGCCCAGGGGGGGAGGAAGGCCAGGGAGAAGGGAGGACTGCCTGCACAAGGGGGGGGGGGGGTTTACAGGTAGGGGTTGAATTCTCCTTTAAGCAACAGATATAAATGATCAAATTAAGTGGCATAGTAAACCACCATTTCGTGATGGTCTGTGTGCTGCCTCAGAGATCACCAGACAGGAAATACTACAACTCTAACTGTAACAGGAAGACGTGTGGTATCAAAAGACACAACACGTAGCAGGGTTTTACATATGAGCTGTTTTACGCAATATATTTTTTTGGATACCATCATTGTTATAGGGCAGGGATCCCCAGCCTTTTGAGGCTGTGAGCAACATTCAGAAGAAAAAGGAGTTGGGGAGCAACACTAGCATGAAAAATGTTCTTGGGGTGCCAAATAAGTGCTGTGATTGGCCATTTGGTAGCCCCTATGTTGATTGGCAACCTGTATTGAGGCTCTGTTTAGCAGTACACCTGGTTCTTATACAACCAAAACCTTCCTCCAAGCCTGGAATTCAAAAATAAGCTCCTGCTTTGAGGCCACTGGGAGCAACATCCAAGGGGTTGGAGAGCAACATGTTGCTCACAAGCTACTGATTGGGGATCACTGTTATAGGGTGTATTGTTTCTTTTAATGCTGTCTACAGTTGCATTTTACTTCTTGTTTGTGGGGGGGGGCGGGCAACTGGAGTGAAGAGAAAAAGCTTTGATGTAAAACAGCTAGCTAATTACTTTAACAAACAAAGGTTGGGGGTTAACAGTCATGTACAAACCACTGGACAAGATTAAAAGGTTTACAAGGTAGATTAGTGGGATCCATTGAAAGGGAAATGATTAAGAATTATTTTTTATGACAATTGGTGAAAGGCCTATTTTGGATTTGTGTGGATATGTTTGATTTAACATTTAGAATGTGACAATAATCCAGAACACAACATATATTGAGGTGTGAGGTTAAACATTCTAGAGTTATTTGCAGATGAATACAAATTGGAGTTCATGTCAGGCCATTTTTTGGCAGTTTGGTGTTTCAAACACTAGGGGGCAGATTTACTAAGGGGCCAATTTCGAATTTAAACCCATCGAATTAACGAACAATCAAATATAAAAAATTCAAATGATTTTAAGCATTCGATCAAATTTTTTTATTTGATCAAAAAACTTGGGAAAATCCTATGGGAGCTTCCCATAGGGATATATAGTAATTCGGTAGGTTTTAGCTGCTGAACTGTTATATCGAATTTTTTTTTTTTTTAAAGGGACAGTACTTCGACAGTCAAATTCGAATTTTAATTTTTTTAAATTCGAATTTGATTCGAATTTTCATTTTGAATCAATTCGACCCTCGATGTTTGCTAGGGTCCAAAACAAATAGTCCTGTAGTACTAGTCAAGTGTTATAAACACATGAATAAAAATGAAAGAAATAAAAATAAGGTGATATATTTGTAATCAATGTATTTTTAAAAAACAATAGAACATTTGAAAGTATTTTTTAATGAAATATACATTGGTGTAGCTATAAATTTCTTTAAAAATATGTTTGATAAGGTGGATGAATGAGAATAGAAAGAGGACAAAAAGGATTTGGAGATAGGAGAAGTGGAGTAAGGGAAACGGCAAAAGACATCATGCAGTAAGCGGTTTTGGGTTGAAATGAATTACGCAAAGTAAGCATTCCCACTACTTTCAATGGGCCGTTAAGGTAGCGAAAACATAGGTGACCAGCCTGCAGTGTTTTTGTAGAAGCACCCTAGGCCAATGCAGTTTTTAGTTACCAGGTGCACCATACCAGGGTATAAGATAAATGATTCACTGGATGCCTAATATTTGGCACTCCTAGTGATTTTGCCTTTCCTTCTCTGTTATATATATATGCACCGGTCTAGTATCATGAAGCCTTTGCTGCATTTTATATCATTACTGAATATAGCTCCTGGCATTACTTTGGCCTCTACAAGTCAGTCATTGCTATAATATAAGCTATGTGCAGAAATCTCCTTCCTTGGCACTGATCATAAATGTCCTAAATACATTTGATAAAGTTTCTATTTTCTATTACACAATTCATTCTGGTTTATTCTTGGCATCGACACTTACTCCCTTGACAGTCTTACCTAATTCAGTGTGAAGTGCTGTGAGCTTTTTAGTACAGTACAAGATGAATAGCCCAAAGGATTAGATGCCCTTTAGCTGGGTCATATTCACAACTGCCAGTCTCAATATGTATTCACACTGTGTCCTTTAAAATCTGTTTTATTCTCTGTATAGATGGACAGCTTCTGGTCCCCAGCTGCTGTTGAGGTTCTGGGGAATGAAGTTTAGCAGCTGAAAAACTGTAGGTTGCACATGCCTGATACTGTATTGATGATTGCAGCAAGATGTCTCCTGAACATGGGATGTTGTGTGTGTGCTACACCATACATGTGAAGGCCATCCACATTTTTTGTTATTCTGTGTTTTTTTTTCCATCCCATCCATGTATCAACTGGCTAGCAATTATCTTGCCTGTTCAATACATAAGAGGTCCAAACCAATTATTTCTAGGCCTTCTAAGAGTACTTCAGACAAAAGAGGCAATGTTATGAATCATCAACACAAATATGCTCGATCCAGTGCCATTATATGTAATCATTTTTTTCATGTCTCCATGACACATTGCTTATTTATGAGATTCTTTCTCAACTGCATTTTCTGATCCATGAAAATGTTTTTTTTCTTTACCATGTTCTGAAAGTTGAAAAAAAATATGCACAAAACAAAAACTGTGGTACCGTGTTAGCCAGTAGCAAAAATAACAAATAAAAAAAAGTATTGTAGAAGCGTTACATATATTGGCTAATAAAAAATACTTTGCAAGCTTTAGGAGCACAAAGGCCCCTTTGGTCACTTCTACCATACTTTTTTATATGTTTGTTTTTTTATTTGAAAAAATTATGAAAATTGCCAAATGTTTGAATAATCTTTGTCTCTTGCTACAATCTGTTCTTCAAATGATAAGAATACTTTCTACTATAAAAGCTATGCATAATCTAATCATTAAAACAGAATCATGTTATGAATTGTTTGTGTAAAATCTATAGTTCAGGAACCAAGGTAAGTTTCTATTTGATGCCACACTGTTATTCTTGCAAAAGTGTTCACATAAACACTGTCTTCTTTTCTCAGTAAATGTACAGTATACCAAATGCTTGTGGCAAAAAACTAAACTGATTTACACAGCCTACAGGATTATTTTAAATATAGCTCCATCTTGTGGGAGAAAGGTGCAGTATCATAGTTTTTATTTTGGTACTTACCGCATAACATTCTGTAGATCTTTAAAGGATCAGTTCAGTGTAATAAAAACTGGATAAACAGATGGACTGTGCAAAATAAATAATGTTTCTAATATAACTAGTTATCCAAGGGTATAGTCTATAAAGGCTGGGGTGACTGCATGTCTAACATAATAGCCAGAACCCAACTTCCTGTTTTTCAGCTCTCTAACTCTGAGTTAGTCAGCAACTGTAAGGGGGGCCACATGGGACATAACTGTTCAGTGAGCTTGCTATTGGTCCTTAGCATGCAGCTCAGATTCAAAAGCAAACAGTTTTGACCCATTTGCCCCCCCTAAAGTAATTGATTGATTACTCACTGGTAACCAATAAGAGAGCAGCAAAGCAGGAAGTAGTATTCTGGCTGTTATGTTAGACATCCATTTACTGCTAGGGTTGCCACCTGGCCGGTATTTTACCGGCCTGGCCGGTATTTTTGGTGGTTGATCCCAATGTTATTAATAGGAAAAAAACATAAACATATAGGAAGGCCGGTATTTTTTTCAAGAAAAGGTGACAACCCTAGTTACTGCAGCCTTTATAGATTAAACATTTTTGGCTAACTAACTATATTAGAAATATTTTTTTATTTTGCACAGCATGTCTATATACCCAGTTTTTACACTTTAAGTGGTTGAGCTCCAAATAGAATTATGCTATGTTGTCTACATACAAGATCAGCTTTTCTCTTAAATAGAAAAATTCTTTTCAAAACAGGGTCGGACTGGGGATTAGGGTCAGTGGGACCTCAGAAAAAAAATTGTTGGGTCCCACTCCTCGTGGCCATCACGGCCCAGCAAGCAGCTCCAGCACTCCTTCATGTAAGCATGACTTGCGGCTGGGGCAGGGAGCCTATAAGGATTTGCAGCTGATGCAAGGGGCACTTGGGGTGGTGGGGGTCATGATGTTGCAACCCAGTGGACCCAGAACCCCCCCACTTCAAAATATTTTAGACTCAACATGGAAAGTTTTAAGCAGATATTTTCTATGCAAAGGGTGCCATTATGGCAGCATCTTAAACTAACATTTGTATGGATTACTTTGGAAAAACTTTGTGAACAGCTTCTTTCTTACTACATAGATACATATTAAGACAGATGGGATGCCATATTTTCTATTTGAACAGGCACTGCCTCTGCTTGAGTGGCTATCAATACATTATTTTCAGAACAGACCATAGCATCCTTACATACATTGTAGTTTTATATTTATGTGATTTACTGTAATTTGCCTGCAAAGATGGTGTCTCACATTATGGTACTTACGGGTTGCACGTGACTTTAGGTGTAGCTATTGGGTCACTAACTCTCTCACACACCTTGCATAGACTAGCAGAACAGCACCCCAAACACCAACCAACACCCACAAAACACACATACTGGCTGCCACCACTCTCAAACTTCACACTGGCCTTGAGAAAAACCAGGTACTCTAGTAGTGTTTTTGCTTGAGAGTGGTAGAGTGGGAGTTTTTATTTAGGGAAAGGGTTGGCAAAGTGTCCATGAGTCATGGGGCAGTGCACTGAAATATACTTTTTCATTCAACAAAGGCAGGAAAAAAGTATCAGTGTAAGGACATTGATGGTTATAAAAAAGACCTGTAGATGTCACTGTGTACAAGAATTATACTGTGCATTCATAATATTTCTATAATGCTAAGGGGCAAATTTACGAAATTCACGTGAAATGAGAGAAGTTCGATCGAATTTGATCGAATAACGATCTTACGATTTTTCGTTAAATTGTAAAGTGAATTTTGGCCTATTCGAATATCGAATAGATCGAATGATCGGATATTTGATAATTCGATGGTCGTAGGAATTAAAATTTTAAAGTTATTCAACTGCCTACTTCGCCAGATTGAACCTACCGAATTGCAATAGAAGCCTATGGAAAGCTCCACATAGGCTTCAGAGACTAAGAGGCCGATTTACTAAATTCACATGAATAGATCAAAGTTCGATCGTATTCAATCGAACAACGATCGTAGGATTAATTCGATTGGTCGAATATGCAAATTTGGCTTATTCGATCACCGAATAGCGAACGATCGAATAGATTTGAATGATCGAATATTTGATCATCGAAGGATTTATAATTTTAAAAATATTCGACTGCCTGCTTCGCCAGATTGAACTCTACCGAATTGTAATAGAAGCCTATGGGAACCCTCCCATAGGCTTCTGAGGCTAAGGCCTGATCGAATAGGATTCGTATGATCGAAGTCTTCGATCGTTCGAATCGTACCAAATTATTCGAATTATCGAATAATTTATTTGATTGATCGAACGAACGATCGAATAAAAGGGTAGCCTAAAACTATTCGATTAGCATTTGATTTTTGAATGCTAATCGAATATCGAGCAAAAACGAATAATTTTTGGGTGAATTTAGTAAATCTGCCCCTAAATCCTGCCCGAATACCATTCGTACGATCGGAGCATTTGATCGTTCGAATCGTACAAATTTTTCGGACGATTGAATGAAATTTCACGACTTTTGTTCGTGAAATTGAACGATCGGTATCCGATCGTACGAATTCATTGAGAAATCGAATATCGAGCAAAATGATAGCCTAAAACAATTCGATAAGCATTCAATAGTCGAATACTTATCGAATTGTGAATTTGGTCAAGCTTTTTTTCTGGGAATAATAGTAAATTTGCCCCAAAGGGTGTTAGAGATGAAATGTCTTTCTCCATCTCTCATGCAACTTCCACTTGCCTGCACCCAGGTAAGCTACACATTTTAATTATCAGGCTCGTGCACAGACATAGCGCACATACACTACACACATGTATGTAGTATGTTCTAGCAGTACTCACTACATCAATATGTATATCTTTATTGATATACACTGTCAATGTCATCTCCAGTGCATCTCCAGTACAAAAATTGTTAATCGCATCACCATCATATTATATCATTAGAGTAGTGGGGACCTGAATCCCAAGAATATTACAGTGAATGGCAATGTGTTTACTGGCAACCAAAAGTTTGAGAGAAGCAGCAAACACTGGCATACCAAAGCACATTATATATTGATAGGTTCTAAAATCCCAACTATACTAATCCACAGAACACTGAATACTGACACTATAAGCACAATATAATGTAGGAGGCAATGTTTATTGGCAACCCAAGAACATTATACACTGAGAGCAGTGAATGTTAGTTTCATGATGCAGGCCTGTAATAGTTAATAAAACAGGCCAAGGTATCATGAAAAAGCATTTCTGACTAAATTAGACACATAACAGGACTCTCTTCGCTAAGGTCTGGAGTTAGCCATTGGTAACAGGATCACAACCTCTTATGCCCTTCTCCAAGCCCTGGCTGATAAAAGCCATAAAATAAGAGGAGGGAAAGCCCAAGGAGGGAGAACTTATAGTTCACACAAAGGCTTCTCACAGGTGAAGGGAAGGTCACAAATAACACAGCCAAAAACATGTTCATCCTCACAGAACCCAGACCTGTTGTAACAACAGTGTTAAAAACTGGGGATGGGTTCAAAGTAATATTGGCTTTCAGATGAGTCCAAACATGGCTAGGTTTGGTACTCTGTTTATCAGATGTGAATATCGGGGCAGGGGCAGGTCACACAGTATTGATGTTTAGTATCTATGGAATCCAGGAGAGAATTCATAACCAATGGATATAATATCATATCTCTCCTATGTTCCTATAGGGAGTTATGATCATTGTATTCTTGGTCCAGTTGCTTCTCACAGGAGTCATAAAAACTCAGTCTGTGTCCTGCTAGGCCACACCCCCTTACATTCCTGAGGGAGGGGGAGGTGCAGTTACCTGAAATCACTGATAAATAGTCAGCTCTTCTGACTAAGATTTGGATTTACTTTGGAGGACCAATTGCGATTGGAAGTTATCCCGTTTGTTTCCCCTTGCCTCCAGGACCAGGAATTCTATATCTTGCAGCTAAGTATAGGTTTTCCATGTTTTCCCTTTTTATTTTATAACTGTTTGTATTATTGATTGTATGTCTCTTTTTGTAATATCATTTTGTTAACTGCACTGTTATACCTTTTATAATATAAAAAATATATAACTTAATAAGATTGTCTTTGGTGCTTTAAAAGAACCTAGCCTGAAAGAGAGTAATTGTGAGCCTTAACCCTCTGCATGCTGAATGGGAATGCTAGTCTGTATGTATGCTAGTTAACCATTTGAGTGCTGGTAGGAAGTGTGTGTTTAAATTAACCCCTTCACTACTAGAATACCTGGTTTCTCTCAACACCAGTGTGAAGTTGAGAGTGGTGGCAGCAAGTTGTGTGTGTTTGTGGGTGTTGGTTGGTGTTTGGGGTGCTGTTCTGCTAGTCTAACCTGTGCACAAGGTGGGTGAGAGACTGAGTGAGTGACCCCTGACAGCCACACCTGAAGTCACGTGCGGTTGGGAGTACCGTGTCCGTGACAGTTAGATGTAGGATAAGTGAAAGCCAACACATTTTGTAAGCAAGAATAAATACTATATGATGCTGTTTGACTTTGGGCTAAAAATATCTTTAAAAATGGCCCTTATATATTGTATCTCTCTGTAGATTTGCTATGGTACTGGTCTGCATTTCAAATGAGGGGTGTGTCTTAATATTCCCAGCCAGATGCACAATAGGAGGGGGCCAATCAGAGTCCTACAGTCACACAAGCAAAGACAGACTTCAGTTTCCTATCATGTCAGCCTAGCTGCTTACTGGCTCCTGTTTTACAGTGCAGTATGCTAAGTGCTGCCGGCTCCTCTGCACAGCTTGGGAAAGGAGGCTGCAGGAAGTGGAACCGATGAGTGGGGTTAGTAGGGTTTTTCAAACATTTATAAATCAGCCTGAAACATTTTTTTTTAATTTTTATTTTTCTGTTATTTGCTATTTTTGTGGCTTTAGGGGATTTTTAAATAAAGGGCATACTTATTCTTTAAAGTAGAAAATATTGTTGCCTGGTAACTCCAATGAATACGAGATAAAACCTGATCTTCCAAAGCTTTTGCAGGGGTAGATTTAGCAGTCTTTTACCAGATGCAACATAAATGTAGCATAGAGATAAAAACAGAGCAATAATAGTTAGAGAATGTGAGAACTGGAATCTTGGGTTAAAAGAATAAAGTCTTCTATAAAAATCATACAAGAGCATGGAAAATGTTGCCAAGTTTTGGCTCAGTAGAGCAAATGGATGCTGCAGGAAATTCCTTTTGGGATGAGTCACACAATCGCCATCATTAGAATGCCTTTCCTTTTATTTCAAAGGCAAAGAGAAATTAAAAGTTCAAGACTACACTGATGTCACCCTGTGTATCCTTATTTTATTAATCAGACTACAAACAATATATTATTTAATACAATGTAAAAATGTTGCAGATGAATCCAAACTCTGCTTTCTCTCTACCTACCCATCCCCTTTACTCTTTCTCACTTATTTTCTCCAATCCATTCCAATTTACTCTGAACAAGCGAGCAACAAAAAATAAATAAAAAAATGCAGGTTTATATTTACAATTGCAGGTACACAGAACATCTGATGGGTTTATCACATATATTTTCCAATGTCACTGACCAAAAAGATGTTTAAACCCCAATTGAAACAAAGTCATTCTGGACCACCACACTAGACAAAGTAATTTCAGTAAGCCTGAAAATGAACAAACTGGACAACCATATCACTCCCACAGTCTTTCTATAGGAAAGAATGCACCATCAGGCCATCCTGTTGTCCCATTTGTTGTCCCAGTGTATATTTGTTTTTTACACCAGACATTAAATGAGATCACATTATGGTCACTATTACCCAGGGGTTCAATGACTTGCACATATACGTTCTAGGTCATTAGAGATCACTAGATCCAGTAGAGCATTTTTTCTGGTTGTCTCCTCAACAACCTGTGCCATAAAATTTTCATGCAACAAGTGTATAGACTTGTTCCTATTAACTGTCCTGGCAGTATTGTTGCTCTGTCAATATCTGGGTACTGAAAGGGATACTGTCATGTGGAAAAAAAAAAAATTTCAAAATGCATCAGTTAATAGTGCGGCCCAAGCAGAGTTCTGCATTGAAATCCATTTCTCAAAAGAGCAAACAGATTTTTTAAAATTTCATTTTGAAATCTGAAATGGGGCTAGACCTATTGTCAATTTCCCAGCTGCCCCAAGTCATGTTTTTGATTTATGCTCTGATAAACTTCAGTCACTATTTACTGCTGTACTGCAAGTTGGAGTGATATCACCCCTCCCTTCCCCCCCCCCCCCCCCCCCCCCCCCCCCCCCCCCCCCCCCCAACAGCCGAACAACAGAACAATGGGAAGGTAACCAGATAAGAGCTCCCTAACACAAGATAACAGCTGCCTGGTAGAGCTAAGAACAGCACTCAGTAGTAAAAACCCATGTCCCACTATGTTCCATTCAGTTACATTGAGAAGGAAAAACAGCAGCCTGCCAGAAAGCATTTCACTGGCACAAGTCACATGACTGGGGCAGCTGGGAAATTGACAAAATGTCTAGCCTCATGTCAGATTTCAGAACTGAAGATAAAAAAAATCTGTTTGCTCTTTCAGTCTGCTGGAGTAGCACTATTAACTGATGCATTTTGAAAAAAAATGTTTTCCCATGACAGTATACCTTTAAAAAAAACCCATTATCATTACTTTCCCTAAGCCTCTTCCTCTGCACTTACATTAGGGGGTCTATAGCATACCCCTACCATTAATTTGCTGGATTATTTCCAATCAGTGAAACGCTCCAACCATAAGACTTCAGCCCCCTTGTTTTCTAACATCACCTCCTCCTTTATATTAGCTTTTAAATCCTGCACACTATAAGGTTGTAGCAATAAAGGCCTCGAAACTGAACAAATCTGTGGTAACAGCAATAAAATCAACACCATATACAGTAACAAATAGCAACATGCCAGATTTTTCTTCCAGTAAGGTGAACAGGACATGCAGCCTGCTGATCTGTTGCTATGGATTACTAGATCTTGGACAAATTTTCTGCTTCTATTACACTATCCCTTGAAGGGTTCTGCAGGATGCTTACCAAACAACTTTTAAATCATGAATATAAGGTTTATTGTGTTAAAGGGGTGGTTCACCTTTACTTAAACTTAAGTACTGTATTTTATAGAATGGATAATTATAAGCAGCTTTTCAATTGGTCTTCATTAATTATCTTCTATAGTGTTTTAATTATTTGCTTTCTTTATCTGACTCTTTGCAGCTTTGAAATGCATCTGTGGGTTCTGGCAAATGCCAGAGGGACTGCTGTAAGTTGTCATAGAAAGTGACTATTAAAGGGCACCTATCGCTTAAAAAAGATACCCCCAACCAAAGGTGCAGGCTGATAGAGCCTGCATTCCGGTTGGGTGTACCAGTACTTTTTTTGTTTTAAAAATGCCCCCCACCAGCGCAGGCAAACTCGCACCGGGAGGGAGCTCCCGGTGGGAGCCAATATGACAGTGGACCCGCATGCAAATTTATGCGCGTGTGACTTCACGCGCATTAAGAAAAGCGGTCACTGTTTGGGGACACTTTTCTTAATGTGCAAGCACGTGACATCACCGGCACATAAATTCGCATCTACGTTCATGGAGGCCCGCACCTGGAGCTCCCTCTCGGTGCGAGTTTGCCTGCGCTGGCGGGGGGCATTTTTTTTAAAAAAAAAGTACTGGTACCCCCAACCAGAATGCGGGCTCTATCAGCCCACACCTTTGGTTGGCGGTAACTTTTTTAAGCGATAGGTGCCCTTTGAGTGGGTTGGTGGGAGCTGTTTGGACCTATTTTGAATCCCAGTCCAGTCCTGGGAATGCTGAGGCCTGAATCTGCATGGAGGGGTGAGTATGGACTTAGGTGCATTTGCCCAGGGTATCACTACTAAGGTTGGGAGGAGGGGGGTCTTAGGGGATGGGGGGTGTAGGGTTTTTTTTTTTTTTTTTAATGAAAGGTTGAGTTCTCCTTTAAAAATGCTGGATTTTACAGGCACACGTTTTGCAAGAGTCAGTAACAATAAGACAGTCCGAACAGTCTACATATCATTTATAATCCATGTTTGCCACTTTTAACTGATGTAGAGTAAACCAAACATATCGGATCATTTTCCTACATATATCTTTTTTACTTTATTCCCCAGCCCAATGTTTGCAGTTTCTTCCAGTTCGTGGCAAAAATAATTTTGGGAATCAAGCCACCGTTTATTAGCCACACATCTCCCTCACTGTGCTATGGTAAACAGTGCAGTGACAGTCTACCTTACAGTCTTCACGTCTAAAAATAGTTTCACTTCTGCGTCATAACGACGAAGCCTTCTGGTTGGGTTGATATCTCACGTGACGAAACCTGTCTACCAACCAGTGAGATGCATGCCATGGCTCGCTTTTTAAACAGATAACAGACCGTTGAGAGGTCTGTGTTCGGGAGTCATGTGGGCAAAGGGTTAAAAGGCCGAAGGCAGATCGCTTTTTTTCGCAGGTCCGGGAATGGAGTTGGACAGCCGTATCATTACGCCCAGGCCGTATCGGGCTACTAAACTAGTGAGTGCTGATGTTCTGTCACAGTTGCTTTTCTGCCTTCTTGCTTGCAGCAACAAATGTGTTTGCGATGATGCTATGGAGGAAAAGCTCTATAGAAACGAGTCCTGTGTGTTTTCATTTCGTCTTACAGAATATGTCATGTTCCAACAATATTCATGGCCTTTCTTTGGCCATATTCAAGCAGGGGAAAATATGGTTTTGTAACGCACATCTTACCATGTGTGTTTTCAATCCATATCTTGTATTTAATAGCATTAATATGTTTTTATGTATTTTGCAGTAACTTGCCCTGACTTGAGCCCTGTTTTCTATGAGCCAAGCTTGCTGTAATAAACCAGACTTGGCTGCTAGTGAACTGTACTGTAATACTTGAAGCCAGTATATTGGAAATATAAGGTCATTTACCCTTCTGTACAAACAGAACCCAGTAAATCATGTATATGTTATAAATGTGATTTCTTTTTTTTTTTATGGAGTAGTTTTTACTTCTAAATTACTCTATTTACACTGCAAATAAGTCACTCTACCATGCAACATGGTATATGAACCAACAAGTGTATTTTTTTTTTAATTTATAATATTGGTGTGTAGTGAGCCATCTCAGCTTATTTTGTATGGTCACGTGCTTTCAGAAAGAGCCTGCACTTTGGAACTGCTTTCTGGCAGGCTGTTTCTCCAACTCAATGTAACTGAATGTTCTTTTGTACCAGGGAGCTGTTATCAGGTTACCTTCCCATTGTTCTGTTGTTAGACTGCTGGGGGGGAAAGGGAGGGGGTCATATCACTCCAACTGAAGTTTATCAGAGCCCAAGTCACATGACTGGGGGCAGCTGGGAAACTGACAATATGTCTAGCCCCATGTCCGATTTCAGAATTAAATATCAAAACATCTGTTTGCTGTTTTGAGAAATGGATTTCAGTGCAGAATTCTGCTGGAGCAGCACTATTAAATGATGCGTTTTGAAAATAAAAACCATTTTCCCATGACCATATCCCTTTAAAAATAAAGTAATCTGTGTCATGATAATAGTTTCCAATTTTATTTCACATTGCCTCCCACTTCATTAGTTATTTGGAGCAATTATGGCAGTACTAGAATGTAATCCAACCTCTCCCACCCCCCACCCCCCACACACACATTAAATCCGTTATCTGGAAACCCCTTATCCAGAAAGTCGCCCATAGACTCCATTATAATCAAATATTCCAAATTTGTACTATTTTACTTTTCTCTGTAATAATAAAACAATAACTTGTACCTGATCCAAACTAAGATAAAATTAATCCCTTTTGGATGCAAATTCCACTTATTGGGTTTATTTAATGGTTAAATGATTTTCTAGTATGAAGATCCAAATTATGGAAAGCCCAGGTCCCAATCATTCTGAATAAAAGGTCCCATACCTGTTATCTGTACATCAGCTTGTACTATAGAGGAGTTTACTTAAAGGGGTTGTTCACCTTTAAATTAACTTTTACTATGATGTAGAGAGCGATATTCTGAGCCCATTTCCAATAGGGTTTAATTTTTTTATTATTTGTGGGGTCAGTGCTCTAAGCAGAAGAAGGCAATTAATTCCAAAACTATAAGAGCTGAACTCCATGTACGATTTTGAAGCACACTGCGCAAAGCACAGGCATCGCGGCCAGATGCAACTGAGATAAGGTGAGTCATAGCATTGTTGGATGGTGTCGCAGCGTTGATCCGATGCTGCGTCTACATCCGACAGTCGTATCAGACTTCAGACTTCATCAGACCTTTCCTTCTCTTACCTTATTTCCGACGGGACTCCTGCATTTTTGCGCAGCTTGTCAGATCAAGACAAAGTCTTCTATGGAGTCATCTATGGAAAAGTTGCTTAGAATTAATTAGCCATTCTATACCATACTAAAAAGTTTATTTAAAGGGGTGGTTCACCTTCAAGTTAACTTTTAGTATATTGTAGAAGGGCCAATTCTAAGAAACTTTTCAATTGGTCTTCATTATTTATTTTTCATAGTTTTTTAATGATTTGCAATTGTCTTCTGTTCCTTCGCAGCTTTCAAATGGGGGTCACTGACACCATCTAAAAACAAATGCTCTGTAAGGCTACAAATGTATTGTTATTGCCACTTTTTATTACTTATCATTCTATTCAGTCCCTCTCCTATTCATATTCCAGTCTCTTATTCAAATCAATGCAGGGTTGCTAGGTTAATTTGTACCTTAGAAACCAAATTGTTGACACTGCAAATTAGAGAGCTGCTGAATAAAAAGCTAAATAACTATAAAACCATAAATAATAAAAAATGAAAACCTATTGCAAATTGTCTCAGAATATCACTCTCTACATTATACTAAAAGTTAACTCAAAGTTGAACAACCCCTTTAAAGGTGAACCGCCCCATCAAATGTATGCCTTCAGCCGTGGCATAACCTTATTCAGTTACAGCAGTGGTTCTCAACCTTCCTAACGCGGCGACCCTTTAATACAGTTCCTCATGTTGTGGTGACCCCCAACCATAAAATATAAAAATATTTTCGTTGCCAGCCCAGAGCGGATTGTTGGTAAACTACAGTAGACAGTGTGGCTGCATTAAGGTTTGCTTTCCGTGCGTAGTGCGGCAAAAAAAAATTTCCACACCCCAATTACCATGTCAATTTTACAAATTTTAAATGGGAGGGGAGAGCTGTATGGCAGTCAGTACTAAGGGGATATAGAAAGTTGTAGTGCAACTGGCTTCCCTACACAGGTTACTGAACTACAACTCCCAACACCAACACCCGGAGAGCTACAACCTTGGCCCAGGGCTAGTGGGGAGAGAGATGAAGCTGCTCCTGCAACCCCTTAAGTGACCCCAAAGTGGTCCGACCCCCAGGATGAGAACCACTGAGTTACAGTGTAAACACTTGTTTGTGTGATTGAGCATTTACCAAAAAAAAGTTACCAAAAAGCCAATCCGAGCTCTTCTTTGACATCCATATGGACTTTTTCATGCTTGTGTTGCTCTCCAACTCTTTTTTTTTTTTTTTTAATTTAAATGTGGCTCACGAACAAAAAAGGTTGGGGACCCCTGCTTTAGGCCATCTTGAGGAAACCATGTTTGCATTCTAGGAAATACTGCCCAAAGCAAATTCTGCTGATAAATCTACTATGGAAGGAATTGACCTTGACAAATCAAAGATGACTAGGTTCACCCAAAGAGGACTACATTCACCCAATGTTCCTTCTAAGCTGTGCACACATTATGTTGCTCACAAAGAATTTTGTGAAAACACAAAATTTTACAGTTCTTCTGACCTGAGCATGCCTCCCAGCATTATGAAAATTATTATTAAATTATTATTATTATATCATTATTAAAGAGACAAAAAAGTTGACTGGCTTAGAGCGGGAAATTGTTTTTGACCATTGCCGTTTTTGTTGCCACATCCCCTAATTACAATTTTAATTTTACAAAATTTGGCAGGCAATGAGTTTGAATATATTTCTGTGGGGGTTTTTCTTCCACTTATTACAGTTTTGTTGATGAAGGTGAATTGCCCTTTAAGCTGTGAGTCTAACTTTTCCCAAGGGACCTCTTATCTTATATTGTTACAATTACTTATTTGCTATCTCTAAATTGTTACAAAGTATCTTATTTGCTGGACTCTCTGCTAATTAGTTTAGAAACATTGTTTCTAGCTGTTCAGTGCAGAGAAAAACAGGACTTTCCAGTAGGGTCCTGCAGCTGGTCTGGTACCCGCTAAAACCTGTGTTACCTTACGGGTTGCGGGTAGAAGTTCCGGGTGTGGATATAGACCCGGGCTTGCGGGTTGGTCAGCTGGTCTTCTCAATAGCGATTTTTACAAATTTTTTCTGATCACGCCTACTACCGATGATGTCATTACCGGTTACAATGATAGCACTTCCTGATTCTTGATGATCAGTGGGTCCAGGTTGCGGAAAAGGCACTTGCGGGTTCAGGCGGGTAAGAATGTGAGTTGCGGGTCCAAATTGCAGGTTGCAGGTACGGTTTGCAAAAAATGGACCTGTGCAGGATTGTCCCTCTAAAAACAGGACAGTTGGGAGCTATGTGAGCACTTTGTTTAAAATGTGCACAAAAGTGTTTTTTTTTTTTGCTCACATATTCAAGAAGGAATTAGAGCAAACATTGTATCCACCCACAATTTGTTTGGGAATGGGCTTTTTGTGTTTATTAGTCTAGTGATGGGCGAATTTATTCGCCAGGGGCGAATTCCCGCGATTTGCAGCTGGCGAATAAATTTGCAAATCAACAGCGAAATTTCGCTTGGCGAAAATTCGCCGAAAAAATGAGTCGCACGTTGTTTTTGACGCGACGAAAATGACGCGACACGCATCGGAAATGATGCGATGCGCGTCAAAAGAAATTCGCGAATTTTTCGGCAAAGCGAATCTCGGGGAAATGCGCCCATCACTATTTATTACTATGGGTTTATTATTGTGGTGGGTGAATTTTGTTTACTATTGTATTTATGACTGTGTTTCCTAATTGTCTTTCAGTGGAATGAAGTAACAAAACTTTTTCGGGTGGGGATGCCTCTGAGACGACACAGACGACATTTCAAAACTTATGGAAATTGCTTTACCGCTTCTGAAGCAATAGATTGGCTCCATCAATTGCTAAAAACCAATAGCAATTTTGGTTCTGAGGTAACAAGGCAGCACACCATCCATCTACTGAAAATGTTCTTAAAAAACCATGTCATTGAGGATCTAAAAGGAAGATGGGGAAGTGAGGATCTGGAGGACAACAACCACCTTTACAGGTAGTTGCATCAACATTTTAGTGCAGTGACACATGATCATGTGTTTGTCAAAGCAACAAAACATGCAAAAATACTTAGCTACAGCAAATACTGGGGAATCACCTCTGGTGAAACACTCAATTTTTTTTTTTTAATGCAATACACTGAATACTCCATGACTGTTTTCACGTGTCTTGTCAATGCAACAAAATATACCATGTCATTAGAATTTTGTAGATATCCTGTTGTTTCATTGACTAGACATGCAAAAACACCCAGCCATGGCATATTTAATATATCTCCTCAAAGAAGATTTTCTTTTTTTTTTTGTGCAATTAGAGCAGGGGTCCCCAACCTTTTTTGCTCGTGAGCCACATTTAAATTTAAAAAAGAGTTGGAGAGCAACACAAGCATGAAAAAGTCCATGTGGATGTCATATAAGAGCTCTGATTGGCTTTTTGGTAGCCCCTATATGGACTGGCAGCCTACAGGAGAGAATGTTTGGCAGGATATCTGTTTTTTATACAACCAAAACTTGCCTCTAAGCCAGTAATTCAAAAATAAGCACCTGCTTTGAGGCCACTGGGAGCAACATCCAAAGGGTTGGAGAGCTACTGGTTGGGGATCACTGAATTAGAGTATACATATGTAATCCCTGCCATGGAGTATACATATATCACAGGGGTACAGTTAAGTGATCGTAGGTGATGTTTTTTCAACATTTGTTCAATGACTAGTTCTTGAGCTATTTTTTCTATCTATTTTAAATAAAAAAAATTTTTTTTTACACTTCGGGCAAAATTTAAAGTAAAGTCACATTGTACTTCTCGTTCGTATAAGCATTAAAACATCTTCAAACCCTCTGCGGAATGAGCTGCTTCCCTTCTGCTACCTTTGTAAGGCTTCAAGCAGGGGGGTTGTTTAAATAGAGGGCTTGCTAATGTACTGGTGATTTGTTTTGATTGTACAGACAGGGTCAATACTATAATTGGCAAAATACAAAATTATGAAATTTTTGATGAAAAACCCCATCTGAAGCTCCTTCTGTTTGCCTATTAATTGGAAAACTTCATTCTTGAATCTTTGTACAAAACACTAGTTTCAATAGCCCTGTATCTTGATTGATAAAAAGACTTTCAACCCTTCTGCCTAGTTTATCTGCCTGTGCAGCTTATTCAGAGAGAGGATTCTGCAATGTCACAGCTATGAAAATCCAGGTTCATGGGAACTTCTTTCTTTGGTTCTTGGAGCCCAGTTCAGTCGGCATATACTGTATGTAAATATGTGGTTAGGCATGCAGTAGGAGGCTTTTATGTGCAATGTTTTGAATGAAATGGGAGTTTTAATTTTGTGGCTTTCGTATGCCACACATCCTGCATGATGGAGCACCGAATCCATTATTTCTGTATTTGGTCGAATAGTCCTACTATGCATATGTAATAGGTACATTTTTTATAAATGCGGGGATAAGAACCCACGCATAGCAAAACAATTTGCCTTCCTTGTTTGTATGGTGAAAAGTTGCATTTTTTTTGGGGGGGGGTGGGGGTTCAACTTTGAGTATGATGTTGAGCCTGATATTTTGAAATTATTTGCAATTGGTTTTCATTTTTTTTTATTGGAGTTT
>CM044438.1:64083575-64146708 GCA_024363595.1 Xenopus borealis
TATTTATTCATTAGTGAGTTTGCAATTTGGTTGCTTGGGTCTTAATTGCGGTAGCAAGCACCTGAAAGCTGAAATGAGTCGGACGATAAAGGAAAATAATTAAAAAAAAATTGGCTATTGTATAACATATTAAAAGTTTACTTAAAGGTGAAGCAACCCTTTTAAAAGAAACCCCGTACCATGTACGGATGTAAAATGCTCATTTTGGTTTGTGTGCAACATTTTCAACGAGCTGAAATAAACCATTTTTGATGGTAATCCATAATTTCAAAATACCTGGGGCAAATTTTATTTATTCATTGTACCAGAGGTGGGCTGATGAATCTTCTATATGCAAAGTAATGAAACCAGTAAACGAAATCCTACTTTTATGGGGCATGGTACTCCACTAAACTTCCCCTAAGTTTGTGGTTTATGCTTGTGAAATGCAACACATACAGATGCATTTTTTTTTCTTAATATTTCCTGCAGATTCCCTTCTACTTCACCAGTTAAGACCATTCCAAGTCGTCCTCCACTGTGGAAAACAAACAGCACGGAAAATGCATTCAAAGAAAGAGAACACTTATTCAAGTCCTCTAAGAAAGCACCTAGAAGGCATGCATCTGTGGAGTCTAAGGTGGCTAGTTTTTACATTTTGTTTCTGTTGAACCATCCCAGCGTAGGCATTAGAGTCTGTTCTTCGGTTAACTTATTTGTTTATTTATTTTGCAGGAAAAGGAGGACCTGATGGAAGACCAAGAGAATGATGGTGACTTTCCTAAGCAGCTTCGTAGCAAGGATATTGAAGACATATGGGGAAACATAACCCTGATACAGTAAGACTTGGTTCATGTCGTGTCCTGTCAGAATGAAGTGGAATATTACATTTGTGCATCGTTGGGTTAGACAAATGAAAAAGTTGGATTGTCTTCATATAAACCTGAACTCTTGGCTTACTACATGTTTTCTAAATGTATCTACTGTATATGTATATCAGTGGGAGCTATTGTATTGCTTGTTAGCAAAGCCAGGCTGAACCCTTCTCTAGGAATGTACATTGTACCCCATTGCCCAGGCCCCTTGCTCACTCACACATACGTTTCCTTCTACTGTATATTTTTCCACCTCTCCTCTTCTACTTTTTTAATGTGGTCTTATTCTCAATCATTGTTTTTCCCTACTGTACCCCAGAAAAGAGACTTAAGGGGCAGATTTATTAAATTCACAGGAAGGATTCGAAATTCGATCGAATTTTCAAAAAGTTTCGAATATGAATTTTCAAATATTTTTGAAGGCCACTTTGAAAATTCAGTTGATTAATTTGAATAAATTTCTATTTGAATATTTGACCGTCGTATAACTTGCCCTTTAAATTTTTATTTGACTGTCTAGTTCGCCAGATTAAACCTACTGAATTGGTTTTAACTATTTTTGAGCGAATAAAAAAATTTGATTGAATGGTTAAAATCGTTTGATCGAATATTTACTATTCGATCCATCGAATTGCATTAAAATCCTTCGAGTTTGATGTTTGAATTCAAAGGATTTTAATTTCCTTAAAATTCGATTTGGTTTAAAACTTGAATTCGACCCTTGGTAAATCTGCCCCTAAATGTAAGTTTGTTTTTTTTTTTCTTTTATGTACATCCTCCTCTTGCATAAATGAAATGCCAAATACGTTTTGGCTTGGCTTATATAAAGGACATCCAAGACTCCTCTGGCACAACTCAATGTTCTTCAAACACATCACTTCCATAGCATTTAAAGCTGTAATGGGCAAACAAGTGCTTTTTTGACCTCTGATGTAATCCGTCAGAAGGCAGCAAGTTCTCCTTTTAGCCTTAATGCCCATTTAACACGGGAAGCTTTAAAGGAACAGGAACACCAAAAAATGTGTTTTAAAAGAATGACAATATAATGTACTGTTTCTCAACACTGGTATAACTGGTATATTTGCTTCAGAAACAAAACAATAATTTATATAAATAAGCTGCTGTTTAGCTATTCAAGTGCAGGATACACCAAAAAGTTCTGAAGAATTTCATTGTATACTATAGAGCTTATCTGTTATGTATCCTGTACCTTTTCTCCTTTTTCCTGCTTGAATGGCTGCCCCATGGCTACACAGCAGCTTTTTTCTATAAACCAGGGGTGCCCAGACTTTCTCACCTTGCAATCCACTCTAGCCACCTAACACTATCATGAGCTCTGCCTTAAGAAATCGGCATGAAGGCACAGAGGCAATTCACTGAATCCATACCCCCAGAACTCTTATCTGGATGCTGGACAGGCAATACCATATATAAAACCCCCAGTACTAGACACATGAAACATAGAAAGTTATCTGTTAAAGAATGTTTAAGAAATATTTTGCTGCAATTCTTCAGTAAGGAGTTAAGGAAAGAAACAGAAAATAATCAACGCTAGTTAGGCTGCACTGCAAGATGGACTGTCCTTTAATTTGCTCCTATAACCAAGTCTGAGTAGATATTCCCTCTGGATTTAACACAGAGCCACCCTGAGGCCATGGCTTAGCTGCAGTTTCTGGTTTTGTCCTGCATTGAATGTACTCATCCCTTTGTCTTATGCTCAGTCAACCAGAAAACACAAGTATATCATCTGAAACTTGAAAGCAAAAGAACCATAACTTAGTGGCAGTTTCCTTGCCACTGCCAGGCAGCAGCAGGATACAGTTGGTGCCTTCTATGCAGTTCTTTACAGTAACCTCCACCTCTCCTTTATATACGGATACACCCAAGTGCCCTTGAGAGTTAAACTAGCTTGGAATCAGCCAAGCACTTTTATTAGCAGGGAACTGGGTTGCATCTGTCCACAAGAAGGTTTTCCTGCTCAGTCAGCCAAGCACATACCTGTGGGTACAGTAAGTTCCATGCTGTGGCTGTTGCTACTACTCCACACTGCTGCCTGCAAACGGCACTGAATGAGCGAGGACGGGCAGCTTGGGGGGCTGCCGTGCTGGAGCATTGCGGAGCAGGACTGTGCTGCCTCTGGTTCCGGTTAGAATCGCTGCCACTCTGCCCTGCCGTGCGCATATAAAGGAGCAGTCGCGGCCTAGACCAAGATCAACAGATTGGGCACCCCTTCTATAAACTATAGTAGTGTTTCTGAAGTAAACACACCACTTTTACACAGTGCCTACATTAGATTTTCATTATTTAAAACCCTTTCTCTTTATGGTGTTGCTGTTCCTTGCAGTTGTGTAAGTTGTGCTCTTCACCTTATGCCAGATTTTACGTCCTGCCATGTGGTAGAAACAAAAAGCCCATGTCTATCAGCACTTAGTGCTCCAGTACTTGTCCCATACCATAGGTAAAGGAATCCCTGTAGTGTTTAGCAAAACTCCTTCCTTGATTTAATGTACCTATTGTTAATCTATATATAAATGCCTTCTTTCTTCAGCCTTCAGAAAATACTAGGTTTGCCATCCTTGGAAGAAGTTTTAAATCCTGCCCAGATACAGTCAAATTATATAAGGTATAATATGACACATACCAGTAAACATGGAGTTGTTGTCCTTCAAGACAAAACCGGTAAGAATATATTTCTTTGCAGTTACAGACTTTCACTACCCCTAGGGTTTAATGCTCAATTTGAAGGGGTGTATTTATGTTTATTTTCTTCTCCTCCCATTGCTTTCTACAGATGATCTTCCTCACTGGGTCTTGTCTGCTATGAAATGCCTTGCCAACTGTGAGTTGCACAAAATGTGCCTTTTTTCACAAAAATCAAATCTGTCCATATGTGGAGTAAATGCTGCTGCACAAAAGTAGGCCTTGGATTTTTTTTTTGTGTGCGGCACAGCAACATATAAGCTTTGCTATATAGTCGAACGGAATTACACCACCATCCAAAATTTTGAATAATAAAAAGCCTTTATTGTATTCTTAAGATCTCAGTCGACGACGTTTCAGGCCTGTGTGGCCTTTTTTTCAAGTTTGGCTTTTAAATGCACTAAATCATAGGATATAGGATCAATATTCCAGCCTGCTGGTTTGAACTTGTGAAGAGTCCATGGGTTGGTGTGAACAATATTGGCAATTGTCTTTGTAATGGGCAAAACCGATCTTGGGATGTAAATTTTATATTTTTTTTCTTTGCTTTTGTAGGGCCTAAGAATAATGATACAAGTCAGTCAACATATATTGGCTTTGAACGGGATGTTTTTAGGACAGTTGCTGACTATTTCCTAAATCTGCCAGAGCCTCTGCTCCCGTCTGAATTTTATGAGCTTTTTGTTAATATCTTGGGTATGTGTCTGCCTTTCAGTTTTACTGTAACTGAGAATGCACATGCATGCTTACTTACGACCTTTAAGGCACTGCCGCAGTGTTCCTAAATGCTAACTAACAGATATATTATTGCTTAATATTTTAAGCTTATTTTTGTAATCTCTCTTTCGTTTCCCGATAGTTGTTTTTGGCTACATAACGGTTCCCAACAGTCATAATGGAAAGCATAGATTTCCTAATAACACTAAATCCAGCACCGGCAAAAAGACATCACTTAAGCAATGAAAAGTCAACAGAATGCCTTTTAAGTTTGGTACAGAAGGTTAACAATGAAGAAGGAGGATGTTGAACTTAGTTTTGGGGAGATTGCCAGAGACCACAAAGACTATATCCCTCCAGATGTGTTTGCTTAAAAGAATCATTGGTACGGTTCCTTCATTATTAGACCCAGTAGGGGAATTATTGGGGGAAGTTGTCAAAATCTTTCTTTTTGCAGGAAGGAAACTGATGCTGCTCCCTTGAAGGAATAGTTGATAGTATTTACACGGACAACAGTGACTGTCTGAGCAAAATTTGCAACCTATCTCACAAAGACCAGAGTGCAGTGAGGTGAAAGAGTGGCCAGTAACGCTTGGAAAGAAAGCTGAATGTGTGACTGGCCTTAATGCTCCTGATCATAAACTGCTCTAAAGGACTAGTAATGGGGATTACTCTCAGAACAGTGAAAAACATGCTAGATCAGTGGGTGTGGGGGACTGTCTTGAATCTCGTACAAGTAAAAAAACACCAATTGCTGAGATCACCATTAGGCCTTTAAAATCAGCATAAGCTAGAATACAAAAGTGCTCTATGGACAATGCACCTGGAGATCTGGATATCAGCATAACAAAGAGATTGTCAGAGCATCGTGGAACTTTCAAATTCTTCTTTTGCTTCTTTACTTCCACATACTGCTTACCCCAACAGCACTGGCTCAAAAAGTAAGGTTCATGCTGTTCCTTGCATGTCTAAATGAATCCTTGCACTCCACTTGTTTACTGCATGCTGTGCAATAAACATATGCTGCTTATGCCTGTCACATGTGCATTCCTTAACTTGTACAGCACGTTTACTTGTGCCTGAAAATTCTGTGTGTAATAGACATAAAGCAGTGTAGTTCCGCTTCTCTTACTTTAGATTTCAATAACAATGTATACGATTATTTGTTTTCTTAAGTCATCAAGGGTTATCCTGCTTTTTCTTTTTCACCATCTGATTTATGCGTTACAAGAAAACTGAATACTTGCTAATTGATTCCATTCAAAATAACATCTTGGTCCTACTCATTTGGGCCATGTGTGTGACAACTGGGTGTAGCTTTTACTCTCATCTTAATCTTGTGGCATTCTTTCTAACTGGATCCGTCTGTTTACTGTAATCTGACCTAATCATCTGTTTTGCCACCTTTTTATATTTGCAAATTATTCTAGCAATAGCTCTCAGGTACATCTATTATGGTCTAGTTAGTTAATTCACTGAACTCTTTTCTACATTGAATAATGCCTTCCAGGTTTGTTGCAGCCACACTTGGAGAGAGTAGCAGTTGAGGCTATGCAACTTTGCTGTCTGCTTCTTCCCCCTGCAAACAGACGAAAGCTCCAGCTGTTAATGCGCATGATCTCTCGCATGAGTCAGAATGTGGATATGCCGCGGCTTCATGATGCCATGGGAAATAGATCCTTGGTAACTCTTTTTCTGTGTAAATTCAAATGTGCATTGATATGAGCTATTATCCATCATATATTGATATGTGTAAATAGATATATATACTAGGTCTTTGGTGTTGTGAGAGTGAGGTATTTATATATAATACACAAAAGCCATGAATATCTTGTAAATTATATCCTTCTAAAGGGTGACTAGTGATGTCATCCGTTATAAATGGTGAGTAGTGAAGTAATTTTTGTCTCACTAAAACTTGTATATTATAATAAATAAAGTAGCCCTTGTTGGAAAATATGAGGATATTCAAGTAACCTCGGAGTTCCATGACCTGTTTAAAAGTATGAGGCCTTCGGCCTTGTGCTTTTATATGGTCATGGAACTCCTCTGTGACTTATAATATCCTTATTTTACTATATTTATTTATATATGTGTATATCTATTTACTTTTTACCCCCTTGAACCTGTTGTTCCTCTGACCTTGCTTGCTGTTTGTGTAGGAATTTTCCTACCCAGTTGTGATGCCTGTAGTAATAAGCCTAAACGTTTTCCTTGTGTGGGGCACTGCAATATTCTGTTTTACAGATGATCCAAACCTTTTCTCAATGTGTCTTGTGCTGTGCTGAAGAAGTGGATCTGGATGAATTGCTTGCTTCAAGACTGGTTTCCTTCCTCATGAATCGTCACCAAGATATCCTACAAGTGCCTTACTATTTGCAAACTGCTGTCCAGGATCATATACAGTACCTTCAAAGACCCCATGTATGCTAAAGCTTTTAAACTGTATTTTTTTGTTTGTTTGCTTTAGCTTAAAGGGGTTGTTCACCTTTGAGTTAACTTTTAGTATAATGTAGAGCGTGATATTCTGAGACTATTTGCAATTGGTTTTCATGTTTTATTGTTTGTGGTTTTATAGTTATTTAGCTTTTTATTCAGCGGTTCTCTAGTTTGCAGTGTCAGCAATTTGGTTTCTAGGGTACATATTACCCTAGCAACCCTGCATTGATTTGAATAAGAGACTGGAATATGAATAGGATGGACTGAATAGAATAAGTAATAAAAAGTGTCAATGACAATAAATTTGTAGCCTTACAGAGCATTTTTTAGATGGTGTCAGTGACCCCCATTTGAAAGCTGCAAAGAAACAGAAGAAAATTGCAAATCATTAAAAAAACTATGAAAAATAAATAATGAAGACCAATTGAAAAGTTTCTTAGAATTGGCCCTTCTACAATATACTAAAAGTTAACTTGAAGGTGAACCACCCCTAGGGATCCTGTCATGGGAAAAAAAATAGTGCTGTTCCAGAAGAATTCTGCACTGAAATCCATTTCTCAAAAGAGCAAACAGATTTTTTTATATTTCATTTTGAAATCTGACATGGGGCTAAAGGTGGCCATAGACGCACAGATAATATCGTACGAAACGAATTTTCGTACGATATTCGGTGCGTGTATGGTGGGAAATGAGCCGACCGACATCGTCAGAGGATTAAGATATCGGTCGGCTGGTTGATCGGACTGGACGGAAAATTTTGATCGGATGCCTTTGAAAGCTCCCTGAACATCGGCCATTGTTAGTGCTGAATCGTCAGATACAAGTAGAATTCTATTGTTTTATACCTGTATATTTGATGATTCAGCTCTACACGTGTGTGTTGAAACAAACGATCTTTCTTGGAAAGATCTTTTCCGAGAAAGATCGTAATTGTTACGTCTATGGCCAGCTTAAGAACAGCACTCAATAGTAAAACCCATGTCCCACTGCATACTATTCAGTTACATTGAGAAGGAAAAACAACAGCCTGCCAGAAAGCAGTCACATGACCAGGGGCATCTGGGAAATTGACAAAATGGAAATTGACAAAATGTCTAGCCCCATGTCAGATTTCAAAACTGAATATAAAAAAATCTGTTTGCTCTTTTGAGAAATGGGTTTCAGTGCAGAATTCTACTGGAGCAGCACTATTAACTGAAAAAAACATGTTTTCCCATGTTTGTAACTGCGACTTCTCTGGTTATCTGGTTATGCATGTCAAATCTGGTGAAATGTGTCAAAAAATACATCTTATCTGAGTAGCCTAGCTGTGGTACTTGTGCAGAGTTTTCATCTCATGTACTGGTTCTATGGAGAACTATGTTATTTGTGACAATATATAATGCACACATTGTTCAATTCCAGGTCCCCATGAATATTTTGTAAATTCTATAGTACTGGTTTTTGGGCCTGACTGTTGAGATTAATCTCATCCGAAAAAATGCCATATGGTATACATTAAAGAACCCCTATAGCAAGAGGTTAAAGGGGAAACCATGCTAAAATCTAATAGGGCACAACTGCAATTTACTTTAAATTATTTTTACAAATGAGCAGATTTTAAGAAAATGCATTAATTGCCTCTTGTTCTCTGCCAGCTCCTGCAGCTGGAGAATTTCTGTGGGGGTTGGCTACATTTTCAAGATGAAGGCATCTACAATTTGAAGCCTCCCAAAGACATTGTCCCCCTCCCTGTGCTGTTTTCACTTGATTGGACATTGAAAAGAAGGGCTAAACAAAATCTTATAGGGGGGGAAAGGGGAATTCATCATCTTCCAGGCAATCAGGTGCTAAATATTGCATGTACATTGAGAAGTTGCAGCTCAACTGACAGTCCACTTACTCTAGGAGCAGTGTATCAGATTGTGCTCATTAGCTGGGCCTGGAAGTCTCATGCAGGGAGAGATCTGCACGGAGCATGTGAAAACGGGTAGCGCAAACATACGTTTGTTAAATTATAATTTATATTAAAAGTTGTCTCTTGCTAGAATATTAAGTTGTTTTAGTAAACCTAGATACAGATGCTAACTATATTTTGACCTCCTTGTTTTTTTTTATGCCTACAGGTGAAGCAAGTAACTGTGCCAGCCTATTATTTTTGTAAGCAGATAAGCACCCAAGAGTTTGAAGAGCAGAAATTGGGCACCTCTCAAGCTGCTATAATGGAACTTTTAGAAAACATTATAAGAGACAAAACTTTAGCCGTTAAGGACAAGAAGAAGAAGCTAAAGCAGGTGAGACATTTTAAAAAGCTTTTATGTTTAACTTCTAAAGTCGTCTCATTTTTAGTATGCTATTGATGGCACTGCCAAATTGTATGAGACTAAATCCGTGCAACTGCCTTTTGTCATGATGTAATTTTCTATGTTTTAGTGCCAGGTTTCCTCTAATCTTTTTCAAAACCAGAATTTCCTGATGCAAACAGTCCTGTGGCTAAGGGTAATGCAAGACAAACTAAACTTAAAAAAAAAAAGCTCTAGATTCTTAATCCACAATATTTATCAATAACTTTGCAAAACAGTGTCAATGTAGTGTAGAGGAAATCTACTTGCTACTCAGTTGACTATATAAGCCTATTTTAAAAATAGATTTACAAATGACATTGTCATTCTTATTAGCGTGCTAGTTGCCAGTCTACAGACTCTGCTCGTGCTAATCCTTTTATAAAGATCCTTGTACCCTTCCTAATTACTGTAGCTGTTGAGGAGGGGGCTCTGATTCTCTACAAATGAAAAACTATAATCCAATGAAATGTTCAAATAAAAAGATTAGCGTAAAGCCTCTTGTAAGCTTATACCATTACACATGTTTATACTTTCAAGGTGGGTTAACATGTTAACTACAAAATCCAAGCCCTGTCAAGAGAAGCAGTAGCTGTGGCATGCAGTTTTTATTTTGCCTTTACATTTTGACGAGCATTCAATTAATGCACATAGTATTTTTTTTTTCCTCTTCAACATGATCGCTCTACCTTCTTATAGGTGTCCTTATTACTTCTACAAACATCTGACTAATATATCCTCTCTTCTTTGAGTGCTGTAAAGGCATTTTTTACTATTTTGTAGTAGTAGGATAAACTGTCAGTGTTGTCCAAAATAAAATAACCCTGTTGTGGCAGCATGTCTATGTAGTGCACTATATTTAAAAAATTATTACTCTTAGTTTGTTTTGTCTGTTTCAGTTTCAGAAACAATACCCAGATATTTACCAAAGCTGGTTTCCAACCACAGAAAGTGAAGCCAAATTGTTTGGCAATAAACCTGCAATCAAACAACCAATGTTGATGCTGAAGAAGCCAAAATTTAAATACCTACGCTGCTGATTAGGGAATATACACAATTTAAAATGACGTGCAAATCTTGTACATTCCTCTTCTGTACTTTGATATGCATCTCTGTCCCCTTCCTCTATTGCAAATCATGGGTAAATATGACTGCCTAGTGTATTTAAACTGGAGGCGTGCGCTAATAATGTCCATTACAACATTAGCATTAGACCCAGCACATATGTCCTGGGAAGACGTGGGGGGCTCCTAGAACTCCCCTAGCAGAATGCATGCAATGAAATCTGTTTTTCAAAAAAAAAATTTTTATTGTAATATATTTAATTCTAAAACCTAACTTGGGGTGCAAGTTGGTGGAGTGTTATCACTTTCCACCCCCCGCAGCCTATCCACAGAACAATGGGAAAGTAACCAAATCACTGCTTCCTGAATTCCCTGCATTGCTAAAAATGCTCCCATGCCCCACCTAGTTGTAAATGAGAACTCTATAACCCAAGCCTGACTATTAGGTAGGCTGAAACAGAATTAAAAGGTTGAACTTGATAGGTGTTTTTTTCAGCCTAACTAACTTACTATGTTAAAATTCCTCAAATTAGGAGGAAACCATAGCTTATCTGAAAGCAGTTCCATTGTGAAGTGCTGTGCACCATAAAACTTCATAATAAAATTATGATGTGGTAAAATTGCAACATAAAGTTATCACATAATCACTTTAAGCTCCTTTACAATAACACAAGCATCATGTGCAGAATGGACATTGCAGGATGATGATTGAGCAAATGTTCAGTCCTCAAAGATAAATGATTTTTGTAAGGATCATTAACATTCAAAAAGACCATTGTTCTGGGTATAGTTTTCCTTTAAAGATAAAAAAAAATGATGGCACAGGTTTTCTTGGAAGTGTGACCATGTTTATCCCTACTGATTTCAATTGCAGTACGTATATAAATAAGGTTTTCTATGTATTACAACCAAGCCCATACAGAACATAATGCAGAGAGTATACCTTTTTAATAACAACTTTTTATGGTTCATTCTTTGAAGCAGACAGCCTACAAATGGATAACTTCAGGTTATCCAGTCTCCAGGATTCCGAATTCTATGTGCTATAAAGATCAGCTGGGTACTAACAAGTTCTGTTTGGAAGTGCACCAAAGAATGTCTCTGAAGGTCAGAAAATTGATAGTGAAACCTTCAGTTTTTTGAGAGCAAAAGCCTGCTCTCATTATCACATGTATTGGAGATGATACAATGTGAAAAGTGTCTGTTCCAAAGCACAGCAGACTCCCCATGCTCCATACCACAGCTAAAATCTGGGTTACAAAATGATCCATGTCATTCTTGTGATCTGTGGAATGTGTTTTCCAATTCTTTCATACCTTTTCATGGTAAATCACATTCTAAAAAAATTATTATATATTTATTTTATTATAGCTCCTATTTGTTACTTCAAATAAAAAATCCAATTTATGCAATGGCTTGTGCTAATTCCTTCTTAAATAATTACAACCTCTTTATTTTTGCTTTCTTTATCCTTCTCTGTAATACATAATAAAGGAAACCTGATTCTGCTCAAAAGATGGGAAAAATTTGTACAAGTTTTTGTTACTTTTTATTACTGTGATTTGCACATTTTGTTTGTTGCCGTTCAATGCCTAAAGGTTTGAAACTGACTCGTTAAGACTGTAAGGTCTCTTAGAATGAGCAGTTTTCTTGCAATTTTGTCTTAGTGATTGCTGTACTTTGCCCTGCATTTGTAAATGTTTCCTGTCCTGTTTATATATTTTTACCACATTTTATTTTTGTATTCAAGAGATTTGTAACGGCTTTTTTCCAGATATGCATGCTACTATTCAGAAGCTATGTTTTTTTTTTCTAAGTATGAAAGCAAATAAAAAAAATATATATAATTTTTCAAGTGTCTGTCTACATCATTTTGCCACTGATGATCTTTTAAATACAGCAACTTGAGGTGAAATCGGTAAGATAAACCACACATGGTGGTCATGCCCTAATGCCCAGAGATACTGGATAAGAATTGTAAACATGGTATACTCTGTTCTTGAAGTTGTGTTATTAACCTGGAACCCCTAGATTGCATACAGGTATGGGCCTGGAGTTCCCCATACCCTTTCTGTCTTTATAGTAGACATCTAGTACACTGCAAATAGTGATGGTACTAATTTCACTCTCCCCCTTAAAACAACAACAATAATGTTTACCTTAAAATGATCTCATATACTGTTTATAAGGTTAAACTGTTGTTATAAAGTTACTGACTGTATGATTTAGCTAAATTATTGTGATACAGACCATAAACTAAGGCAACATTGCATACTGTAAAATGTAATAATGACAGTATGGATGTTTTGATAGAAATGTTGCCCACGATGGAAATAGGTTTATCCACAAACTTTGATAAAATAAATAATTTATTGACAAAAAAAACACACCAACTTGTTTTAGTATAGCTTAAAGGAGAGTGAAAGGTTAAATCTAAGAAAGCTTAATCAGAAAGGTCTATATAAATACAACCGTAAACCCTCAAAGTAATGCTGCTCTGAGTCCTCTGTCAAAAGAAACCCTGCATTTCTTTCCTGCTATTGTGTACACATGGGCTTCTGTATCAGACTTCCTGTTTTAATTATAAACCTCCACGGCTTGGGCTTGAGCATGCTCAGTTTGCTCCTCTCCTTCCTGCTGTAATCTGAGCCCAGAGCTTCAAAGGTGAAGTCTTACGGGTTTATTGTATATTGCAAATACACACTCACAATAATTAAAAGTAAACAATATTTATTAGGACATGATAGACAGAGGCCAAGCTGGTCAGGTTCTCTAAGCAACCCAGCTATCCATCTTCCCCCCCTCCTACATGCAAGCACAAATAAACATAATGTGCTTAGTACATGGAGTACTGTATTTCAACTTGCAGGCAGGGTAGGAACAAGGACCTGGGCTAGGGGTAGGCTACATATTGGGTATGTGCATAGCACCCCCCAAACTTTGCACCCTAGGCTTGAGCCTCTTCTAGAGCAAAATAACAGGTAACATCTTAGTCACCATTAAAGGGGTGCTCCACCTTTAAATTAAGTTTTAGAATTGGTCTTCATTATTGTTTTTTTTACGTTTTATGTTCTCATTATTTGCCGCCGCCTTCTGACTCTTTCCAGCTTTCAAATGGAGGTCGCTTACAACATTATAAGTGATCTGTAAAAGCTGCAAAATGAATTGTAATTTCATCTTTCTATTCAGGCCTATTCATATTCCAGTATCATAATCAAATCAGTGCCTAGTTACTAGGGTAATTTGTACCCCAATAAACCAGACTGCTGAAATTGCAAACTGGAGCAACGGAATAAAAAGCTAAATAACTCAGAAACCACAAAAATGGAGGCCAATTGCAAATTGTTTCAGAATATTACTCTCTACATTATATTAAAAGTTAACTCAAAGGTAAACAACCTCTTTCATTTCCAAAGGCTTATAAATCTGGAGCATAAAGATCCATTTATTTAGTGGAGTTTACGGATTAAGTCCCCACTGCTCATGTCTCTGACAATCCAGTCTATGCCAATGACTTTTAATATGCTTACATACCCAAATCACTCAACCTGACCCCACCACAAAAAAAATAAAAAGTTATTTCACGCCGTTAAAAGATCACTGTAAAAAGTTAGGACGTGGTGATAAAACCTTTGTATAAATAGATCTATATACTGTGTATATATATATATATATATATATATATATATTCACTTATACAAAACAGTCACAAACTTTTAGATAACAATGCCAACTTAATCTCATTACTGAATGTTCTAGGACAAAGGTCTTGGCTTGAAAAAAACACTCACATAACCAACTGATAAAACGATTTAATCCAATTGCATAATGATTTGCACAATGACCTTAAAAATTAATGAAGCTTGCATTCCTAAAACCGAGCAGAGATAATTTTAGCTGTGTTGTACTTTTTGATATGTTTGGAAGTTAATCTGATTTTTTTGGCACAGGATTCAGAAGGAGGGTAACATTAAATGCACATTATTATCTAAAAAAAAAAAAAGTTTATATTTCTGCCTCTGTTAGGGTGTATATAAAAAGTGTACCAGTGTACCATTGCCCGTGACCTGGCTGTTAGACATATTATTTGCTGATTTAGTCACATGTAAAGCATAAGCTAATTGGCTTATTTTTGAAAATCATTGTTATCTTCTAAAGGGTGCAACTTGCTGGGCTGCAGTAGTTGTAAACAGTGAAATGAAATTCAGTCAGGGAGGGACTAGGCCAGAGGGACATTGGGAAGAAGACCTGTGGACAGTGCTGACCCAGACCTGCTCCCCACCCTGGGTGCTGCACCCATATCTACCCCAGCCCCAATCACAGCCGCAGCAACATAAAATAAGGTAACTGGAGGGGGCCTTAAATGCAGTCAGTGCAGCCCTACTATGTGGCCCACATCTGCTTTAGGTGAGGTATTTCAGTGCAGGGCCAACTTTATGGTTTAGCAAGTTAATTTCCGTTCAAGAAAATAAAATACAGCTTTATAATCATAATAACTTTTGTTCTAATTATGATCATACTATTTCTTAACATTTAAGAAATTACAGCAGTTTGAAATGTATCAAATATGAAAATGAGGAATCCTGAGTCAGGGAGAAGTGTTTCTGTTTTGGCTAATGCTTCAACTATCAGATCCATTCATGTACTGTAACTGTAAATTGTTGGAAAAAAATATTGAAATAAAAGAACTAGAAAAGGATTTTTCCAAATCTTATTAAATCTGCCAACTACCCCCATTGGTAATTGGTGCATATTGTGCTGCGCACACTTACCAAAACAGCCCCTAAAGTTGCTGCCATGCCCAAGGGTGCCATATATAATGGGTTTTCTACTATATTATTATATAAAATTAAGTCCACAGCACTTTATAGTGATTTTTCATCATTCACATCAGTCCCTGCCCCAGCAGAGTTTATAATCTAAGGCCCCTATCACGTTTACACACTATGCTCAATTTTATTAGGAGCCAATTAAACTGCCTGTATGTTTTTAGAGCATGTGAGGAATCCCATGCTAGTAAGGCTAATGCCAAAGGGGCTGGCTTTGGCATGTGGAAAAGCCCCCATGTAGCATTAGCCTAAAGAAAAAGGATTTCTTGCAGATTCCTGACTGGAACTGAGTGTTTAACCCCAGTATTGAAGGACAATAATGTTTTCACTGTATATATATATATATATATATATATTTACATTTTCAGATGATCAGAAATAAATTAGGAGAACATCTATAATAAGGGACATGTGGCAGATCAAATAGAAGTATATACAGTAAGCATAGGAGTCTGTGTTTGTTTTTAAATACATTGCTTTCCTGTGTTAGGCTAATGGCAGTCTATATTGTTTTCTTTTTTCTGCACCTCCTAACAGATCATCATTGATAACAGTGAGTCAGAGGAATAGGATGTGCTGATAACTCCAAAAGAAGGCACTATCAGAAGAGTTATTAAAGTGGACCCAAAAAAAAATATTAAAAATCATATTTTATCACATTAGTCAAGCAAAATGAACATTAATTACACTATATAGATTATTTTATTCTTGTTTCCTTCAGTCTGGGAATTCATAATTCTATCAAGCAGGCAGGAGCCATTTTGTGGACACTGTTATTAAGACAAGCCTTGTATCATCTCAGAATCTTGTTTGTGCACCAGAATGGGGGACCCAATGTCTATCCCCATGTCCTGGCTACACAATTAAATGGTTAAGAGAACTGGGGGAATGTGTGGGGAGCAGTGACATCTAGGAAGTGCTGAATGGAAAGTGAAAGTAATTGTCTGCCCAGCCTTTATGCCTAAGGCATAGAGGAGTGGCAGACAATATTTGATTGACAGCTGAGATTTTTAAATGAGCTTAAAACAGCTATGAATGCTTTTATAAAAAAAGCAGAGGAGGACTGGGGAGGCGACAATCTCTGGCAGGGAAGGGCAATTAAAAGAGAGTTACAATACATTTCATTATTCAGTTAAAAAAATCTGAACAAACTTTATTGGGATAAAAACAATTAAAAATACTTTGATGTATTGATCTGGTCTTAGCTTATTTGGGATAATGCTAAGTAGCAATAATTAATGTATTAATTCCACCTAGATCTTACATCAGACCCTCTTACATAACAACCTTTCTATATGATGTATAGGGTGACATTGTAGGCATGTGGATTCAATCAGAACCAAGTATAATAACCAATAGAACCAGTAATCACTGTCTATCAATGCCACCCTGACTCACAATTCCGTACACAGGGTTTACACCTATCACTCTGTCCTTTCAGAGGTACCTAATTATATTGTGGCCTAGTCCCTATAACTTTTCCTATAGCACTTGCAGCCTGTTTAATGTCAACAGCCCAACTGGTGGCTATTTTTAATTCTGATACTGCTAACTCATATCACCCGGATCAGTGTATTTTCATTTTTAACACAGTGTTATGGTGTGACAGACTTCTCATTTAATCCACAGGGAGTAAGAGTGTTAAGTTCATATATCCATCGACACTCATTAGATAAGAGCATTCAATTGTTGCTGATGTAAAGATTGTGAGATTTCGCCAACATTTTGCTTTTGTGGGTTAAACGCTCGTCAGGTGCAGTTCTCTTATTTGAAATTTTATTTTCTTTAATGCAGCTGGGGATATTGGCTAATGGGAAGAAGGGAGGTTGAGTGGTTTCAATAATGCCACGTTAAGAACAAAAACACACCAATCCGGACAATGCGAATTAGCAGTATTACAATTTAAAATAGCCACCAGTTGGGCTCTTGACATTAAACTTTTGGAGAGCTGTATAATTCTTTCACATATTTTTTTATTTTCTCTTACTACATTTATTTACTTCAAATGAATGGTGCAACATTAATAATTCTTCCGATAGTTCCTTCTTTTGTATAATCTAAAATTAAGCTAATGGCATACATTGGTCCAGATTTAATTACATGAGAAAAAGCTCTCATGGTTTATCACCTAAAAACTCTATTGAAGTCTATGGGAAAATCTGGAATTAAATTAGGGGCTAATGCTTCTCTTCTAAAATTAAATCTGTCCCATTGTTAGTGTGCATTCACATGGAATGGACTTTGGCAATAGAATGCCACGGGCTATGTACCACTAACCCATGGCATTCTAGTAGACAAACTAGTAGGAAAACTACACCCCCCAAAATGAATGGTTAAACAACAGATAATGTATATCATATTAAATGGCACGTTAAAGAATCTTACCAAACTGGTATATATATTTAAGTAAATATTGCCCTTTTATATATTTTGCCTTGAACCACCATTTCATGATGGTCTGTGTGCTGCCCCAGAGATCACCTGACCAGAAATAATACAACTCTGACTGTAACAGGAAGAAGTATGGAAGCAAAAGACACAGCTCTGTCTGTTAATTGGCTCATGTGACCTAACATGTATGGTTTGTGTGCACTGTGAATCGTAGGATCCCAGGGGGTGGCTCTTATTTCTTAAAATGGCAATTTTCTATTTATGATTACTCAATGGCAATACTACTAAAAAAGTATATTATTGTGAAAATGGTTTATTTCCAAGAAGCAGGGTTTTACATATTAGCAGTTTTGTGCAATATCTTTTTATAGAGACAGTTCAGGGGGTACAGTTTCCCTTTAAGCAGTAAGGCATTAATGTTATACTACAGGGCAGCAATTGCAAAACACCCTAAATATCAGACACTCAACCTAATGCAATAATTCATGTGTAGAAGTGCAATCTAACTGGAATTCACTATTTACAAAAGAGCAATTGAAATAATCGAAATGTATGGACATTTTCATACTGCTTTGAAACAGCCCATTAAATATGAATAGCTTTTTTAAAAATACAATTACAACATCAGATTCGTTTTTTGATGCTTCATAAATAGAAACATTTCTCCCAAGATGGTCAAATAAAACCTTATATTAGCCACATACTCACTAACTCTTAAGCTGGCAGCTTATTGGCCTATGCATGGCCTGCTGTTTTGGCCTGTTTACAAGGACCATGATGCAGACTAATACCTGACTGGAGCTAGGTCATATATTGATAATGAAAGCTGAAAAATTGGATCATCGCCTGGTGTATTTGCATAGCTTGCGAACCAAATAATTGAATCAGTGCAATTTGGCTAAGCACACAGGTGGGCATATTCGGCACACATCCATTTGTTTGGTGACTTCTGACTTGCTCATGCATGACCATATCAGCCAGCAGATTGTACCACAAATATGGGACAGCATGCCTGGGTTTTTCCAGATATGGGATCTTTCCTTAATTTGAATCTCCATACTTCGTCTGCTAAAACAAATCATAAACATTAATTAAACCCAGTAAGTTTATTTTGCCTCCAATAAATATTAATTATGTCTTTGTTAGGATCAAGTGCTGTATTATTAATATTGAGAAAAATGTATTTTTACAAATGTTAAATTACTTGATTACAATTAAGTCTATAGGAGACAGCTCCTAAATAAAGAGCTTTATGGTTAACATGTTTCTGGGTAACGGATTCCATACCTGTACTAAATAATAACTTTCAATATGACTGTAGCTGGTCACTGCAGAACAATTGTCAGGATACCAAAAATATTTTTTTATTTCAGCAGAAAGACATTTCGAGTTAAAGACATTTTTAGTTAGCATTCTGCACACATTTCCAGCTATCTTTGTGTTCTGTTCAAACTGACCATCTATCAGCTTGAGCTAATTTATACAGTGGTATGATGCTATGGACACACAGGGGCAAATTCACTAAAGCGCGAAGCGTCTAAAGCTAGCACTAATTCGCCAGCGTGGCGTCATTTCACAACTTCGCAAATTCACTAACCGACTCTGGCGAATTTTCGCTAGCAAAGTAGATAGATTTGCGCAACTTCGCACCCTTACACCAAGCGAAGTTGCGCACTGACGAAGGATCATAAATACGCAAATTCACTAAGATGAATATTTTCCTCAACGTTAGCACTTATGTTAGATGTTACTTCGCCTGGTCAGGTGAAGTTCAATAAAATAGATAGGAGGTTGAAAAAAGTCCCAAAAAAACGCCGGCGTAGTATTTTAGCATAGGAGGGTGATAGACTGAAAAAGATCGATATTTTTTTGTGGGGGTTACCCTCCTTCCCCCCTACATTTCCTAACATATGGCAACTCAAATATACAGGGGGCACATGTAGGACAATAGGACAACTTTATATAATTTTATTAAAGGTTTCGTGGGCTTGTGTAGTGGAATGTAGTGGCTGTAACATATACTTCTATTGTAACTTAAAGTTCTCGCCGTATGCAAATTAGGCTTCGCTAGCGAAACAGCGATTTGCCTAGTGAAGTAACACTAGCGGAACTACGCTACCGTTCGCCGACCTGAGTGTAAATGCGCACTTTAGTGAATTTGCGTAGAGCTGGCGAAAATTTGCCTGGTGAAGTGCGGCGAACGCTAGCAAAACCAACGCTAGCGACTTTTCGGATCTTAGTGAACTTGCCCCACAGACTTTTGGCTGCTTTCATATTTTTGCAGGCTGAGAGAAGGAGGCCTTCTCCATGCCCCTGCTCTATTGATTTGGATCAGATCAGCCTGTGTGCAGTCACATACAGCCCAAATACTGACCTCAGCTTCATCTCCGCTGTGTGTGACCCCACACAGTCAGATGAGAATAAATTAATTGAGCAGGGGCATGGAGCAGACCTGCTTCTCTCAGCCTGCATAAATATTTTTTAAAACAGCCAGAACCAACAGCCTGTGTGCCCATAGCCGAAACAGAAATTAATAGGCCCTACAAAAACAAAAAACACATAAATAAGAAACGGTAACACCATGAAATGTGTGTGCTTTATATGCATTTTAACATATTAAAATTTACCCTGCACTGGTTTGTTGCAGAAACTCTACTGCAGAAATATGCTGTGCAGCTATGGGAGTAGTCATTAAGCTGTATAGGCAAAAAGTGCTTAAACAAGGGTCAAATGCAGACTGGTAACCTTTTTATAAAACAGGATATTAGTTGCCAAGAAATAGTATATCCATAGTTTCTGGAATAACATACAGATTTCACTTTTAAATGTTACTGGTCAAATTTAAGGAGTATCATGTTTTCATGAAAAATTATGTTATTTAATTTTGAATAATTTTTCAAAATATACCATTTCATATTCAAATCTCAGGGTCTTATCTGCAGCATAAATTAGTCTGGCCCTATTCTTTCATGTCCCATGATAAAATGGGTGGTGTAGAAATGGTTGCTTGAAAAAAGCCACAATGATAAACAGACTGGAAAATCACAGCTTTATACCCAACCTTTTTATACCACTCATGCCAAAAATTCTTCCATGTCTGAATTTCTCCTATTCGCTTCAATGAGTTATGCCAAATGATTAGGCCAAGAAAGATAAAATAATTTTATGTGTTAGCCTGTTTGGAAGAATAGATACCTTCATAAACAGCACAATTAGTGGAGTATTTCCACATTTGAGATAAATCCACGTCATATGATAAGGCATTATAAACACCACATGCTCAACACAAAGTTTTCCTCCTTTTTCATGTAAAATAATTTATTTAGACTTATGATTATGTATTTACTTGTGAAGCCTACTACAACATTAGATGAACATGGACCATGTCGGTGCACATGAAATGGAAAAATGAGCATTGGAACAGCAATCAAGTTTGCTATAATCTGAGGAGCATTTAGAGTATTTTGGGTATAAAGGGTATCCATTGTAAAACAAATTCAGTGTTTTACAAACAGTGGCCAATTAGTATGTCAAAAGCCTATTCATGCCATGACTGAATTCTTTCCCTCGATTCATTCTTTTAATCCAGTCGTGGTTTGAAAAGATTTGGAATTGAAAACCTTTCAAAGACGTCCCTTGTGCAGAAAGCAAGTAGCAAAGTCTATAGAAGGACCTGCAGCAAGAGAATTCCAGCTCTGAAAGCCACTTCTGTCTCCACTCCTCCTGGGGATTGGTCAGTGTAGCTTGTTAATGAGATTATTCTCTTGTAGAAAGTCAAAGTTCCTATAAATAGTGTGGACTCCATACTCAAAGCTCACTCCTGGACTGGTTGATTCGGCTTAAAAGACAGAATGACGAATCAGTAAGTATGAGCTTGCCATATTAATATTCTGTTCTATTTATGTGGCTGACTTATTTAACATTTCGTAGTCTCCTTTTAGATTACATTTCTATGACAAATATACATTTTAAATATATATTTATATTGTTGTTTATTAGAAATACGGGCAAAGGTAAATATTTAAAAGGCACTATATGATTCACCATAAAATCTGAAAGTGTGAAAATTCCTGTAAAACTAAATAAATCTGTAAGAATATTTTTTGGCAAATTGGTGGCTAAGTGTCAATACTTTTGATGGACATTTTATGTAGCAAGGGCATTAAAGGCCAAAATAAATATTTCTACACACACACACACACATAAATATATATAGTAGTATATATAGTATAATAGTAGACTGCGGATGAGTACGGACTCTCATCACAAGGTTCAAAAAATGCCTGGCTGCAGTGACTTTGAGAAAGGCCGAAACATTAGTCCTTTAAAACAAAAAATTTGTATTTAAGACCAAAGAGTGCGGACCTTCTTTGTGGAGATATATATATATATAATATAGCTGTCTTGCCAGTATCTATAAATAAAATATCTCTTGCGAGAAGTATTGCTATTTTTTATATTCCATTTTATTTGTATTTTAGAAGCCATGAATGCTATTTGACCCCTTTTTATCATAGATAAACTAAATTCAAAATGTGTCATTATTTATCTACTATCTACTTTCCACTGGGTGGAGAGTACTAGTACTTGGTATATACTAATGTATATGGAGCCCCTTTCCTCTTTTAATACAGGGTTTCTCAGTTTGGATCACCATACTTTAAGCCTACTTTAACACACTCAAACATTAAATAAGCCCAATAGGATTGTTTTGCCATTAATATGGATTTATGCAGCTTAGCATCAGCTGGAGTCTATAGGAGACAGCCATCCAATAATTTAGAACATTCCAGATAGGGCTTCCCATAAGTGTATTACAGTTCCCTAAAAAGTTATTATTATTATTACAAGACTGGTTCTTTGCTTATACTGTTGTAACACCTCAAATTTCTAGGGGCACATAATCCCTTTAAAATATCAAAATACATCCCTAAACCTTTTTATATTGTATTCAATCATGTTTACATCCATACAATGTTTTATATTATAATGCACTAAACCCCAGTTACAGACACTGCAGTGATCCTTGAGTTCTCAATTCACAGAAGTTGTATTTACTGTACAGGAGGTTTCAAACATCACATGCACTTGTGCATTCTGTCCCTTAGCAGCCCCTAGCCATGCAAGTATAAATGAAGCATAAAGCACCTTTCCCCATCCTTTGATACTGACAAATCATAAAGGGAAGAAGCAAACCTTTGCATTCAGGCAATTGCCTTTACTTAATTTATTAATACCCAATACTATTTGGCATACTCGTTGGCTTTTATCAATACTATTTGGCATACTCGTTGGCTTTTATTTATTAATACCCAATACTATTTGGCATACTCGTTGGCTTTTATTTATTAATACCCAATACTATTTGGCATACCCGTTGGCTATGTGAGCCAGACATCAGAGAGGCTTGGAAAAAGTATCAAATGAAGACTACATTGTGTAGTGCACATAAAGGCTCATCTGATGAGTCTGCACTGGCTTCCTGTGTCATCCCATCATTGGTGTACTGGAGATTGAGTTTATAAACTATTAATATATTGTTCAGCAGCATCTTGAAGGGATTTTTGTCATCTTGGTGATGAGAGCAGTAGCATTCTTGAGGAGACAAAGAAAATCTTCACCCCCCATATCATTAGATGGTTTCTCACACCTACTGTTTCATTTATTGTTCTTTGTATTGCATCCTTAGAATTGTTTTACAAAGCATTGCACAGAGATTGTTTGACTCACAATAGTCTCTGCCCCAGTGGAACTCAATGTCCCTTATCAACTGAGAAAAAGGGCAGAGAGTATATTACAATGTCTTCCGCTTCTTCTGCACATATAGTTTATCTCACCCTAAAGTCTGTTACATATTTAGAATAGTTTTCTGTGTACATGCAACAATTCTCTGCATATTTTCACATATATGGCTATTTTGTTTGCTTCAACTAATACAGTTGTGACATTTAAAATGGGACTGTTAAAATATATATTTTTTTCCTAGTGTGGAGCATCCTGCTGCGGGTTACAAGAAACTCTTTGAAACAGCAGAGGAGCTGGCAACCCCGATGGCCACCCATGTAACAGGTGAAGGCTGCTTATTCTGTTGCTCTCTTGTTTAGCAGTAATATAAAATGCAGTTACTTTATTGCCAATGACCCATAATTACTAGTGTCAGGTATATACTGTAACCATCCATCTTTGCAGCACACAATGGTCAGTCTTAAAAAAAAACTGAAATCCATCCTTCCGATGAAATATTTACTGTAGAACTTTTTTGTTCATTAAGGTATAGCACTCCAGCTGTGAGAGCACTAAGCAATACAAATGCCAGATAGACAACTACTCATTGCTGCCTCGACTAAGTATACTGTATGGCTGCTGGGCCATACCAGCTGGCAAACCATTGTGGCCCTATGGCTTCTTTAGCCCTATGTGCAGAGCTGGCTTTAGACATTCAGCAACCATTTTCCATTGCCTGTTTTTTTTTATTCTATATTTTATTATAAAAAGAAAGAGCACCAGTAACATGGGCTAAATTCTCCAGTTATATCACACTCCATGTATTAAAAACACACCACCCCACAGAGTTATGTACCCTAAACTGACTAAATAAAATGACAAATCAAAACCCCAAGTACATATCTGTTTGATATTCTGTCAAAAATAGAACTTTCATCTATCACTCTAAAAAGCATGTATTTCTCAAAATTGATGAGTACAAATAAATGGTTACAAAAGTATTAAAGGTATGAGATCCATTACCTATAGACTCCATTTTATCCAAACAAACACATTATTTTTCAATAATTTCCTTCTCTGCAATAATAAAACATTACCTTGTACTGGATCCAAACTAAGATATAAGTGATCCTTATTGGAAGCAGAACCCGTCTTTTAGGTTTATTTCATATTTACATGATTTTTAAGTAGATGACTTAAGGTATGAAGATCCCAATTACACAAATGTCTGTTATCTGGAATCTGGAAAGCCTCAGGTCTCATGCCTGTATTAAAACACTAAGGAAACACATATATATTTAGCAGATAGAGAGACAGACAAGGCTCTAATCAGGAATTACAGCCTTAAATTGAACACAGCTGACATATCAGCTCTAGAAAAAGAAAAACATCTTTGTGTTAATGAATTAAACTTTCCCTTAAAGGAAAACTATACCCCAAAAATGGGGGTGTGGGGGTGGGGGTGTGGTAGTGGAAACATTCGTTCAAATCCTTTTAATCCTAACTAGATCTTGAATCTTCCTTTCTAAGGGGCCTTGGATTTGTGTCTTATTAGGGTGTATTTAGCCTCTCTCATATATAGGGCAACTTAATTTCAAGGCCACAGTACCGGTTACCCTGTCCTCCCTTATCTTTGTGGTGTCCCAGGTTTTAGATAATTATTATTATCCAGTTTCTTTACTAAGTTTTTAAAGGGTTTTATCAGCTGGCTTTTTTATGTCACGTTCAATCATGGTCATAATTATTCACTGATTGGGTAATTTTAATTGTTAGGTTAAATCAACTATCTATTGAGCACTTGCACTTTAATAAATTATTATCTATACTTACAGCACTAAATGAATTGTTATTAGATTTTTGTCCATAATTATTATATTGAAGTCTGAATTAATTCATTCATTCATCAGTTGTCCTCTAATTGAGTACTAGGCCACTTTGTTTTGTAATTAATGAAATCAAGTTTTTATTGTTTCTAAATATGAATTACAGGATATTGATTTCATGTCATTTTGGTCACTGGGGTGATATTCCCTCTTTTTAATGAATTGTGTTTTCAGACAAGTAAATTATATATAACTTATTCACATTAGTTGTTGGGATAACCTCGTTTATCACACACTTATTTATTATAACAGCTGTTATAGGTTTTTTTTGTCTAATTATTGAAATAGTATAGGTGGGGTTCCTTTTCTATATTCCTTTTCATATTAAAGAATCTTACCTACCTGGTATATATATTTAAGTAAGAATTGCCCTTTTACATCTCTTGCCTTGAACCACCATTTCGTGATGGTCTGTGTGCTGCCTCAGAGATCACCTGACCAGAAATATTTCAACTCTAACTGTAACAGGAAGAAGTGTTGAAGCAAAAGACACAACTCTGTCTGTTAATTGGCTCATGTGACCTAACTTTATAGTTTGTTTGGTATGTTTTTGTGAACTGTGAATCCTAGGATCCCAGAAGGCTGTCCTTATTTTTTAAAATGGCAATTTTCTATTTATGATTACCCAATAGCACATGCTACTAAAAAAGTGTATTATTATGAAAATGGTTTATTTACATGAAGCAGGGTTTTACATATGAGTTGTTTTATGTAATATCTTTTTATAGAGACCTACATTGTTTGGGGGGTATAGTTTACTATCCTTTAAAGAAAGTAAAAATTGGATTTTATTTATTTGCCTTTACTTGCCCTTTAAATACAATTTATGGAAAAAACAAAGGTGATAATTTAATCATATAGGTTTACTTCTACACTATCATGCATTAAATACTGCTGACCATATACAGAGGCCATTATCAGCATGAGTGGTCAAGACTTCTCTACCCTGAACACTGGCCTCAATGGTAGGATACACCATGTCTTTTTGTTGTTATCAGCTTGCAGGAGTATATTAAAGAGGTTTTCTTGTGAGACCTTCTTGTTTTGGCTATTTTAAAGTTTTTTTTTAGTATTCTGTCTAAGCAAAGGACCACTATATATTTATGTACAGCTCGACAGTTCATCAAACCAAATTCTCTTTTTTTACTTGCATAAGGACGGGTACCCCCATGGCTATCAGGAAGCCTTTTGCGATGTGGGCCTGGTTTATTTGAAGTTGGATCAGAACAATTTTATCACCTATTTGATGGCCAAGCTCTTCTCCATAAGTTTGACATTCGAGAAGGACATGTGTCATATCATCGGAGGTAACTTTCATAACTGCAGCCCAGGAGACCAGAAGAACAATGAATTACATTACACAATGACAGACTCTGACACCTAGTGATCACAGTTTGTTTACATAGTTTGTCATCAAAAACTGAACTTGAAGTCATTCAATTCAGGACAATTAATCAAAATTACAGTGATCTCAGATTCTGTCCTTTTTCTTTGGATGTAAGTCTCAATGCTAAAGTAGACCAGAATAGCTGTATGCATTAGTGATGGGCGAATTTATTCGCCATGTGCGAATTCCCGCGATTCACTGCCGGTGAATAAATTCACGAAACGCCATCGAAATCCGCCTGGCGAAAATTAGCTGGCGGCAAAAAAAAACGAAAATGACGCAATGCTCGTCAAAAAATGCCAGGGGATTCGCCCATCACTAGTATGCATTTAATTCCTAAAAAAGATACCTAGCTGTTGTAAAATTTAAGATGTCCAGTATATTCTAAATAGCAAAAAAAGTTAAAGTTCTACTCACCAGGGCAGAATCCAGGTCACCAAGACACCTTCATAGAACCAAATGACTTACTAATTTGTGGTTTTCATTATGAAGTATCCAGATGCTCCACAGTTACAGTGCTACTATCACATTTTCAATGTTGTATTGTCTAACATAAATAATTGGCAGAAGTTTAATTATTTTGCCATTTGCTTTGTATTTGCTTTGTAGCCTACTATATATTTTATTCATTTATAGATTTGTTCGTACAGATGCATATGTAAGAGCTATGACAGAAAAGAGAATTGTAATCACTGAATTTGGAACTTTTGCCTATCCAGACCCATGCAGGAACATATTTTCCAGGTAACATTAAAGAGCAACATAGTTTATACCTTTCTTATGCCAACTAACAGATGTATATCAGGAGATGGGTAACAGCCTAAAGGGGGTTGCTTGTAGTCCAGCTTTTACTGAGCCACCAGTTGCTCCCCACTCATTCAGATTGTGGCTTGAAGGCAATTCTCTCATTATTCCTTATGCTCAATTTCTTTTACAGGTTTTTCTCATACTTTAAGGGTTTGGAGGTCACAGACAATGCTCTGGTAAATGTGTATCCTGTGGGAGAGGATTATTATGCCTGCACAGAGACCAATTACATAACAAAAGTTAACCCAGAGACATTGGAAACCATCAAAAAGGTATTTTTACTTTTAATATAATATTTTCTAAAGAGTAAAGTTTATATTTGTCTTGTATTAGGTCGTTATGTATGTTTATCCTCAACCACCATGTATATTTTTGACTTAAGATTCATCTTTATATAACAATTTGGTAACATACACAGGGAAATGAGCAGCATAATGTTGATTTTGCCTTCAAAACTATGTGTTAGGGCTTTCAAGCTATGCTGTGATATGGTTATATAACAACAAAGGACTGGTTCCCGCTTGAATCGATTGGAAATGGCCCAGGCAATTCATCTAAACTAATTAAAATAAATGATTTGGTCTTGTGTTCATAAAATTGTTGACTAGTACTGTATACTGGAAAGGAGACTTTCTCTCATGCTTGAAACACCTGAGAAATCTGTCTGTTTCTATGTCCTTTAGGTTGATCTGTGTAATTACATATCCATTAATGGAGTTACTGCTCATCCACATATTGAACCAGATGGGACGGTTTATAATATTGGGAACTGCTTTGGAAAAAATTTCGCCATTGCCTACAATGTAATAAAAATACCCCCTCTGCAAGCAGGTGTGTTCTCTTTTAAGTAAAACATTATTACATACAATATTGGATATGTAACCTGTAAACAATTTGCCCCAATATCCTGCCTTTGTGATATACTATCCAGGAATGGATTTCAGCAAGAGATTTGAAGCTTAGTTATGCTCCTGTGTATCTTGATGGCTCATAAATTGTATGTGGATTCTTTTACAGACAAAGAAGATCCAATAACAAAGTCCAAGGTTGTTGTTCAGTTCCCCTGCAGTGACAGATTTAAGCCCTCCTATGTTCACAGGTAACTTTTGTCTGTGAAAGTGTTGGTGATGCACTAGATGCCAATGCAGAAGGTTCATGGGTTCTTAACCCATATTTTAAATACTTTTTGTTGGGCATATCTGTATTAATATTCACACTATTTATAAGAAACATAAAATCCCACTGATCTATGCATACATTAAACTTTCCCTGAAAAAAGTATTTTAAGAGCAAGATCAATGATACTGTGCCTGGCTCGGGGTTTCTACATTGCTACAGCACAGGGAGACCATTAAAGGAACAGTAACATCAAAAAGTTAAATTGTTTTAAAGTAATAAAAATATAATGCAGTGCTGCCCTGCACTGGTACAACAAATAAGCAGCTGTGTAGCCATGGGGGCAGCCATTCAAAGGAGAAAGGCTCAAGTTACAATGCAGATAGCAGATAAGCTCTGTAGAACATGTTATCTGTTATCCATTACTTATCCTGTGCCATATAGCCATTTTTCAATTTCCGCCATTGCTACTTAGCAGCTTGTTTATATGAACTATAGTAATGTTTCTGAAGCAAACAGATCAGTTTTAACAGCGCAGGGCAACACTACATGATATTTTCTTTACTTTAAAACACTTTCATTTTTTGGTGTTACTGTTCCTTTAAGTTAGTGGAGTGGGTGATAAGAAAAGAGGCATCACAGGCCTGTCATGCCCGTAAGTTGCTTACCCATAACAACTTTATTTACTGTTTTCCATTGGCTCATGAATTCTACCACATTAGATACCTCGAGGAACCACAATAGATAACTTGAGATCATTTATATTGTCACATGATTTTATGAGGTGCCTCGTGAACACCAAGCTAAACCAAGTAGAGCTGCAACAGGAATTATGCTGTGCATAGTAATGTAAGATTGGTGATTATGGGGCTTTTATTTAATGGAAAATTCAAAAATATATACAAAGAAGGTTCTATGGAAAAATACAAATTATGTTGTATAGTAATGCATTCATTAGAATTGTTTATTCCACAAGCTTTTTTTTCTCCATTTTCAGCTTTGGAATGACTCCAAATTATTTAGTTTTTGTTGAACAACCCGTAAAAATAAACCTATTAAAGTTTCTTTCTGCATGGAGTATTTGGGGAGCCAACTACATGGATTGCTTTGAGTCAAATGAGACCATGGGGGTGAGTGTCTGGAATTAAAGGCTATAACCTTAGCATGACATTAGAACATATACATGTGGATTTATGTGGAAATTAAGCCAAAATTTCATAAAACTATGTGTATGATTTTGCACACAGTCCCTTGGCTTTAAATAAATCAAATGGGTAGATTGCCACCAAGCCAAGCATTAGAATAATACCATTTTTTTTATACTATTTGTGACAATTCAGGTATGGATGCATGTGGCAGAAAAGAATACAGGCGAATACCTCAATATAAAATACAGGACATCTGCATTCAACATTTTCCATCATATTAATACTTACGAAGACAACGGGTTCTTGATTTTGGACGTCTGTTGCTGGAAAGGGTATTACAGTTTATGCTTTGAATCATTTACAGTAACTGTATAATTGTCTCTTACTTATTTTTTACCCTTACGATAACAGTCTATCGTAAGGGTAAAAAATAAGTAAGAGACAATTATACAGTTACTGTTGCACTGAAAAAAAGAAATTAGACATTAATTACTGCCCACTTTATTTCCTTAATAGTAACTCCCACTTCCTACAATTTTAGCTTTTCAGTATAAAGTAGCTCTTGTGTTTATGTTTTTATCATGAGAAGAAATGTTTGTTTGTCCTATGTCTTATTTGCAGATTTGAGTTTATATATAATTATTTGTACTTGGCCAACCTACGGGAAAACTGGGAGGAAGTGAAAAAACATGCTGAAAAAGCTCCTCAGCCTGAAGCACGCAGATATGTCCTGCCTCTTGATATTAACAAGGTACATATCCTTACATGCCAGAATGCAAAATAAAAAACACATATTCCATTATTTGCTATTATGTTAATATGCTGTGCAACATGTGGAAAGTCTTGTTTTTTTCTGTTCAGTTAAAAGATCTTGGCAGAGCACGTTGATGCATTTTGCTTGGGTGATAGTTCTTCATTCCTGAATCATGTACAATATATTGAAGAAAAAACAAGTAAAAAGTTTTTTTTTTTTTTTTTTAAAGTAATATGTGACTTGAGTAGAAGATCCAAAATAAAGAAACATCCATTATCCACAAAACCCCAGGTCTGGATAACAGGTCCCATACCTGTAATTCCTGCAACCAAATATTCTAAAATGCTTAAGATCTATTATAATATAAAACTGTAGCCCGATATTAAGGCTTGAATTAAGGAATCTCATTGAAATTGAAAGTGGTATTGAAATAGTTGGAGTATGTATTATGTTGGGTGTCTAAGGCAACAATATTATTACCTAGGGACAGCTGTATGTCAGTGTGCATGTTCCTCAACAGTGATGTCTGTTTGCTGGTAATACCCACAGCATTTGTAAATGTAAACTGTACTTTGTTTTTGGAATAGCTGCTATTATAAAAGTATTTAATCAGACTGCATGGGCAGATTGGGCAATTATCTCTTTGAAAAGCTTTGAACTTGATGCCAGCAGTGAAGCGTTATAGTAATTGGATGGGGCGCATACCTCCCAACTGTCCCGTTTTGATCGGGACAGTTCCACTTTTTGTTGCTCTTTCTGTTTCCAAAGTGTTGGAAGGTATGGATGGGGGTTTTCTGTTCCCTGGCCTGCAAGGAGAGTTACTCATTGTACAACACATTCTGCTGCCACAGGCTGCCCCCAAACCTATAGCTATGGGCTTGGAACTGGTGTATTAAATTGCATTTGAAAATATAACATCTGAAACCAGATGTTCTGTCATAAAGCAGAGCACAAAACAATACGCATTAAGCCCCTTTGTTACAGTAGGTGTTGGAGACTGCATTAAAGACTGTTCTTTAATGACACAACAGTTAAGCAGAAATTAAAGGCCAGAGGGTTTTAATGTTGTGCTTCCTGCAACAACAGAGCTCATGCCTTTTCCTAATGTCAATCGATGCATAACTTGTGTACCATACTCCTTAAGTATTCGACCAAATGCCAAACTATAATTACGTATTCCTTTAATGTAATTTACAAAAGAAGTACATTATTATTTTCCATATGCTTACTGCACATATTATATTTTTAACATCACTTTATCTTTATACTTTATACTTTTACAACTTTAACTCAGGTCCATCACAGTTCATCCGAGTCCATTAAAACCAACAAGTCAGGTTGTTTTCCCAAATAATTTTATGAACTTCATAATTTTATGTAATTATATGATTTACTATGCTTGCTTTCTCTTCTAATAACTGATTTAAGTTTACTAGACATATTGTTTGATATACTTGTGATATATTAGAACTATTCTGTAGCATATTTACATGACAATCTTTTTTCAGAATGACGTTGGGAAAAACTTAGTAAGTCTGAACTACACAACAGCCACAGCCACCCTGCACACTGACGGCACAATCTGGCTTGAACCAGAAGTCCTGTTTTCCGGTCCTCGGCAGGGTAACTATTGAGATTTTATTGAGGTGACATATGTATGGCACGAGTGCAAATATACTCACCCCCTTTATCTACTCCAACAGCCTTTGAATTTCCACAAATCAATTATAAGAAATATGGAGGGAATGATTACTCCTATGCTTATGGGCTAGGACTTAATCATTTTGTTCCAGACAGGGTATGTATATTCTAAGTTGTATATTGCTGTACACACACACACACACATATATATATATATATAAATATATATATAATTTATTTTTTTTCAGTTTTCTTCAGTTATCTACTGTGTATCCTGTACTTGAATGTCTGGCCCCATGGCTACAAAGCAACTTGTTTATATACATTTTTACCAGTGCAGGGCAATAGTACATTATATTGTCATTCCATTAAAGCATTTTTTTGGTGTTACTGTTCCTTTAAGTAACCAAAAGTCCTCCACATTTGAAAAATTATCTAATCATCCAACTATATCACTGGTCACCATCTTAATACCATATAGGTGGCTATGAAAATGCCTTGCTATGATGCCCACACAAATGTCACTCTAGACCCTCTACTATTCACCTGCCATTCTAAATGCTGAATGGCTGCTTGGTTGATAAAATCTACCCCTTTAAAGGAGAAGGAAAGGTTAAAACTAAGTAAGCTTAGAAAGGTATATATATATATATATATATATATATATATATATATATATATATATATATATAGGCTACGGGGGGGTGGGGTTTTGCTCTAAAAGGATTTCCTTCTCCTTTAAACCGAAGGCAGGAAGTCTGATGCAAAAGCCCATGTGTAAACATTAGAAGGACAGAAATGCTGTCTTTCTTTTGACAGAGGACTCAGAGCAGCATTACTTTGAGGGTTTATTGGTGTATTTATATAGTCCTTTCTGATAAAGCTTCCTTCTCCTTTAAACCTCTTTGCCCTGGGAGTAAGCATGCTCAGTTTGCACCTCTCTCCCTCTCCCCCTCACTTCTCCCTCTTCCCTCCAACTGTAATCTGAGCCTAGAGCTGTGAGTGAGCAGGGAGAGGCAGGAAGTGATGTCACTCAAGGCTAATATGTCCGCTGTATCCCAAGCAAACAGAAAGAGCTGTTTACTCAAGGATGTTAAAGCATTCTACAAACTACATATAGGGGCAAATTTACAAAATTCACATGAAGAGATTGAAGTTTGATCGAATTCGATCGAATTCTGATCGTACGATTTTTTCGAAGGATCGAATATGCAAATTTGTCCACTTTGATCATCGAATACCGAAAATTTGAATGATCGAATAGATTGAATGATCAAATATTTGATCATTTGACTATTTGATGATCAAAGGACTTTACCTATAAAATTTTATTCGACTGCCTACTTGCCAGAAGTAGGCAGTCGAATGCTTATCGAATTTCAAATAAATTCGAGGAATTTTTGGGTGAATATTAGTAAATTTGCCCCATAGTGTTCTAACTTGCACTATTATGGATAAACTATTGGTAATAATTGCCTCAGTAGCTTTCCTTCTCCTTTAAGGCCATGTTCAAACCAAAAATATAAAATGTCAAATAAACTTAATGCCAGGCCCACTCTAAGGCCAGGATCCAGGACATTTTTTCCTCTGCGTCTACGCAAAGGCTATACTATGCGGTAGTAAATATAAAAAATACAATTTAGCTTTTCTTAAGAAAGCTGTCTTTTATTGTTCATGCATAGTGATGGGCGAATCTATCACGTTTCGTTTTTTGACGCGTTGTGTCATTTTTGATGAGCATCGTGTCGTGTCGAGGCGAATTTTCGCTGGCGTTTCGCAAATGTTTTTGCTGGCGGCGAATCGCGGGAATTTGTTAATTCGTGCCTGGCGAATAAATTCGCCCATCACTATTCGTGCATGCCATGGAAAGCAATTTTTGAAAAAGCTTCCAAGACTAAAATAAGCAATGGGCAACAAAACTGGTTTTCAACATTATTTAATATATTGTACAATATACACGTTTCATTTCCATATAATACATAAAGTAATTACAATTTTTTTTCTTGTTCAAGCTTACCAAGCTCAATGTTAAAACAAAAGAAACCTGGGTATGGCAGGAACCAAATGCATACCCTTCGGAGCCTATTTTTGTCCAAGCACCAGACGCCATTGAAGAAGATGATGGTAATAAGTCTGTTTTGTTTTCTTTATTAAAAATCAGACAAAATATAACTATAGGACATTGGTAATTTATAGATCAGCTGTATCTTACACAGGAATGAGATCCCTTATAGAGCATCTAAAATTTGACATAAACATGAGAATAACTGTCTTTTACATGGGTGTGAGGTCACTAATAGAGCAACTGTATCTTACACTGAAATGCAATCTCTTAAAGATCAACTGAAACTTACATAGGAGTGTGATCAATTATACAGCAGTTGGATCACTTTTAGAGCAATTGCATCATACACAGGATTGAGATCCCTTATAGAACAACTGTATCTTATATAACAATGAGGTCCCTCATAGAGCACCTGTATCTTACTCTTACGATTGCTATCCCAAACCCCAAGGTCCCGGTCGCGGCTCAGTCTTCTGTCTTTAACAGCCACCTTTCCCTTTGAGAGGAGCCCTCCACTATTCGGGTGCCGACCAGGACCAGGGGAAGGAGTTCTGGGCAAGCAAGGGAACCACAAGTGATCCAGGAATGGAAGACAAGAAGCGTAGTCAAGGGACAGGCTGGGTCAATAACAAGGGTCAGACAATACGGTACCAAATCAGGAACAGGCTAGGGTCAGGACAGGAAGAGAAAAATCAGAGTCAGGCAGGCAGAGGGTCAAACACAGATAATAATAATAATAATAACCAGGAACCAGTGCACGGCAGGGGTTTTTATCGGCAGCCTCATGGCTTATACTGATCACATTTGACCAGATGAGCCAGATAGATAGCTGAACAAAGCCCTGCCCCACTTGCAATTACAAGTATAGCAATGGGAGTGAAACAGGGCCTGAGCTGCCGGCTCACATAGAGCAGTGGTAAGTCAAACAACCCAAAAACACCAGGTCCCTCGTTCAAAGCCAGGTAGGATATTACACATACTTATAATTGAGATCCCTTATAGAGCAACTATATCTTACTAGACATTAAGCCCGTTAAATTAACGGGCGCTAGAACATATGTAGTCAAACATTTATAAAAACAGACTTGTTCCAGTCCAAAAAAAAGTGGACAACCATGGTGGACACCTAGAGTGCTTCTCAGTAGTTTTAAAAATACTACTGCTTCCTAAAGAGTTTGGGCAATGTTTGTTCATGGTATAGATCACACCAGTGTTTTTTTTCCACAAAAAAATGTTTGTCCTACAGAATTTCAGAGGCGACTCTGACTTTGTCAGCTCAGCATCCCTGTTGCAACGTCGGGGACATGCGCTGAGTGAGCGGGTCTTGCTTCTAACAACGCGCAATTAAAGATAGGAACAGTTGGCACCGCCCCCGCCTCTTGATCATTCACGCTTCACGTGCGCATACCCATTTTCCACCAATCATATTTTTTCCTTGGCGTCCTGTAGGCGGAGTTGAGTCAGAGTCAGAGAGCGGGAGGTACTTTCACAGCTATGGGAGGCCAGACAGTAGCTGCTCCTCTGTCACCCACTGGCCAGCAACGCTGTATCCCTCTGCCATTGGGCAGCACAACAAAGAGGGGCCGGGCAGCGCACTGGGATTGGCTGCGGCTCTCCTGTGAGGGCGGGGCTTTTAGGCAATAAATAAAGAGGCAAGACGCTCTGTGAGGAGCTGTTGGAAGTCTCTCTCTACCCGACCCCCCATTTACCTTTACTGACTGCGCCGCGGACTCCCCGGGTCACACATCCCACAGCTCGAGCTGCTCCTCTGTCACATGGTGCTTGGGCATGTGTACAGCTGGCGGTGCAGCGGTGAGCAGAGGAGCGGCACACCGTTATGTAGCGCGGGTCTTTCCATAGATTGAAGGCAGCAGATTATAAACCACTAACGTAAGTCTCTGCGCTCCAAGTGGGACATTCACTAAGATCCGAAAAACTGCTAGCGCAGGCTTTGCGAGCGTTCGCCGCACTTCGCCAGGCGAATTTTCACCTGCACTACGCAAATTCACTAAAGTGCAAATTTACTCTCTGGTCGGAAAACGGTAACGTATTTACGCTATTGTTACTTCGCTTGGCATAGCGCAATTTCGCTGGTGAATTTGTGCTAGCTATGACGCTTCGCGCTGGCTGTCCGTGGGGCACATGCACAGTAGCGCAATCCCACGGACACAGGTACTGGATGCAGAGACATTTGAACTTTATTAAATAGGATAGTTATATTGTAACTGTACCATACATAAGCTTGAGATCCTTTATAGAGCATCTGTATCTTTCCTAGGCATGAGAGCTAACAGAACAAATAATCCATCTGTAGCAGTTTTATATGGGGAATGTTGGAAGATGGTGGGCTTGCTTTAAAGTTCCTACAATTTTATGCACAAACTTGTTCTAAATGTCCCCCTTCTTCTGTTTCTTAGGGGTATTGCTGAGTGCAGTTGTTAGCCCTGCAGTGGGACATAAACCATCTTTCCTGCTCATTCTGGATGCCAAAGACATGAGTGAAATTGCCAGAGCCGAGGTTGACACCATTATTCCAGTCACATTTCACGGAATGTTCAAAAAAGCTTGACCAAAGAAACCTGAACAGAATTACCCATTGCTTCTAAGCCTTTAACATGAAGATGGATGACAAGATGCATTTACACTGTACAAACCAGCGTTGTATCCTGCCAACATATGATTTATTCTCCAGCAAAGCACAGCTGCCATCCGAGTCAGAAATAAAAGTGCCCAGAGACATGCACTCTGTAGCTTTAGACTGGTGTCACATCAGCAGACAAGTGAAGGACTGATGATTTTACAGTGAGTCCCTTGAAACAGAAGAAGTGACCCGAAGCTTCTGAATTGCTAGATGGCATACAAATGAAAGTAATTCTATAGGATCAAATGCTTGTGTTTGTATAAGGATAAGATGCATGCAAAATATATTATCATTTGACTAGCCTGACTGTGAAATAATAAAATATATAACTAAAGAGTCATTTGATATATTGTTTGGTAAAAAAAAATCTTTTATGCAGACTATAGTTGTCTACCTTTGCCTTAGGCAACCCTATCAGACTTATTCACAAACACCCTTTCTAATGACTTTCATGAATATCAGATTAGTCCTTTTCAACTACATTATCAGGACACCCATTCCACAATTAGATATACACTGCCCTCTAGAGGCATTTTGAAGGAAAAAACAAAATGACAGTTTCCATGGTGCAGTTATAAATGTATGTATTTGCTCACTAGACAGCACATTCTAAAGAAGTGACTCATTAAGCTTTGTATGCACAGGGACAAAGCCAAATCCGTGAATGCAGAAAATATGTAAAACATTTATTTCTTTGCTCACCAATGATCTTATTTTTAAAACCACAGCCATTGCTATTAGTTTCTGCAAAACTCATCACTGTTTAAGACTAGCCATCCTACATTAACATTTTTATTATTATTATCATGTATATATAAATGACAACATACTCCACAGGGTTGAAAATAAATATTTCTATCTGATCATACCAGCATCCTAATGTATATTTTCTTATGTACTAGTACCTTTTGATAGCAAACTATATCACATAGACTGCACAACATGAGTTGTTAGAATCGATGTTGTGGTTGAGCTAAATTTCTACTATATACTACTGAATACTTCTACACTACTTACTGATAATTGCAAACTGTATAATGCTTGCATGCTCTGCAAAGGCACTGTAGCTGCCTTATGCATACTGGAACAGGTAAACTTGCTGCAGGTAGTTCTGTGTAAGTTGCACATGGTAAGGGTATGTACTGCAGTTATGTTAGCCTAAAGGTTATCTATTTCCTGGACCATTTTGCAACATTTTCCCATTTCTTATTTTTTTGGACCTGGCAGGAGTATTTACAAGCATAGAGACTGATAGTTTTACTTTAAAAAATCTGGAAGTTCAGCTCTTAAAGTTACTTTCACACCAAGAGAGAACAGGTTACTTTCCCTGCTGGTATTTTGCTGCTGCTGCTGCTATGAAAATGCTACATGATTAGGGTGGAGGCACACAAGGTTACTGGGGGAGATTAGTTGCCCATGACAAATCACCTCATCTTCAGGCGACTAATCTTCCCTAAATGCCTTCCCACTGGCTAGAACATAAATCGCCAGTGGAATGGCACTTAAAGGGCAAGGAAAGGCAAAGAAATAAAATCCCATTTTTACTTTCTTTAATGAAAAAGAAATCTATCTCCAATATACTTTAATTAAAAAATGTGCACTGTTTTTATAAGAAACCTGACTGTATGCAGTGAAATTCTCCCTTCATTTAGTGCTGTGGGTAGGAATTTTCATACAGTCCCTAACTTCTGGCAGGTTAACAATCATACTTATGAACAGCAGGGGGAGCCCCTGCCTTACTTACCAGCCATGCAGAACTCAAGCTTTGTTTTTTGATAATTTATGACAACCCCTAAGAAGCCCAGACCACACTGAGCATGTGCGAGTCTTGATATTGCAGAGATGTCTAACAAAGTTACAAGATGACAGCCCCCTGTGGCCAACTTTGAAAGCATAAATCATTTGTTTGATTAGGCTTGTGGTGCAGTAAGTTCATTTTTATGTTTAGTATACAAAATACAGCATTTCTAGCCTTATTCTATTTTACACTTTCCTTGCCCTTTAAAGTGGTTCATTTTCCAAAGTCTTTCGAAGTTTCCTCGTAGGGCAACTTCGAAAAATTAAGTGCTCCGAGTGCTATCCCACTGCTAATTTACATTCTAGCCAGTGGGAAGGCATTGCAGGGAAATTAGTTGCCTGAAGAAGAAGAAGCCACTACCCTAAAAGAGGTTGTACTCCTTTAAATTGACTTTTAGTATGAGGTAGAGAGTGATATTCTCAGACAATTTCTAATTGGTTTTATTTTTTATTATATATGGATTTTTTTAACTGGCCCCTGTATTATTTACACCTCAAACACAGACAGTTAGCTCCTCCATTCAAGGTGGGACTGGGGGGGGCGGGGCCCACCAGTGGTGTAACACGTGTGTGTGCATGTGTTCAGATGCACACTGTGTTTTGTGGCAGGAAGTCGCAGAAAGGAAGAAGCGCAGGGTGCAGATCTGGCCCATTTCCATGCTTCCATGTAATTCCCTGCAGATATTTGTTTTACAACTTGAGTAGTTCTTACCCCTTTCTTCTCTGTTGTATTTAATTTAAGTAAAGTAAGTAAAGTGGATACAGTAATAAGCACTGTGGGAGGTCATGAGATGGGACTTAACCACTGGAACTTGATTCCAACTTTATTTCAAGAGAACAGTTACAATGAGAGCGATAGGTTAAAGGAATAGCGTAGTTAGAGTAGTTAATAGTTAGCATCAGAGGGACAGAGTATTTAGAGTGGAATAGATTAGTTTGAGTTGGATAGAGTAGTTACAGTGAAATAGAGTAGTTAGATTGGAATACAATTGGAATATATTAGGGGGATGGATTAGTTAGAGTGGAATAGAATAGTCAGAGTGGGATAGCATAGTTAGAATGGAATGCATTGGTTAGAATTGCACAGAGTAGCAAAAGTTGGATAGAGTATTATTGGTTGTGTTGGCCTTTATATGTGGCTGCTTATAATGCACCCTATACCCTGGTGTATACAATGATAGCTCAAATATTTGTTTAAAATAACTTTAGAATGTAACACCTTTCTACTGTTTTGTACAAAAGCTTCCCAGAACAGAATTACACTCCTCTGTGTTCTTTTCACAAATTATATATTAATATGATTTGCAAGAAAGCGTACTGCATTAGAACTGCAAATATTATTATACAGTCCACAGGATGGCAGTAAAGCACCAGATTTCATGTGGATGTGCACCAATAGTTAAACATGCATTTATTGCATGATTTCAAAGGGTATTACAGTGACATTTGGTCGCTGGACTTGGCCCTTTATCAAGCTAAACTGACAATGACCTACAATTTAAAACTTTGCTAATTAAACCTATAAATTTCACCTTACCATGGCTTCCAATAAATCTCCAGCCATTCAATGGGATTTCTGGTGTCATTCAGCATATAGGCTCCTGTCCAGTGGTCACTCACCAGTGGCCAGACCTGACAGTCTGTTATCCATTTTATATACCTTTGTGCCTAAAAATTGAATATATGTAGAGCTCCAATTAAAAAAAAACAATCTGATTTAAGGAAGCACACTGATTTCCTGAACAAATGTTTCCAGGGTCCAGTTGTAGATACATAACACAAATATATTGTTAATGTAGCATATCTATTTTATACATCTGAAACATCAATTTGTTGAAAACAAACCTGTTTTCAAACTGGTTCATAAAAATATTTGTGTAGAACGGGGGACACAGTAGACCCCAATTCTATAATTCTATTGATACTGCCTCTACATCTCCATCATTTGTGTTGGAGGTGTAGAGTCTCTCAACATCCAAAGTCACCAGTAGTAGATTGTTAACATCAACAGATATCTCCATCAATTTAATTAAATAATCACTGGTTTCTCAAATATAATATTGATGTGCCTCGTATAGCCTGGTTATTTTATCCAAAATAATGGCCATGGGTCTGTCCAGAGTTTAAGGTTTTTATGTATTTTAGGTAAGTCATAAAATATGGGGATAAGAGGATAAGGTTGTTGTAAAAAGCAAGCTAATTTTCTATCAATCACCTCAAGCTTAAATGCCTCACGAAGGAGGACTAAATTTTTCTCACATATCCTTTATACTGGATTACATCTAATCCATAAACTGCAATCTCATCTCTAAAATACAGTATAATCAGTCCTGTTTATAACTACCAAAGCACCTCCCTTGTCTGCAGCATTAATTATACTATCAGGCTTTTTTAAGGGAGCAGTTAAATATCTGTGTGAAAGCATTGGACATCTTTTACCTCCTGTGGTTCCAGAGTTTAGCTTGCAGGCCCTTGCTCTTACAAGTCAGAGTTGGTCATTCTTTTTGGATCTCCTCAATAATCGTAACTAGTGATGGGCCAATTTATTCACCAGTCGCGAATTCCCTCGATTCGCCACCAGCGAATAAATTCATGAAACGGCAGCAAAAATTTGCCAGCAAAAAAAACGAGTCGCAAATATGACGCAACGCGTGTCAAAAACGTGTCGCGACTCGTTTTGGGAATTTTTGGCCAATTCGCGAATTTCGCTGGAAATTCACAAATTTTTCGGAGAAACGGGATAGATTCACCCATCACTAATCATAACCATCAAATCGAGCGAATATTTATTAAGTATTGCTTCCCACTTCTGGAAGACTGCTTTGTTTTTAGAAAACATTGTGAGCCTGAGACATGAGTAGAGACCATGGGGAATACGTTTACACTTCAAATATTCATCTAGTGTTTGTTGGTATAGTTCATAAGCTGTACCTTTACGTTTACATTATTCCAATTCCTTAAATCCAGCTATGGCATCTGGCAGGAAATCATTGGTTTGTTTAATCAAGACAGTAATCCGAGCAATGTCCCAAAAGTACACAAAAGTAGTTGTATTGATATGTACCTTATGTAGATTATGCACGTGGAACAAATCAGCACAACACTACTTCAAGACCATCTTAGACCTATTTTTAAATGATCCCTCTTATTTTAACTTTTTATACGGTTGCTTTATTTTTTTCAACAGATTTGGGAACACATATGTTTGGACATTTTATTAACATTGTTCCACCAATTGCTACATTGTATAATTGATTGACACACTGTTTAGTATCACTGTTCTGTAAATTGTCCACTAGGTAGCGTGTAAGGGTTTAAATTATGGGTCATTCATTGTCAGTTTAGCTTGATAAAGGGCCAAGTCCAGGCTGAAACATGACTGTGATGCCCTATAAAATTATGCAATAATAATTTATGCAATAATAATTTAATCATTAATAATCATTTATAGTGATGGGCGAAACGGCCGCGTTTCGCTTCGCCGAAAAATTCGCGAATTTTCAGAGAAATTCGCGAATTTTTCGCCAATTCGCGAAACAAGTCGCGCGTCGTTTTCGGCGCGCGTCGCGTCGTTTTTGGCGCGTCGCGTTAAAAACGACGCGCGACTCGTTTTGGCGTGGCGAATTTTTCGCGGCGAATTTTTCCTCATGTTTCGCGAATTTATTCGCCAGCGGCGAATCGCGGGAATTCGCCGCGAATTCGCCCCTGGCGAATAAATTCGCCCATCACTAATCATTTATTTCTTTAAAGAACAATTTGTGCTGTTCCATCCTGAATCTTGTGTATATGCAAGAGGAAAGTGACCATTTGGGAACCTGCAGTGTGTTGAATACTGAAGTATTATTGTGCTGACTACTCTCTGTTTGAGCATGCACAACAAATCAGCATTTCATTTTGGTGTACGCCACAATAATCAGTTCATGTATTTGTATAAGTATTTCTATCCTGGTAATCAGTTTACTTAAAGGAAAACTATACCCCCAACATGAATACTTGAGCAACAGTTAGTTTATATCAAATTATGTGGTATATTAAAGAATCTTACCAAACTGGAATATATGCAAGGAAAGGCAAAGAAATAAAATCCCATTTTTACTTTCTTTAATGAAAAAGAAATCTATCTCCAATATACTTTAATTTTGAAATGTGTACCGTTTTTCTAAGAAACCTGACTGTATGCAGTGAAATTCTCTCTTCATTAAGTGCTTCTGGCAGGGAAACAATCACTTATGAACAGCAGGGGGAGCCCCTGCCTTACTTACCAGCCATGCAGAACTCAAGCACACCATACTGAGCATGTGCAGTGCCAGTGTCAGACAAAGATGTATAACAAAGTTACAAGATGACAGCCCCCTGTGGCCAACTTTGAAAGCATAAATCATTTGTTTCATTAGGCTTGTGGTGCAGTAAGTTCATGTTTATGTTTAGTATACAAAATACACCATTTCTAGCCTTATTCTATTTTACACTTTCCTTGCCCTTTAAGTAAATATTGCCCTTTTACATCTCTTGCCTTGAACCACCATTTTGTGATGGTCTGTGTGCTGCCTCAGAGATCACCTGACCAGAAATATTTCAACTCTAACTGTAAGAGGAAGAAGTATTGAAGCAAAAGACACAACGCTGTCTGTTAATTGGCTCATGTGACCTAACTTTATAGTTTGTTTGGTATGTTTTTGTTTGTGTGCACCGTTGAATCCTAGGATACCAGGAGGCTGCCCTTATTTTTTAAAAGGCAATTTTCTATTTAGGATGACCCAGTGGCTACTAAAAAAAGTATATTAATATGAAAATGGTTTATTTATATGAAGCAAGGTTTTACATCGGAGTTGTTTTATGCAATATCTTTTTATAGATACCTACATTGTCCGGGGGGTATAGTTTTCCTTTAAACTTTAATGTATTCTAATGTGCCTTTCCATCTTAGGATGTGGTGATTGGGTACATGGGCACAATATTCTAATGCATTATTGCTGGTTGGTTCTCCTTTATACAGCTACATTCTGGGGGCAATAGATATCTATACTTACTAATCCTGTGCTGATAATTTAATAAATGTTTAATATCATCCTTTTGATAAAAATAAATGTAAATCTGCTTATACGGAAACATGAAGACTTTGTGGCAAATTCACTAAAGGGTGAATTTTCGCCAGTGACCACTTTGCTGCACTTCACCCCACTTCGCCAGGTGCAAATTCGTTACCACTATGCTAATTCACTAAAATGCAAAGTTGCATCTCAGCAGCCGAAAGCTGGTGAATTTTCGTTTGCGTTACTTCAGCAGTGTGAGCATTTCATAGTGAAGTTTCACTAATGTTCATTTCTGAATTAGGGAAATTTTGTTAGTACTCTTAAACTTAGGTCAATTTAAATAGGGCTGGTGCATACAAGTAGTATGGATGTCTTTATAAGTGATGGTGCAAATGCTTGAAGTGGACAATTTTTATTACAAATGTCCCAGGAACCATAATAAAAACAGAAGAGATCTTCTAATGCTCTAGACATGAGCCCACCCTAAAACTAATGTGGCACGCCCCTCAAATGTCCGGAAAAAAGTGTTAACACAAAAATCCTTAATAGTTTGGATTTTTGAAGGCTTTAAAAAAGTAAAAGTCGCCAGTGTTTTTTTACAACTTTAATGGGCCTGTGGTTCTGCAGGTTGGCGGGTTGAGGGTCGGGTCCCGGATCCTCGCTATAGCGATTTTTACTCCTTTTTCTCAGCATTTCTATTTCTGATGATGTCACATCCGGTTTAAATTGACAGCACTTCCTGTTTTACTCCTTTTTTTCTGACCACGGCTACTTCCGATGATGTCACTTCCGGTTTACAATGACAGCACTTCCTGATTCTTGATGGTCAGCGGGTCGAGGGTCCGGGTTGCAGATCTTGGGTTGCGTGTACGGGTCGCGGGTCCAAGCGGGTAAGAATGCTGGTAGCGTGTCCGGGTTGCGGATTGCGGGTACGGGTCGGGAACGGGTCCCAAAAAATTGACCCGCGCAGGACTCTAGCCTATGATGTCACTGACATAAGATTGAGGAAGATGATACTTTGTTTTATCAGTTCACCTAGTCTAAGGTGATGAAGTAAACTGTGGAGAAAGAGGTAACGTTCAGTAAAATTAAAATCTTGCTGAATTCGCGGAGTAACAACCGTTTTCCAGTTTGCCTGGCGCTAGGGTGGGAATTAACAATATCGACGGTCTGGTTAGCTAGCGAATTGTCCTCTACACCTGTTAGTGAATTGCCGATGTCCCTGTAGATGGGTTTTCTGGCTAGCTTGGTCACTTCGCCCTCTAGTGAATTTGCCCCTTTATATCATTTGTCTGAATCTACTCTGTGCTGCCCATGGATAGCAACAGTAAAAATCTGCTAGCAAAGTCAGGAACAAGCCTAAAGTTACCGGTGTGAGCAAAATTATGTACAGGGGCCTGGAATGCAAGGGTAAAGCTTATTTTTTTTATTTTGGAGGGTGCATTTTCAAAATCATGAAACTGATTATTGTACACTAAGCACTGTCAAACTGGGATCTTTTATGTGATATTTGGGGTCTGTGAGAGGATTCCCTTGGACCCAACCATATGATCTTTGCTTATCTCTCAGACTTTCTTCCACTCACTTCTCTGCCACCATTTGTTTGCCTTCATTACCTTGATACATTGTTTTCCTGATGTTTCTTGCTTGCTTTCTCCTCTGCTCCACTTGATCCTCTTCCTGTTCTGTCTAGGTCCATTCCACATATGAGTTTCTCTTTATAGTCTTACTTGCCCTTATACAGCTTCAACAAAATAAAATCACCTTTCACAATAGTTGGGTGAATGTCTGTATACTGTCTTCAGTGCCACACAGCATCTCAGCAGAGAACGCACAAAGAGAATGCACATAAGCGACAACCCTCTACAACCTAGCATGCCATGCAAATCATTCATAGTGCCACTTAAAGATTTGCTAGATTACTTAGCCTTCCATTTATAAATGAAGCCTATCTGTTCTCTGATGAGGTGCTACCAACCCTCATTCCAGATTAGGAAGACCAATAGGCCACTATACACATAACCATCTTGGAGGCTAATTTGCTGGAAGTAATATATAATTACTACATTGAAAGCACAGCAGCAGGGAAAGAAAGACAAATGAGCACTATAAAATGTGTCAGTTTAAATATAAAAGAATAATAAGCCATATTTTAGCATATTAAATTAAAGCATAAAGATGGCTTAGTCTCTTCAAAATACCAATTTGTGATTTAGGGTAGGGACAGACAGGGAGATTCGGGGAGATTTTGTCGCCTGCTAAAAAACGCCAGGCGACAGAATCTCCCCGAATCTCCCTGTCTGTCCCCAGCCTAAAAGCTCCATATTGTAAACTGCTTGGTTGTAACAGCTGGCAACTGAGATGGATCATTCTGGAGATGATTAACCTCACAGCCCACTGGGGGGGAGGGATAAGGCAATACATTTTTTTATTTGTAGGGAGATATACAGATGCAGCCACTTGGATTTGTGTGTTAAATGCGTCATGAAGAAACTGTGTTATCTAAAGTTATCTTAACTCATTTAATGCATTTAACCTTTTCATTAGCATACCAAAGCTCCATTGTTTTCAATGGTGAACACTTTAAATAGATGGGATGCTGTGACGCAATTTTCTGTGTTAAGTGTGACAAGTGTGAAGTCTGAGTTAAGTTATTCTGTGTCAAACACACAATCCAAAGTGGCTTCATCTGTACTAAGCCAGGGATTTACAGGCTTTTTGGGTTAAAACCACCCCCTCTTCTTTTGTTCTTTCCAGGCCCGGATTTGTGGAGAGGCCACCTAGGCCCGCACACCCACATTGGTTCAGAAATTTAAATTTCCTGTATGCCAATTCCCATTGCTCTGTCCTAATGATGAAAATTTGAGTAAATAAAAGGGAGGGGACAGAGGCGACAAATAGGGTTGCCACCTTTAAAAAAAAAAAAAGGTAGTGGGGGCGGGAACAAAGGAGGTGGGCAGTGATGCAAAGGGGGCAGGGACATGGAGCAGTGATGCTAAAGGGTGTGGAGCCATGATGTTAAAGGGGCGGAGTCTAGGTAGTTACAGGGAAGTGCCAAGGGCTTTTGATAGGGTATTACAAATTTGTAATGCCCTGGCCTTGGCAGGTAAAATACCAGCCGGGTGGCAACCCTAGCTACAAACAACAGCGGGCCTAGGGGCCTGGTTCCTTCATTTGTTAGGGCCCTCTTTATTTCAGTTTGGTGTTACAGATATAAGAAAACATTGTCATATTAGGCATCTTTCTGTGGTTAAAAAAAAAAAAAAAAAAAGTAAATAAATATTAACTTTATTTTGACTTAAAAGCTGGATTGTACTGTTTGTTTTCACAGACGCTTAATAAGTTTTTCTAATAGAACCCACAAAAAGTATTTACCAATTCTGCACTTTTAGGTAATATATTTCTAATTTCACTTGCTGTCTTAGATTCCAGGATAAGTGACTGCTACTGTACTTTCCAGCAGGCCCAGATTTGTGTAAAGGCCACCAAGGCCCAGGCCTAGGGTGACAGGATTTTAGGGGGCGGCATGCTGCCCATCCACACCCACAGTCAGTGTCGGACTGGCCCACCAGAATACCAGGAAAACTCCCGGTGGGCCAAGGTGTCAGTGGGCCCTCGTGCTACTAAACTTTTGGCCTATTTCATGGCCATTCCTTATTTCTATGAGAACAAAGAGGCTAAATAGATGGAATAATTGATTATAGTATGTAAAGAAAACAAACTAGGAGAATAGAGGTTGATTGAGGAGATGAAGAATATTAGTACTGAGTGGCCCCCTGGTCTAAGGTTTTATGGTGGGCCCCTGGTCTAAGGTTTTTGGTGGGCCCCTGGTGTCCCAGTCCGACACTGCCCACAGTAGTTCCAAAACACTTGAGATGTACAAGAGATACAATAGTTTTTCAAACTTCCTGTGCATCAATCCCATTTTCTCCAAAAATGTATGCAAATAAAGGGGAGGGGCCTACTGGCCTGCTGTAAATCCAGCCCTGCTTTCCAGCAATTACATGATTTGAATAAAAAAAACAGCAGTGCTTTCAGTGATTGGCAATTGCAGTATTCTTGATGTTCGGTTTTGACGTATTACATAGAAAAATTAAACTCCTTTTTAAAAATTATATAAAAAATATGAAAAATCAGTAAAAAGAGATTATATTTATTTTCTTACAATGGACTCAATTGCAGCATTCCGGTAATTGAGAGCCTTCAGGATAACAGAATTTGGGATAAGGGATCACCTGCAGCAACATATGTAAACGTAAATACATTTTACAACCCTGCAGATAGAGATGGCTAAAGCAGGCTCAGCTTTTCTGTCAGATGCTGAGGAATGGTAGTGTTGAATGCTGAACTGAAGTCTTTGAACAGCATTCAAACGTAGGTGTCTTTTTTTGTCCAGATGAGAGAGAGCTGGATGGAGGGTGGTGGCTATCAAATTAGTAAAATTAGTCATCAATTTATTGACTTGCATTGATGCTAAAATGTTAATCATGAACCTATATTCTAGACCAGTGATCCCCAACCAGTAGCTCGCGAGCAACATGTTGCTCTCCAACCCCTTGGATGTTGCTCCCAGTGGCCTCAAAGCAGGTGCTTATTTTTGAATTACTGGCTTAGAGGCAAGTTTTGGTTGCATAAAAAAAAATTTTCATGCTTGTGTTGCTCTCCAACTCTTTTTTAAATTAAAATGTGACTCACGAGCAAAAAAAGTTGGGGACCCCTGTTCTAGACCTTGCCCTGGAAGGATATTTGATAGTGTCCCCAAAATCTGTAGAATATGTGGTTCTCTCAGCTGGTATTCAAATGTGTGCCTTGCTGAATTCAGAGCAATTTATTAGACACTGAAAATTCTTTCACTATTTGTGCTCAGTTAATGCCCAAACATTTGGACCAGAAATAAACAAACTGAGACTGTTTTGCTTATTGTTTTAGACATATTTCAGACCACGGAGCCTATTTAATAACTTTTGAATTTCTTGCTTCATGAATCTCTAAAAAAATGTGTTTTTCTATATTTCATTAAAACTCTACATTCAAGGCATATTAAAAGTAAAAACCATGAAAAACTCTAATACAAAAATTTGCCAGGAAAAAAGCTGTCAAGGTCCTATACATGTCAGTCGGACTCTTTTTAATCAATCTGGACTTTTAGAGGTTTTCTTTTCCCCCCCCCCCCCTGCTATTGTCAAAAGAATACGTCACACTTTTTACTGCATCAACACATAGTTTCATTGTGGTTTTAAAAACCTCTGAAACCACTAAAATTAAACCTTCATTAAATAGGTCTCTGTGTTTTTAAGGGACCAGTAACATCAAAAAATGAAATTGTTTTAAAGTAATAAAAATATCATGCAATGTTGCCCTGCACTGGTAAAAATGCAGTGTTTGCTTCAGAAACTCTACTATTGTTTATATAAATAAGCTGCTGTGTAGCCATGGGGGCAGCCATTCACAGGAGAAAGGCTCAAGTTACACAGCAGATAGCAGATAAGCTCTGTAGAACATAAAGTTATCTGTTATCCATTACTTATCCTGTGCCATATAGCCATTTTTCAGTTTTCAGCCATTGCTACTTAGCAGCTTATTTATATGAACTATAGTAGTGTTTCTGAAGCAAACATATCAGTTTTACCAGTGCAGGGCAACACTACGTGATATTTTCTTTACTTTAAAACACTTCCTTTAACTACATTCCATTAAAGGGATACTGTCATGGGAAAATGTTTTTTTTTCAAATAAATCAGTTAATAGTGCTACCGCAGTAGAATTCTACACAGAAATCCATTTCTTAAAAGAGCAAACAGAGCATTTTATATTTAATTTTGAAATCTAACATGGGGCTAGATATTTTGTCAATTTCCCAGCTGCCCCCAGTCATGTGACTTGTGCCAGCACTTTAGGAGGGAACTGCTTTCTGGCAGGCTGTTGTTTTTCATTCTCAATGTAACTGAACACAGTGGGGCATGGGTTTTTACTATTGAGTGCTGTTCTTAGATCTACCAGGCAGCTGTTATCTTGTGTTAACGAGCTGTTATATGGTTACCTTCCCATTGTTCTGTTATTAGGCTGCTGGGGGGGGTTATATCACTCCAACTTGCAGTACAGCAGTAAAGAGTAGGGATTCGACCAGGATTCCGCCTTTTTCAGCAGGATTCGGCCGAATCCTTCTTCCCAGCCGAACTGAATCCGAATCCTAATTTGCAAATGCAAATTAGGGGCGGGGAGGGGAATTGCATGTGTTTTTGTGACAAAACAAGGAAGTAAAAAATGTTTTCCCCATTCCACACCTAATTTGCATTTGCAAATTAGTATTTGGATTCAGTTCAGTATTCGGCCAAATCTTTTGCAAAGGATTCAGGGGTTCGGCCAAATCCAAAATAGTGGATTCGGTGCATCCCTAGTAAAGAGTAACTGAAGTTTATCAGAGCACAAGTCACATGACTTGGGGCAGCTGGGTAGTTGAAAATATGTCTAGCCCTATGTCAGATTTCAAAATGAAATATAAAAAAATAGGTTTGCTCTTTTGAGAAATGGATTTCAGAGCAGAATTCTGCCGGAGCAGCACTATTAACTCATGCATTTTGGAAGAAAAAAAATGTTTTCCCATGACAGTGACATTTACATAATAATTGCACATCCTTCTTCTTGTTTTTATGACTGGCACTTTAAGCATATGCCAGCATGCTAATAGCTTATTTACTGTACTTACCTGTGTCAATATACCTGTTTTGCAGCATGATAGTTAAAGAATCTAAATCTATACAAAACAGAAGACGTGGATAAGAGGGTGAATGGCTCTGTTTCCTAATTCAGTGTATCATATTAAAAATGTTAAATTCTGTAATGGGTACGTGCTGTATCCAATTGCTGTAGGCAGTTCAAAGAAATCAGAAGACATCTTACATGAAAGCCTTGAGTACCTAGCTCAATGTATTCACTCACAGCAGGAGGTCTGGGGATTAATCAGGGTGAATGCTGTGAATTCCGAAGCAGGCTCCTTCTTTCTGCCTCACAGCTGGTGGCTAGGGATATTGCAACATAAAAGCAGCTCAGTCAATTCCTATCATCATTACTGCTACATTCCAGAGAATGAATAACCATCATTTGATATCTTCCCCAATAACCTCAGCTCCTCTATCCCTTTGAGTCTGAAAATGCCAGCAGTTCCATTATGTGTGTCTTGATTTGGGTGAGGAAAAGCAATACATAGACATTCAAGTGATAAAACATCTGCAATATTCATTCTTTATGGCTACATAGCATTTATTGTATTTTTACTAGTTTATATAAAATTATTTTCCTCTTGCTTTGTTTCCCTATCTCGTGTGATAGAATTACTGACTGAGAAGAAAGTTTCCGTTTCCTTATACAAATTGCCTTTGATAACTTTAAGATTTTTAAAAGATGTTTTCATTATTATAATCCCATTTCAAGTGATATTGTCTAGTTGAAGTCAGAAAAACAGTGGTAGCTGCCTGCTCACAAACTACTGGACAATGGATAGTTTTCACTATGACCAATGAAAATTTTCCAACCTTCTAGATCAATTTTCTGACCAATGTCAGATGAAAAATCGTTAGATGCATGATAGTTCAGTACCCACTTACCTCAAGATAATTTGACGGATTTGTTGGATCACACTAAAATTGGTCTTTAACAAAGAAAAATCTTATGTGAACTTTAGTCTGGCAAAAATGTAGCTTCCTTTACCTCCCATTGCTCTGTAATTCTCCAGGAGGGGCATGGCTTAGCAAACAAGGATATGGTAGTATATGACTATGGATATGGTTAGTTACATTTTGCCATCCAGGTTCTACATAAACAAGAACAAGTCATTATATAACAGAGCATAGTAACTGACCCAGTTAAGATCCTGGCTGTTATGTAGTTTGAATATTTGTCTGTGGAACAGATACAGATACAACACAAGATTTGGATACCAACATTTTTGGCGTTGTGGGGCTCAGCATCCCATAATCACACCACTACAATTACAGGTATTTCGAGAAGGCAGAATGGTTGGCCATAACAGATATGCAATGTTGCATATCAAATTAAAATACTTACCCTAGTACTCAATGGATAAAACGAATACATGACTTTAGTTGTAGTGATTTTTACATTTACACTGCAGGTCCTTTAAGTGAGAGCAGGACAAACAGAAAGGAAATATTTGCTTTCATCACAGACTTTAGCCATCTAAGGAAATGGTCTCAAGTGCATAACTCTTGTATTAAAACTATTTGTGCAAGGTTAGGCTTTGTAATGATGATCACTTATAGGCCCTCTTACCCATTTCTGAATGTATTAATAATATAGCTACAAGGTGTGCCAATGTGGTGTTACTGCCAGTCTCTTTGCCTTTCAGACATAAAGATTTTGAATGGAAACAAATTGGGATAAAGGTACCCATGCACAGCCACACATGCAAAAACAGCTCAAGCCCTTATTGGCCCTTGATGCTGCTGACTGGCATTGCTTGCTACAGCCAAGTTTATCATCTACAAGGATTACATAATGGATTTGCCTAGTGCAGTCCCATTAAGGGTATAAGTGGCTTGAATATTTACTTTTCTAGTTGAGTTTTTAAAGTGGAAAAAACTAAAATTTTTATTGAACCCTGAAGCTTCTAACAATTCAAACAATGAAAAAACTCCAGCTAAAACCCTGTCGAAATAATGTAAAAGTCAGTGGCACATGGTCCCTTTTACCTTTGGGATATGTTTCATGCCTTCATGGTTATCGAAACTTATGGACTTCAATAATCCAAATTATTCAAGTTTTTCAGGAGACAACTCAAAAAAAAGTTGAGTTTTCGGAGCATTAATTAGAAATTAGCATTAATTGATAAACTAAGGGAATTCGGGTTTGGGTTTCATTGAATTTTTTTTATAACAAAAGTGAGAAAATTGAGTTTTCGTCATCGTCAGTGCTACTGATTTATTATAGATTCTGAGGGTAATTTTAGATTTTTTCTCCTCACTTTGTTGTTTGGATAGTTAATATGTTGGGTATTTAAAAATTGACTCCTGCATGATGAGCTTAAAGCTGGCCATAGACGTAACAATTACGATCTTTCTCGGGAAAGATCTTTCCAAGAAAGATCGTTCGTTTCAACACACACGTATAGAGCTGAATCGTCAGATATACAGGTAGAAACAATAGAATTCTACTTGTATCTGACGATTCAGCACTAACAATGGCCGATGTTCAGGGAGCTTTCAAAGGCATCTGATCAAAATTTTCCGTCCAGTCCGATCAACCAGCCGACCGATATCTTAATCCTCTGACGATGTCGGTCGGCTCATTTCCCACCATACACGCACCGAATATCGTACGAAAATTCGTTTCGTACGATATTATCTGTGCGTCTATGGCCACCTTAAGATATATGTGTCTGTACTTTTAAGCCCTCCACTTGTACAGATACTCTTTAACCTTGCTACTTGCTCAGCAGCCAATCCTCAAAAACTATCACCACATGACTAAAAAGTCTTGTTGACGTGCTCAGTTTCTGCTTTCTCAATCAGCAGGACACTTTTGCTCCTAATAGTAGCAAATTAGTGGCAATGTCACAACCCCCACCATGCAAATTACTTTTCCATGGTATGAATTTACAGACTTAACAGATGTGAAAATGGTTGTTTTCATGAAGATTAATATGCTTCTTAAAATATGAAATTACTAAAATGCAAGAAACGTGCACATCTGGCCAAGAAAATATGGATGTAATTTAACGTAACCTTTAACAAGGTCATCAGGTTACCTTTCTTCTTCCGATATCAAACAAATTTCATGTATTTTAAGCGTATACTTACTGTTAAGTAAATTCTTTACTAATCAGTCAGATGTAGAGACTTTCATATATTGGGTTACTGATCTGCAAGTCATGCTACTTTTATTCCAGCCCTAGCAGCCTGGCTTCTAATTCATTTAAGATGATGTCATCAAAATGAAATCATTTTCTAAAATCATATTCGTCCCAGGTCCTATGCTAATTCCAAGCCGCATTTAGCCTGAAAGTAAAGAACTCCTCTATTCAGCTGGCACTATAGAAAATGGTCATTGCCTGATGCTTTTCCTTTTTTTTTCTTTTCATAGATTTAGAGCTCTGAAATCAGCTCATTTATATCTGTTATTTTCTAATGAGAATCTAACAGTCAAAAACACTGGAAATTTATTTTGACAATATTCATTATAGTTAAAGGGATTTTTTTTCAAAATGCATCAGTTAATAGTGCTGCTCCAGCAGAATTCTGCATTGAAATCCATTTCTCAAAAGAGCAAACAGATTTTTTTATATTTCATTTTGAAATCTGACATGGGGCTAGACAAAGGGGCAGATTTACAAAATTCACATGAAGGATTCGAAGTTCGAATTTTCTAATGTTTTTGAAGACCACTTTGACCAGTGAATTTAGTAAATTCGATCAAATCGAATGATTTGAAAGATTTGAATAAAATTTCATTTGAATATTCGATTATTCGACTGTCTAAGTACTTCCTCTTTAAATTTTTATTCGACCACCTAGTTCACCAAATCCAAGCTACTGAATTGGGTTTTGTTATTTCTGATCGAATAAAAAAAATTCGATCGATTTGAATTTCGGTAAAATCCTTCGAATTCGATATTCAAATTCGAAGGATTTTACTTCACATCCTATTCACATGGTCGAATTTCAAATTTTTTTCAATTCGCAATTCAACCATTGATAAATCTGCCCCATATTGTCAATTTCCCAGCTGCCCCAAGTCATGTGACTTGTGCTCTGATAAACTTCAATCACTCTTTACTGCTGTACTGCAAGTTGGAGTGATATCACCCTCTCCCTCCCCCCCAGCAGCCTAACAACAGCACAATGGGAAGGTAACCAGATAACAGCTTCCTAACACAAAATAACAGCTGGCAGGTAGATCTAAGAACAACATTCAATAGTAAAAACCCATGTCCCAATGCGTACTATTCAGTTACATTGAGAAGGAAAAACAACAGCCTGCCAGAAAGCAGTTCCCTCCTAAAGTGCTGGCACAAGTCACATGACTGGGGCAGCTGGGAAATTGACAAAATGTCTAGCCCCATGTCAGATTTCAAAACTGAATATAAAAAAAACTGTTTGCTCTTTTGAGAAGAGGTCTACTTTAGCAGCACTATTAACTGATGCATTTTGAAAAAAATACGTTTTCCCATGACAGTGTCCCTTTAATGGAAAACGAGCAGGATTGAAACCGATGCATAACAAAGACACTTCATCTAATTGGCTTTACTGTTTTCAGCAGCCTGTACAAGCTCAGTACAACCAACCTTTGCTTATTAATAAAAAAAAAACAAATGAACATTTTCCGCTTTGTTAAATCTAAACTCTTTCCAGTGGCAGGGAGCTAAAGCTGGTGTGCCTAGCCTATCAAAAGCCTCTTTTGCTAGATGGCAAGTGTTGGCATGAACATACACCAAGTCACATTAATGCCTTGGATGTGATCCAGCACTGAATTCTCTCATTCTCTGCAAAGTCAGGTCAGGAATACTAAATCAGAAATTTGGTTTCTCATTGGCTACTGCTAGCGGCTGCTTCATAAGTACCATCACGTCTTGCAAACTTTACTGAAAACAAAGAGGAAAACATATAATATAGAATATTAACTCATTATATCAGTGCATTAAAAAGTACACACATATATTCAAAATCGGATTTAGCCATATCCTCTATAATTTTATTGTTATTATTACATGGATGCTCAGGTAGGAACTTACCTCTCCTTATGAGCTTTCCAAAAGCAACTCACGCCCAAGCAAATCTAGTGTACTGTATGTGTAGCTTCAAGAACTTTGAAAAATAACAGTTGGCATACTTATTGGTACTCAGTTAAGAATTCCTTATCTTCAACAAATTACACCTTTATTCATTTATTTTGCATAGAACTATTGTAGAAAAATCAGTTGGTTTAACAATTATGTTTATGTGGGCCTGCTGTAACTCTTGTTTGTTAAATTATTGTTTGTTATAATTAATATAAAGTGCTGCATAACTTGCTGGTACTGTGAGAATAAATGATGATATGTCAGGACATGCAGCACACATGTTTGTTAAAACCAAATGCTTTAGTCTGATTCTATAATGCTTTCAGGCAAAATGCATTAATAAAGGTGTTATTTATATAAAAGGAATTTTTAAGGGAGTACAACAAATTACTTTTTATCTTGTCTGTTTGATCAAAGAAGGTAAGTATTTTATTTCTTAAAAAATTATCTAATGACACTAATATGACTGCAATAATAGGTGTAATTACTGTGTAACCTAAAAAATGGACCAATATACCGGCAGCCAAAATGTGACATTGCTTTTGATGGAGAGATTGTAGAGAAAGTGCCGGCATTTCAAGGCCAAAAAAGAATAAAAATAATGAATAAAAGGAGCAGCTAAGTAGGTTATGCTTTTTTTTTAATATATTTGTTAGTTGTTGCCTTAGCTTCAGATGTTATAATGAATTATATGGATAAACTTCTTTGCACCTGTGTGTAAGGCCCCAGGTTAATGTGAGCTCACCCACTGAGCCTACCATTTAATCTTTGGCATTTAAATACTCCCAGCAGAATTATAGACATACAGACACTTTGCTCTCTAAATAATGGAGGATATCCAGCAGAGTCATGCGCAGGTCCAGGTGGGCAGACCCATGCCCAACCCAGACCCTCTAAGTGAAAAATGGTTTCTGGTTTACTCAACATATTCAGTTTGATATGATTCCTAAACTATTTACAAAACAAACTGTTATAAAACAGTATATGATCATATTAATTCCAAAATGAAGCAGTATCTAACATGTTCCATACATACTTCCTACAGATTCCTCAGTCAAATATGCGTTATCCAGCTCTGTTTATAGAAGAAGCACATTCTACAGTGCTGCAAATCAAAATCTAAGTTCATTGTGTTATTATTTTTAACAGTTTGTGGATCTCTGAGTAACATTAACTAATTGCTGTTTTGCAATAAATGAATGGAACCAATGCTTGAACTGTTGCATCTAATACATTTAATGCACATATTGAGTATTAATTCCTGATTTGGCACAATACAAAGTTTTTCTTTTTTTCATTTTTTAAGCAAGTCCTGTGGGTGCTGAGCTATTGCTGTGGATATGCTTGCTGAACTACCTCTTGGCATGCAGGCAGGAAATTGGAATCATTTTAAATAGAGGCCCAGGCTGCATGATCACCATGATCATCCTGATGAAGGGAGGGTGATGAAGGGGGGGTGATTGAACCCCCCCGAAACATTGATGCACAGGTGGTGAAAATAAAAAGGGTATGCTCCCCACCTGCAAAATATATGGTGTCTGTGCGACTCTCTTCCAATGCTGACTGTGTATGATTGATTTGTGCCAACCGCCTAGCAATGATCCCCAACCAGTAGCTCGTGAGCAACATGTTGCTCTCCAACCCTTTGGATGTTGCTCCCAGTGGCCTCAAAGCAGGTGCTTCTTTTTGATTTCTTGGCTTGGAGTAGGGTTGCCACCTTTTCTTGAAAAAAATACCGGCCTTCCTATATATTTACCTTTTTTTCCTATTAATAACATTGGGATCAACCATCAAAAATACCGGCCAGGCCGGTAAAATACCGGCCAGGTGGCAACCCTAGCTTGGAGGCAAGTTTTGGTTGTTTAAAAACCAGGTGCACTGCCAAACAGAGCCTCAATGTAGGTTGACAATCCAAATAGGGGCTACCAAATGGCCAATCACAACACTTATTTGGCACCCCAAGAACATTTTTCCTGTTAGTGTTGCTCCCCAACTCCTTTTACTTCTGAATGTTGCTCACAGGTTCAAAAGGTTGGGGATCCCTGGTCTAGAGAGTTTTGCACCGCCTGGCAGGAATTCCATAGGAAAGGAGAGGAGGTGCGGTATTTTCAATTTTGGACTGCATGATCACCAGGCCATTTTGCAATCTCATCACATTAGTTTGTATGTTTAGACAGAAAATCTGATCTGCTAGGCACACTCATAAATAGCAGAAGTTACACATCCTTCCTACTTATACCTTCTGGTATTTTTTTTTACTCATGTGGTATAAGGTCAAGTTGGACTACATGGCTTATGGTACACAGAACGTTTGGCTACAAAATAACTGAATACTGCAGAACAGAAACTGCCTTATGTAGCGGTGACAGGCAGACTGGCTCACAGGTCTTAGGCTCATTTAACATGAATACAGATGTAACTGTTGGAGTGCAAGATGGTGCAAAATTGCTCCCTTAGGGCACATGCTCACAGTGCAGCGATGCTCCAGGTGCACTTTGCACCGTTTTTTTTTTTCTAAATTCTCACCTGCCTCCCTCTCATTGTAAATGGCCCTGCATTTTGCAATTCAGTCAGCTAGTCAGATACTATCAACACGTAAAGATGACACACTTACAAGCAAAAAAGTAATGATAGGCGAATCTGTGTAGTTTCGCTTCGCCAAGAAAATTTAAAAAAATTAGTGGAATGCATTGAAGTCAATGGGTGTCAAAATAATTTTTGACGCGAGCAACAAATTTTAAACGTGCAACTATTTGGTCCAAATGCATTAAAGTCAATGGACAGATATGTAACATAAGACTATAGTAAATTCCATAAAACTTGAAGAGTTTACAATCCAGGTGGGTTCAGCTATGGCCCAATCTCCAAAAATTGGATGTCGATAGGCTAAATGGTATTGTGGTAAATGTTTTGTAAAGACACAGTGAAAATAAGAAAGAACTAATGGGAATTGCCCTTTGTTGGGGGCTTGGGGCCCAGTGTAAGATTCTATTGTACTATGTTAGGACAGTAATGTTAGTAATTTACAGAATATATAGATGAAATCCATACAGTGTTGATGTAGATTTCATGTTTCCTACATAGCATGGTAGTGTTGCAGCTGGATGATGAATGCTGTAATATCTTGCTCAATATTAGCGGTTGCCTTGATAAAATCATAACAGATTCCTGCTCTATACTCTTTAGCGATTAGATCCTGGTTCATTGCATAACCTCATCTATCCATGCAAGGGGAATTACACCCATAAAAGTGATTGGTGCTGAGAAGAGAGATTATTTTTCTATTTCTCTTTATTGAATTTTAAATAATCCAGCAGCAAAGTTTAGAACAATAATATTTGTCAAGATTCCATGTGAAGAAGAGAGATTCTATTGCACTGCATCACCACCCATCTCAGCTAAAGCTGGCACAGAGAGTGGTTAAAGGAGAAAGAAAGCTACCAAAACAGTTTATTGCCAATAGAGGAGCCACGTGCAAGCTATAACACTTTATTTATTCTGCAGCATGCTTTAGAAAATCTCTCTGTTTGTTTAGGATAGCAGCTGCCATATTAGCTTGGTGTGACTTCAGTTCCTGTCTGAGTCTCTCCCTGTTCAAGAAAGAATTAACAACTCCACAGTTTAATATTGTTGCAGGAGACAGAGGTAAAGGACTTTTTTTTATTTTAAAAATGTAGTATCTCCAATTGCAGCTGTTTAGACTGCACAAAAGAATTTAGAGAGGGCTGCATGTAAATTATAACAATTTATGAGGATATCAGTATCCTTATAATTCTGGTAAAAAAAATATACAATATATTTAAAAATGCTACCTTCAATAAATAAGCCCCTAAGTGTATAACTCTCATGTCCTTAAAAAATGTGAAAATAGGTTTGAGCAGGTCCCTTTTTCCCCAAATTGCATTATTTTATTTGTCTGTATAATGATCTTATGCAGTACACTGGTCTGGAAGATGTGTTTGAGCATCCCAGCATCTATTGATAATAAAAATATCTGCCTGGGAAGTACAAAGTAATAAAAGAGGTAACTGTATACTTGATGTATTTTTCATGTTCAGTGCTTAATGTAATGAATATCTATATGTATATTTTTATTCTTAGTGGACAAAGGAGTAGTTTTGGGTAAAGCACTATTATAGACTCCTATAGAATAACACAATGCAAATTCTGAGATCCCAGCAACCCAGAGATTACGAAAGCCCTTTATTTTTAGCCATGCTGTAATAAGGAGAAACATATTTCTAGCTGTCTGGCTGCAACTCTAATGCATGAGGCACAATGTTGTCAGTAAGAAAGTAGAAGGAAACAAAGTAAGTCCAAAGGGTACAAAACTGCTATATTTGTGCAACTGATTAAGTATGAAAAGGCCAATTGAACTTTATTATACTATCGATTCTATAATGTAATCTTTTATCGTATTGTCAAGGTCTACCTGATAAAGTCTTAACAAACATGTTACGATAGGAAGGGGTGTTGGCTCGTGTGATTCATATAAAATCAGCACTATGGAAGGTATAAAACCTATAGGTTTACTTGTTAAACTGTATGACCACTGTGTAGGCCTGAGGGAAAACGGTGCAAGCAGATTACAAAATTGTAAAAGTATATCATTTAGATGTTCTATGACTATTGGGAAGTGTTATACTGTGCATTCATGCATGCACACAAGCCATGGCACACACCAGTGTCGGACTGGCCTGGCGGGATACCGGGAAAATACCCGGTAGGCCCCGACCCTTAATGTGCCACCGCCGGGCCAGGCCCCTCTGCCGATAGGCTTCCGTAGGTGCCGTGCACAGCACCACTCGTGTAGGCGCGCGTGCGGCATCTTCCCGTCAGGCGCGCGCTGCGCCTCTCCATTCGACATTACACGGTAGGAGGGCAGGGGGGTCGGAGGGGGCCCTGGACACTAGTCCCAGTGGGCGACGGGCCCCCCAGTCCGACCCTGGCACACACCACACTTTGGAGCACACAAAAAATGTTATATACAGAAGATTTGTTTAGCCGGGAGAGGTGCACCGTCTAGTTAGGCAGCTGAATACTAAGCTGGTAAAATGATGAAGTAGTCAAATGTGGGCTGCCTTGCCAGCTTAAACCCTCCAGACAAAGACTGAAGCTTAATGGACCATTGTCTTTGGCTAATGGACAACCATCTGATGATTATCAAGACAGGTTTTAAAATCTAATTAAGCAGATCTCTCCTTATAGCCAGCATTGCTCAAGGAACTGGTCTTGCTTTCTTTGAGTTGTCCATGAACAGGTCAAGGCCATGTTTTCTATAAGGGCACATGTCTTTGAATGCATATATAGAAAATATGGCCCTGACTATGGTTGCCATCTTTGTTTTCTGGCCTTACCAGCTGATGATGTAAGGTGCTGGGGTGGGGCAGATGGGGGGGCAGTGCTGTGTTTCATGACTGGAGTCATGATGTACCACCCCACCTCCTCCCCACCCACATCCCACCTCCACCCATTCCACACCTCAACTCCACCCACTCCTGCCCATCCCCCTTCCTCGCTGCAGGTAAGAGAGTGGCTGGGGAGGAGAGGTTTTTTTATTTGTTATAGAGGAAGCAGACCTAACCCCACAATCTGAACCCCCCTGCAACTGTGGGGTCTGCTTCCTCTATAGTTATACCACTGGAAAGAGGGGTTGAGGGTAGATCGTAGATGGAACGAGGCATTAGAAATTTACTGGAAACTTAATTGCTGGTAAAATTGCCCCTGGCCTTAGATGGTATTTTATTGGCTAGACCAGCTAGGGTTGCCACCTTTTCTGGAAAAAAATACCGGCCTTCCTATATATTTATCTTTTTTTCCTATTAACAACAATGAGATCAGCCATCATTTTTACTGGCCAAATACCGGCCAGGTGGCAAACCCTAGGACCAGCCCAAGTGGCAACCCTATCCCTGAATGTTCACTTGCCAATGTACACAGCGCTACGAAATATGTTGGGGGAACTTGGCGCTATAGAAATACGTTACTACTAATAATACCTGTTTTTCTAATAGGCCAACAGACCACTAGCCAGTTTGGCTACAGAAAGTGGTAATGGAAATGGTCCATAGTTATACAGATACAGGACGTTAAAAGTACAAGTAAAGGGAAATCAGTTCAGCCTGAGAATAGTGTGAGACACCCTCTCTCCCTCTCTCTGGAGCTGCTGATAGTGCTGCAGCCAGGGGAGGCGCTGAGAAGAGAGGCGGTGTCACGTGACAGCAAGGCTGCGGCAGCTTCTCTTATAAACCTGTAGGGAACGGATCGGCGCTTGTGAGTTGGGCTCCGGATACAAGTCTCGCTCTCCGGGCGCAGTTCGGGAATCTTTCCGTCTTCTGGTTGTGGAATTGTACCGATACATACAGTATGGCTGGGGCTATCATTGAGAACATGAGCACCAAGAAGCTGTGCATGGTGGGAGTCGCACTACTACTCTTACAAGTGCTGGCATTCCTAGTCGGGGGGCTGATTGGTAAGTGTTGTCGAGGAAAACTTTTCTCCCCTTGCGCTTCTCCTCTTAGGTATCTCCTCCTGCGCTGCTTTTATTGATTTCTTCCCGAGTACTTATTGCAGCTGCCCTGGTGTGATCTAATAGCCTATTGTAGTACAGGGAGAAGAGACAAGGGGGGCTTCTTTTTGGGAAGGTGGGAAAGTTCGGATTCCCTTTGTGTGCCCTAGCCTGCTTCATAGTATCCTGAACATTGGAATGTGTCTGCACAGCTGCTGAGCACAGAGGGTAGTAAAGAAAGTCGGTAAAAAATACAGAACTTTTTTTACGACCAGCTCCTGGGATAGAGTCGGCCTGTTATTTCAGTCAGACAGGCGACCCCTCCTCTCTGATCTGGTCCTATGGAATGTAAACATGGGGGGTCCAGCCAGAGGAACTCAAGTAGTTGGAAACTGCAACTATCAACACTATTTTCGGTGTTCTATGTATTGTACTTGTAGTTCTGCAACAACTCGAGGGCCACTGTTTGCTCATACCTTTTTCATAGAGACTAGCACTGTTGTTTAAGAAAAATAAATACCCATTATATAACCACACTTTACTTTCCATGGCATTATCTTAAATATACAATCCTATACCAGTGCACCGTTTTATTGCGTTCTCCTAACATTCTTTTACTCCATATATACATTAACACAGGCTGTGAATACTATCACAGGAGAATGAGAAAGCACATAGGGGCAGATTTATCAAATTCTCATGATTCTATTGAATTTGCAAAAAGATTCGAATTTTCGAATATTTTTGAAGGCCTCTTCGACCACCGAATTTTGATTCAAATAAATCGAATAATTCTAATAAAATTCTATTCGAATATTCGTCAGTCTAATTACTTGCCCTTTAAATTTTTGTTCGACTGCCTAGTTTGCCAGATTAAACCTACCGAATTGCTATTAAACACTATGAGAAGCTCCCATAGGTTTTTTTTAAACTTTTTTTAGATCGAATGGTTAAAATCGTTTGAATCATTCGATTCAAATTATTTAATTGTTCGATCGAATTTTTTTTATTCAATTGTTCGATCAATCGAATTGTGGTAGAAACTTTCAAATTTGATATTTCGAATTTGAAGGTTTCAAATTCGACCACAATTCGATTGGTCGAATTCGAGGGTAAATTCACCCTCAAATTCGACCGATAGTAAATCTGCCCCATAGTGGTGACTGTTCGGCTGAAGTCAATGCAGGATGCCTCTGCTGAGTGTGGAGTATGGCAGCTCCTGTTCATAGATAAACACAACAGAGCATTGCCCACTGTTATCCCTTTAAAGTGGTTGTTCACCTTTAAACACTGTTTCCAGTTCAGTTGGTTTCAGATTGTTGACCATAAATGAAGACTTTACCCAATTAGGTTTCTATTTGTGATCCTTTTTCTAATATTGAAGTGTAACATTTAATTTTTTAACCTTCTAAGTGTAAGGCCAGACGGGAAGATTCAAGGAGATATGTCGCCTGCCGACCAATCGCCTCTTCTTTGGGGCGACAAATCTCCCCGAATCGCTTCCCCCTGCCTTCCAGTGT
>CM044438.1:64146939-64171590 GCA_024363595.1 Xenopus borealis
GGGGGGGGGGGGGTGGCGGCGGATTAGTGGAGATTAGTTCACCTGGTGACTAATTGTCTCTTCTCTGGGGTGACAATCTCCCCGAACTGCCTTCTGTCTGTTGTAATGAAGAATTGCCTGTGCTAATACACTTGCAGCGCTTTGCTTTCCGAAGTCGCCTGAAGTTGCCTCATGAGGAAACTTCGGGTGACTTTGAAGTGCCGCCAGTGCATTAGCGCAGGTGATTTTCATTATAGCAGACGAAAAGCAGTTCGGGGAGATATTTGCCCAGCAGAAGAGGCAATTAGTTGCCAGGCAACTAAATCTCCCCAAATCTGTTTGCCCCCAGCCTTAGGGTGGTAGCACACACTGCTATTTGGGGAGATTACTCGGCCAGCGACAAATCACTTTTTCAGGCGACTAATATCCCCAAACTCAAAAGTAAATCATCGTGGGGATGGCACTCGGGACGCTTCGGTTTCTGAAGTCGCCCGAAATTTCCTCTTGAGGCAACTTTCGGCGACTTCAGAAAACAAAGCGTCCTGAGCGCCATCCCACCTGCAATTTACATTCTAGCCGGTGGGTAGGCAGTTTGGGGAGATTAGTTGCCCGAAGAAGAAGCAATTTGTCACTGGCCGTGTAATCTCCCCAAATAGCATAGCGTGTGCCACTACCCTTCCTGTTTAGTGGATACAGTTGTTATCTTTGTCCCTGCTGAGCAGAATCCCTGTGTTTCATTAAAGGCAAGTGTTAGAATTGATACAATAGTTGCTAATACTCTGCAGATACTGCTGGGATATGTATCCACTAATTCTATCTGATGTAGCAAATTGTAACAGTTCAGAATGCTCCTGGATCACTGAGCTGCCAGACTGAAACATTAGAGACTGGAACTTTAAACTTAAATTTGGGGAAAATGGTAAAAAAATTAAATATGGAAAGCAATCCAAAAAAGTCTTTGTTTATGGTGAAAACAACTGAACTGAAAAACATGTTTGGAAGGTGAACAACCCCTTTAACTCTGAGTTAAAGGAAATAACTGGAAGGCAAACAATACTAATAAGGAGTGAATATTGTGATTTAATATCCTGATCTATTACTCTTCAGTTGCTGTTAACACTCTAATAATAAAAGTGGACTTGTTTAGGGAATGCAGCTGAGGCGCTCCCTGTCTTTTTTATTTTTGTTTGTTTATTTTTTTAATAATCCAAATGGTTCTGTTTCATTGTCTAGCAACCTATATATACTTTACTTCTAAACATTGAATATTAATCATAAATTCATTTTCTACATCGCGGCACAGGTTCTGCACCTTAGAATGAACTAGAAATTGATTTGTCAGTGTGAGGCGTATGGATTGTAAAATTTTATATATTGCAAACTCTTCTGGCGAGGACCCTCTATCACTTATTGGTTGTATTTTTTGTATGTTAGGTGTATACACTAAAGCTGGCCATAGACGTAAAGATTTTTGAAAGGTCCAATGGTTATCGTGAGACCACGATTGTCTCAAAATGATCGTTAAATGTGTCCGTCAACTAAAAAGACCATTTCAGGCGATATTACGAGCAAAACTGAAGGATCACAGGCTGCTTGGCCCTGCAAACATAGGTAGATTGCATGGGGCCCGATAAAGATTTTCTAACCTGGCCGATCAATCTTCAGACCGATGTTGGATGAAAAATCGTAAGATGTACGATCGTTTGTATCCCACTAACCACACACTAATTTGACAGATTGGTCAGACTTCCCTAAGCTGGCCATAGACGCAAAGATCTTCCCCATCTCCCGACCTGCCACTAACCTTCAGATCAAATAAAGTAGCAAAAGCACAGATCAGCCGACGTTCTGCCCCTGACAGGGATCGTACAAAAGTTGTACGATTAAAAACCTAGTCTCCCACTGAAAATCGTACAATCTGCAATAGACGCAAAGATATGATCTCCAGCCGACAGAAATTTTCTAACCTGGCCGATCGACCAAACGACCGATCGGCATGGCACGACAAATGTCGGAACACTCCACACATGATCCGAAAATCGTACGAATCGAGCATTCGTACGATCGGATCGTTGCATCTATGTCCAGCTTAAGATTGGTCGTTCGGCAGGGAAAGATCATTGCGTCTATGGGGAGCTTAAGGGGCAGATTTACTAAGGGTCGAATTCGAGGGTTAAAAAAACCCTTGAATTCCACCATCAAATTTTTAAAAATTTTTAACCCTTCGAATTCGATATTCAAAGGGTTTTAATGAAATTCGAAAAATCGATCGAACGTTTTTAACCATTCGATCGAATTTTTTTTATTCAATCTTAAAAAAGCTGAAAAAACCCTACGGGAGCTTCTCATAGGGTTATACAGAAAAATCTGGCGAACTAGGCATTAGAATAAATATTGAAAGGGCAAGTAATTCGACCATCGAATAATCAAATTGATTTTTATTCAAACTATTATAATCATTCGATCGAATTTTAAAAACTAGTTGGTCAAAGTGGACAGAAAACCTATTCGAAAATTCGAATCTTTTTTAAAATTCGACCGAATTTCGAATCATTCACACGAATTTAGTAAATCTGTCCCTAATTGGGGACTGCACTGCAGAATATGTTGGCGCTTTGGCAGAAGTTGAACAGCACTCTGCTTCTCATCCCAGTGTTTCTGGGAGGGCAGCTCTTTGCTGGATCACTTCCCGGAGGAAGTTCTTTGAGTATCCAATGTGCTCATATAAGTAGGTTTAACATTTTAATAAGATGTATCACTTAGAAAAGTTTCCTATTATAAAGTTGACTTGTATTTTACTTAGGGATGCACGATTTGGCCGAAACACTGAATCCTTCACGAAAGATCTAATTTGCATATGTAGATTAGGGATGGAAGGGGAAATTTTTTTACCTCATGCGATTTACCTCATCATGCGATTCCCCGCCCCTAATTTGCATATGCAAATTAAGATTCTGGTGAAAAAGGCTGAATCCTTGCGAATCCCAAACCGAATCATAGATTCGGTGCATTCCTAATTTTGCTATTTGTAACCAAAGTCACCCTAGAGCAGTGGTCCCCAACCAGTAGCTTCTGAGCAACATGTTGCTCCCCAACCCCTTGGATGTTGCTCCCAGTTGCCTCAAAGCAGGTGCTTATTTTTTAATTCCTGGCTGGAAGGCAAGTTTTGGTTGCATAAAAAACAGATATACTGCCAAACAGAGCCTCCTGTAGGCTGCCAGTCAACATAGGGGCTACCAATAGCCAAATAAAACCCTTATTGGGGACCCCTGCCCTAGAGTTTCCAAGTTATATAACATACATTGCCAACATAAGGCCCTCCTGATAACATTGAACAGCAAATGTCAGGTTTTCTTACTCAGCTGAAATTTGTCAGTGCAGATTTCTGTGGAGTGCGACAGGTTAAATATTTTTTTACTTTTTATTTTCAATGGTGCTTTTGAAAGGGACGAATGTGCCAGCACAACAGAGGAAACCTTTCTGCCTTGGTAGGCCACATTTTTATTATGCAAAGTAAGGAAATGATTTACACAAAGCCTCAAACAATCTGATTCTAAGCTAAAGTAAGCAAATAAATATAGCTTTCTCGGCAGTGTGTTTAGCTGTAGTCTGAAAGCTTTTTCCTTTTATTTGGTTTTCATTTTTTTATGGTACAAATAAAAAGATAAACAATTTTTCCCCTCTTTCTCTGAGGCCAATGTGGTGTGCTAACGAAGCAGAGCTACTATGCAGAGAGATAATTATACTCAGGTATAGACAGACTGATTTAAACTATTTCTCTCTTTCTATGTATAGTACATAGAGGTAGTGTTTTATTATTACAGAAGAAAAAGGGAATACTTTTTCAAAATGTGGATTATTTGGATAAAATGTCTATGAGAGATGGTCTTCCTGTGAGTCAAAGCTTTCTGGATCGCTGGTTTTCAGATAACTGATCCCATACAGTGTTGGACTGGCCCACCAGGATACCAGGAAAAGTCCCGGTGGGCCCAGGTGTCAGTGGGCCCTCATGCTGCTGATTTGGCCAAATTCATGACCATTTCCTATCTAGAGGCTAAATAGATGCAATAATAGATTATAGTATGTAAAGAAAATATACTAGGAGAATAGAGGTTGAATGAGTAGCGGAAGAATGATAGTACCGACAGTGGGCCCCTGGTCTAAACATTTTTTAGTGAGCCTCTAGAGTAAGGTTTTTGGGTGGGCCCCTGATGTCCCAGTCCAACACTGATCCCACACCTGTATTTTATTAGTGTTCTCTGCTCTCTAGTTCCAGAAATCTTTTCATCTGTTCTGTATAAATCACTAGACTGTGTTTGGATAATTTTCTTTTAAGCTATTAGCATTGTCCCTTCAGGAAGAGAACTGCAGCAGTCAGAATGCACATCTTTGCAGAGAGCCCCATTTCAATCACTTCAATGGGAAAGGTAGTTGCTATGTTTGAAATATGTGCCACAGCATCTTTCCTGTGGTGAATGGGATATTGATTTTTACCATAATGGAAATCACTAGCCAGTCTGAAACCTCTTGAGCAGAATTAAGCTCAGTGCTTGGTTTGGAGGGCTGACCGCCTGGCATCGTGCTCGACATTCACCAAATAAATCTTTATTCAGTCCATTTAAAAAGACTTGCAGGCCAACATTTTGTTTTCCATATGATACTTTTCTTAAGATCTTGTCTATGGTCTTACACAATTTTATTATGATGCATATTTTCTGTTAATCCAATAAACTTTGTCACTGCTTAAATACTACTGTTTCCATATGTTATATATTAAAAGGAAATAGCTACTTTGAAGGCTCAGCCAATGATAAACAAAACTCTAATGAAGTAAGAGGGGTTCCCAAACTTTTTAGCAAAGGCCAGGTGCTCACCAAGTATAATACAGTCCAATAAAAGATAGCACTCACGGCACAAGTTTTTTCATTAAAAAAAAAAAGTAATCCGCTTTTACCATATCAACACGTTTCAGTCCTCATGGGACCATCATCAGGATAGTGACCAGGAAGTGAAACGCACATTAAATTCCCCAATTAAGCATACTTTTTGCTATTAAATTGCACATATATCACATTTAATGCCACAGGACATTAATAGTTAAGAAGTTCTAAAAATCTAAAATTTATCATATAAAACACCCACTGGATCTGTGCTTCAACCCTTAGTAAAATCCCTTATTACCTTTACAACCATAGTAGAACTATAACTCGCAATATCAAGTTTGGTTACCCATACCCCTAAAAAAAGACCAGATCGCCTAGTGTGATCAGTCACAGTTATTCCTTGTACTGCAACCTGTGGGTCCAATTAATATCAATATGGATCCGTACTTTACAAATTTATCAGTGGGTGATATACTCAATAGTATTCTCAATTAATTCTAAAATTTCACATGTAATAGTGCAATAAATAACAATAATAATTTCAAATTAAATATCTGAAAGATAATAAATCATAATCAAGAGGATTAGTCCAAATTGCGTGTTTTGCAATACGGCTTGCCAATTAATCCCAATTGTAGCTAAGGTTGCTTCACCACCAAGATTAGACCCATCATAATTTTCTATATAATAGACTAAGATGAAATGTTTTAAAGATTATCAAATGCTCCAATCCCATCAGATCAAAAGTAGGCAATTTGTAACCTATATATAACCCACTAGTCATGCTGGCTCCAAAAGGAGAGCATAAGAAGCATGCTAAAGAGTACATCTCATTAAGTCCCTTTGGAGATATTAATCAAGTGTTCCATTAGGCTTTCCGTTGTAGCAAAATGTTTGCTCTATCGCCTCCCCTAGATAGAGGAGGGATATGATCAGTCAAGATAGCCCGCAGTGAGGTTAGAGGTTTTTATGTGTCAAGAAGTGTCTAGTACTATACCAGTATCCTGTTACTTATTTATAATTTGTCCTCGCTTCTCTCTGATAACAATTCTTACTTAATTCTTACGTGCCTTACAAGTTGACAATAATAAACATAAACAACTATCTCTGATGCACACAAGGTAGATGGTGGTCTTGAGGCCTGTCTGTTTCTTTTACTTTTCAGTTTGTAATGCAAAACCCAGAAGAAAGCAATTGTCACCCAAGCTGTCAATTGTGATATAGCCAATAATGTGTTTTTTTTTAACTAAATGTTTTCCTTTTACCTTTGATACACCCATCTATTAAAGCCTACTGACTGCTTGGTCACTGGTTGTAGTTTCCTTTCATCTGGTCAGCGTTGTAGACCTGAATAGAATCTGAGGTTATTGCATACCCATCCTTGGAATGCTTCTAGTAGAGAGATGTCCGGAATCCCTGGCATTGCTAGACTTTGTCACACTTTCTGCAAGTTTAGGCATATATCCCACAGTTTGGGAGTGTTACCACCCAGCCAAAATATGCTTTTAATAAACCGTAAAGTTCTCCAGTGTGTGTTTTAAAATGCATGACTCTCCTGTGTTTTGTTTAACGTACAACTGGAGAGCCTATTACAGAAGGGTAAGATCCTGTACTTTGATAGAACTTTATATAATTTTCCTCCAGCCAATTATGAAGTCATGTAGCATCATCTGTTTTTAAAAAAAAATTGTTATAAAAGTGCCATTTTTTCGTTTGTATAAAAACATACTGGTGTGTTTGTTTTCTCCTAAGGATATGTTATTCTAAGGCTTATATGTTGTCTGAAGGTAACAGGGAAATTAAACTGTAAATTCTACTTTTGCAAGGACCAATACATGGTGATGCTAAAAGTACAGGTAATTTTTACATTATCTGGAAACCCATTCTACAGAAAGCTCTGAATTAAAGTAAAGCTATATCCCATAGCTTCCCATGTGTTTTTACACTACTAGACTTTATAATATTAGAAATCAACTTGTAATAATGTGATGTGTTGGTTATGAAATTCCTTGGATGCCTCTGCTATCATTTAAAGTTACAGTAAATAATATGCATCATAAAGCATATTAAAATATTAGCTACTATTTTATACTTTAAACTTTTAAACTGTAAGTGTTCTGGATGCAAATGCAACAGTTTTCTCTGAATGATCAGCATGGATCTGTGTGAGAACTGTACCAACCCCATAGTCTGAAGCATCTGTAGTAACCATAGTGGGTAGTGCAGGATCAAATAAAGCTAGTGCTGGACTGTTCACAGTTAACACTATTCACTATTTCAAAGCTATGTTGAGCAGTCTCTGATCAAACCATACTTGAAGTTCCACATAGTAGTGCTTCTAAGTAGCTTCACAACTGAAGCATATTTGGGAATAAACCTAGAATACCATGAAGTATGAACTAAGGCTCGTAAGGTGTGAAAATCAGATAAAGTAGGTGCTTGTGTAACAGTGTTGACATGGTCAGGGTCAGGCAGTAAACCCTCTTGTGAAATTATGTGACCCAGAAATGACAGCTAAGTTTGTCTGAAGTGGCATTTGGAAAGGTTCAGTCCTGCAGAATCAATGCATTTCAGAACCGTTTCCAGGTACTTGTCATAGTTTGAGCGTAGACAATTGTATAATCCAAGTAGCATTGTACACCAGGTATGTCATGGACTATAGAAGACATCAGTCTTTGAAAACAACTTGGTGCGGAAGCCAGTCCATAGGGTACACGCTTGAACCGAAACAAACCATCATGGGTGATAAATGCAGTGAGGTCTCTGCTTTCTTCATGCAGTAATACTTGATGATAAGCACTCTGAAGATCCAAGGTTGAAAAGAATTTTGTTCCTCGGAGTTCTGAAAATATTTCCTCTATGTGTGGCAAGGGATGGTTATCAATAACAACTGCTTTAATAGGTTCACAGAGATCAACACACAATCGAATACCTCCAGTTTTCCTAATTGTTGCAACAATTGGTGAAACCCATTCAGAGGATTCTGATTTTTCAATCACATCTTGCTCTACCCGTTTCTTTAGTTACTGTGAGACAGTCTCCCTTATAGAGTAGGGCAATCGCCTCAATTTCTGGCGTACTGGTTTTACATCTGGTCTCAACTTAACTTTGCGCACACAGTTCTTTGCACAGCACAGTGATGTGTTGCTTTGTGGTGAAATTTTAGACACAGGCTGTGTGGCAGGCACTGCCGCTGTATTAAAGGAACAGTAACACCAAAAAAATTTGTGTTTTAAAGTAAAGAAGATATCATGTAGTATTGCACTGTTAAAACTGATCTATTTGCTTCAGAAACACTACTATAGTTCATATAAACAAGCTGCTGTGTAGCAATGGCAGAAATTGAATAACGGTTATATGGCACAAGATAAGTAATGAATAACAGATATATTTTAGATATTTAGTAGCAGTATGCACAAAATGTCTTAAATATATTGATAATGGGTTGAGTGCAGAGGACCTCTTGTATTTGTCTATATGTATTTTGTGGTCACAGCCTCATTGCACCCCCGCCTAATGGTTTTAAAAATTAGTGGTGAGCACAACTTTTTCTTGTTTGTTGTAGTTATACTGGAGCAGTGACCAGCTCCTTGTTGTAGCCCCCACCCTTCCCAGCTATAGTCAGGTGATCCCTCTGGTGTCTAATAAAAGGGCAACCAAGATTGGGAGTTTTACTTTGAAAGCAGCAAGAAAGTTGCAGGTAAAACTTAGTCCCTATGTAAACTGTATAATGAATTAATAGAATTCTTAATGAATCAGATGAAAATTGAGAGTAGGACTGGCCAGATATGGGGTGACTTTGACGTAGTTGGCCAGCTCAAATATATTGCAATATATGGACAATCCCTGTTTTGTTTGAAGGGTGAGGCTAAGGCTATTCAGGGAGGTTCGGGGGCTACAAGTCGCGGCGAGAAGTCACCAGGCGATAAAATGCCCCCGAATCTCCCCGTCTGGCCTAGCCCTAAGGCATTTTTTAGTAGCTGTATGCACACAATGTCTCCATGTCTTAAATATATTGATAATGGGTTGAGTGCAGAGGACCCAGATAACATTATGTTCTACAGAGCTTATCTGCTGTGTAACTTGAGCCTTTTCTCCTTTGAATGGCTGCCCCCATGGCTACACAGCAGCTTATTTATATAAACAATAGTAGTGTTTCTGAAGCAACCACTGCAGTTTTACCAGTGCAGGGCAACACTGCATTATATTTTTATTACTTTAAAACAATTTCATCCATCAACTAATTGTAGGTTTAATGCAGCAAAGAGATCCCTTCCAAGTATAGAAGTACCCTTATTCACAATGTAAAAGTCACATTTTGCAGTATTTGATTCAAATTGTATAGTCACTGGCAAGCAACCAAGCACAGGGATTGGATCCTTTAAGTAACTGACCAGTCTCAGGGCAGGCGCAACAAGCGTATGTTAGATGAATGTCAGTCAGTTTGTCACTACTCCACATGCTGGAAAATTGGCCAGTTTATGGGGTGATTTCATTGTTAAAGTGTCTGAGACTACCCCCTGCGATTGACCTAGGGAGAACTGATGGCATTTTCAGGAAAGGTAATGCTTACTGCCAGGTGATTGATTGCTTAATGATTGAAAGGTGGCTGGGGTTTCTTTAGGTGTTTCTCCTAGCAACTGAAATATGTTTATTTAAAACAAGAAATGTACATTACCATCAGCCTAAAGAGATGCTTTTACTTGTATGTATGTATGTAGGTATGTCAGCGTTACAAAACTTTATAATGTATAAAGTGGTGATAGAAATTATACTTAAATGCTCCCTTTATGATGTTGCCTTCATAAATACGCTCATTCACTCTGTAGAATGCTGTATTATTCCTAGAAAACATTATTATTATTTAGGGGGCATAAACAGCCTTCTGTGATTAACATCTATCATAATATTTTTATGTCTTCTTTAGCAACTTTTATGCTTTTTTGATGTTAGTTCTTATCTTGAGGGATGCTAAACCAGCTTCATGGGGGATATCTGAATAAGCAGGCAACATGGCTAATGAGATGCCACGTCCACACTTCCACAAGGCTAATAATATTCACTTATGCACATTTATGCTCAGCATAAACATGATTTTTGTTTCTTTTTTTTTTTTTTTTTTTTTTTTTTTTTTTTTTTTTTTTTTGTATGAATCCATAGTACAGCTTTGCAATGGCTGGAATTGTATAAATCAACAGTTATAGGTATGGTATACCCCCTGCATGGTAAATTGGCTTGTTTATTTCTGCCCTGCTGCTGGTTAGAGTAATGAAGCATAGCCCTATTGTGCGTGTGCACTGGCCAGTACTGGATCCTCTCATGAGAAGGTCATCTGAATACAAAAGAAGTATGCTGTCTGTCTGGGTTGAAGCATGAAGATAGTAATTATTAATCAGTGTAGACAGAGTCACTGAGATTTCAAAAACGCCTGTTTTGGTACAAGACAAGGGGTCGTTGGCCAATTAAAGCTGTCTGTGTTTCTATGTAAAGGTAAAATGCATTTCTTTTCTAATGTATACATGTAAATTTACACATTTTTTAACAAATCTAAATGATGAGTAGACTTTTATGCTGCTTTACTGTAAAAGGGAATTGAATGTTACTTTCCTATCTGTTATGCATTTTCTGAGTATCAACAGGCAAATCTAAGATAATGGTAAAGTCACATTCTACGATCAAGCAGAAACAAAACAAATAAGAAGTCCTCTAATAAACCCTTTGTATAGTAAGTTCCGGATTATCTAAAAGCCCAACGGGCTACAGCAGAGGGGAAGGGAGAGTTTTACATATACAGAAAACTTTGCAGTGGTGCTGCTGATTTGTTATGATTCTGCTCAATGGAAACAGGAAGTGGAAGGTGACTACTTTTGGTTGCTGTTAGTTACTAGATTTAGTGCAACATCTTATTTTGTCTCAGGGGTGAAAATACTTTCTGACAAGATGACCATATCCAAGATGACCACTGGGCCAGTCCCTTAATCAACTTTGTCTAAGAGTTAATTTTGTTAATGTATTTCCTCATTTGCTAAAAACCACTTTATATGAAGTGTATGCTGGTACAGCAACTTCAGGGAGCAAATTCCACAACTTCTCAGCTCTTGCTGTTTGGGGAAAAAAATCACAAACTTTTGGATATGATGGAACATTTCTTTCTTCTAATTCATTTTCAGTTCACAATGCCATTGTGTCTACTGGAAGGACCTACTACTGCTAAATAAGGCATCAGGGAGTTTATTGCATGGCCCTTTATATATTTATACAAAGTTGTAATGTCCCACATGTGTGCAAACCTTTGCAACTTAACTTGGTCAGCCTTTCTTCATAGCCTTTCTTAAAAAGAATCCTCTGGTTTCTCAGATGTGGAGACCATAATTGATGTGAAAGTCTGTTTTTCAGCAACGCGGAAGTGAGACTAGGAGGACAAAAGTGTAAATAAATATGCAAACTTCACTTTTAAGGAGACTGTACAGCCATGCTTAGCCTCTTGGAGTACAGCATTATAAATTATACCTAGTTTTGTTTACGGGATCACTGTATTTGTAATTACAGTCAGTACCAAAATTTCTCTTGTTTGTCTTTTTGCATCAATCTGGCTGCAATCTGGTTTGCTATATATATATGGCACCAATCAGTCCTTTTTGTCTTCCATTCTGAATCGTGCACTGGTGTTAAGCTTGTAGCAGGGAAACCATGGAGCTACCTCCTGATCAGACAGAAGCTCCAGTGCCAATTGATTTGGGAAATCTTGGGGAAAAAGCCTGCATTGTGGAAAAAAAACATGGTGATTGTGCTTGAAATTGCACTTTGCTCGCTGCACTCACAGGAGTAAGCAAGTTGTTTGTTTGGACACCAACTCATAGTAAATGATCCCCACAACCTATATTTTGAACCAAACTGAATGATTTTTACTTGTGTTCAAGTTCACAATTTTCATGCTGTATGGAAGATCCGCGTTGGTAATCAGAAAATGTGCATGTCATTTTTAACAATGAACTGCCACCCTGAAGACCTTTTTATATGATACTTATACACGCTAACATTCTGGCATTTTATACACTTTATATACACTTTCAAATATGTTTGCTAATTTTTTTCTGTTTCTGTTGCAGCTCCAAAACCGACTTCATATGTAAATCCTGTTGCAATGAAATGTGTTGATGTACGGAAAAATCATCGGGGCTCCAAGTGGCTTATGCCCTGGGGGACAGAACCATGCAAAAGTATCCAAAGTTTTGATGAGGCTGCAAACCACCTGATTGAAGCAAATGATATTGTGTTTGCTGCCCATATTCCCAACAGCCAGTTTGAGATGAGCCCCTGGTTCCAGTTTATGCTAGTTGTCCTACAGCTGGACATTGCCTTCAAATTGAACAATTACATAGGTAAGTCTCACTGGTCAGTATTGTCTTGTACTGGTATGGCATCCCGATAAGGGCTTTTTTCATATTTTGAGTCACTATATTTTATGTCTTCTATACAACATTTAAAGGAAAGGAAAGTGAAAATCACTGGGGGCTCTTAATCCTTAATTTGATTTGTGCTATCTAACTTCTAAGTACTGTTATTACAGAAATGGGAGATGGCTTTCCTGTTATTGAGAGCTTTCTGGATATTGAGTTTTCATATGAGATCACCTACTGTATTAAGGAAAACCCTTTTAAAGGGAATGTGTTAGTTTAACAAGAGTTGAATTAATAGGGCTTATGCTGAGCATACATTTACCTATAAGGTATAGAATATATAGTGAATAAAGTACCCCCTATTGTAAAATATAAGGATATTATAAGTTACCGAGGAGTTCCATGGTAACCTCTAATATCCTCATATTTTGCAACTGGGGGTACTTTATTTATTATAATACACAAGTTTCAGTGAGTCATGTGACAGAAATGACATCAGAACTCATCGTTTATAACTGATGACATCAGATCTCACCGTTTATAAGGATATAATTTACAAGATATTCACAGCTTTTGTGTATTATATATATATGCACATAATAGCTTAGCAATTATATATTTTGAATGGGTTTAAAGCTGTTTTAAGTGTAGTGGTTATTACAGCTAATAGCACATGGGGCACTTCTGTACAGAAAATAGTCCTAATGCCACATGGTGACTGATCTGGGCCTGTGGAAAAGCATTCCGCAAATCTATGTGCAGGCACACGTGGCCAATATCAGAGTGAAAATATAAACTCTCACGCTTTGGCACTGAAATCGGCCATGCATGCCTGCACCTGGGCCGATCCAACGATTTCATGCACAGGCAAAAAGAAAGCTAATGTCCCCGTTGTGGCCTATTCTTGGTCTGTGCTTTTCCTCAGCCCGAGATCAGCCCCTGTGTGGCATTAGCTTAAAGGTGAGTCCTCCATTCTTTTTACCAAGAGAATTATAAAACGCCAGTATTATCTTGATGGCACAGGAATTGGCGTTTTGATTTTCTGGCAGGGCTTCTAAGTTTAGTTACTGGCATTATCTGCAAGGAGTTTGTAGGTTATTCTTAGTCTGGTTTGGATTGTGGGAGCAAACCCTTGTGATAGCTTGTAATAAAAGTGATGCTAGTTTGTGTATAGTGTGAATATGCAGTGTAAGGCTGGGGACAGACAGGGAGATTCGGGGAGATTCTGTCGCCTGGCGTTTTTAGCAGGCGACAATCTCCCCGAATTTCCTTCTCCCTGTCTGCCGCTAGTATAAGTGACAAAGCGCCAGCGCCTGTGCACACGCTGCGCGGCGATTTCCGGAATCGCCCGAAGATACTTCATGAGGAAACTGCTAAAAACGCCATCTAAAATGAAAAATAAAACCTATGTAAATATCCGCACATACTCAGGCCCAGATTTGTGAAAAGACCACCTAGGCCCGGGCCTAGGGTGGCAAGATTTTAGGGGGCGGCATGCTGCCCAGCCACACCCACATTGGTCCAGAACCACTGGGTATATGCAGGAGATGCAATAGATTTTTACATTTCCCATGTGCCAATCTCCATTGCTCTGGTCCTGATAATGAAAATTTGCAAAAAAAAAAAGGGCAGAGTATGGGGGCGACGAACGGCAGTGGGCCTAGGGGCGCCCGCTATGTAAATCCGGCCCTGCACCTACTGTCCTATAGAATGTCCATGATACTGTATATCTCGGTATCTTGTCTTGTATTTGTCTGATCTGATGGAAGTAGCAGCATCTTTAAACAGAAAATTGATTGCGTCATCTGCACATAAGCCTTGATCATTAGTAGAAGTCAATAAGCGCTTACTGTGTTGAATGATATTGAATTACTGCCAATAAAAACACAGCTGCTCAACTCTGGAATGTTTAGGAGCTGCAACCTGATGAGGACACTTTTACCACGCAGTCTCAAAGATCTGATAAAGGAAAATATATTGACAGAACAGATGTGGATGTTGAAGGGGACTAAAACTTTGTGTGTGTATGTTTATATTACAGACCCTTGATTATGCATTTCAAGGTTAATTTTTCTTAGCATAATTAAACATTTATTTTTTATAAAAGTAAGCACAATTCACTAGAGCATTTTTATTGTAGTTATTAGAGATGAATAACTTTGTGCCCCCCAGTTATATTAGACCATACTGTCAGGGTACTCGGCTACATTTTTGGTGGTCCTGAAAACTAATCTGTACAGCATTATTTTCCTAAAATATGTTTTGGTAGGATGATGAACCCCAAGTTCATGGCTATGTCAAATGCTTGCTCTGCCTTAGGGCAATAACAGACAAGATTATTTGTGCGTCAGCAAATACATCTCTTTTTCTGTGGTGACCTCCCCCAAAATGCTTTCCCAATGGTAATTATGTAAATCCCCGGCAGAGAAAACATACGGTTCCTTTTTGGAGATTTGCTTTTAGATGACGAGATTTATCACTGGTGACTAAGCTCCTTAAAGGGTTGGTTCACCTTCAAGTTAACTTTTAGTATACTGTAGAAGGGCCAATTCTAAAACTTTTCAATTGGTCTTCATTATTTATTTTTCATAGTTTTTTTTAATGATTTGCAATTTTATTCTGTTTCTTTGCAGCTTTCACATGGGGGTCACTGACACCATCTAAAAACAAACGCTCTGTAAGGCTACAAATGTATTGTTATTGCCACTTTTTATTACTTATTATTCTATTCAGTCCCTCTCCTATTCATATTCCAGTCTCTTATTCAAATCAATGCAGGGTTGCTAGGGTAATTTGTACCCTAGAAACCAAATTGCTGACACTGCAAACTAGAGAGCTGCTGAATAAAAAGCTAAATAACTATAAAACCACAAATAATAAAAAAATTAAAACCAATTGCAAATTGTCTCAGAATGTCACTCTCTACATTATACTAAAAGTTAATTCAAAGGTGAACAACCCCTTTAATGTTTTCACCAATGAGGAGGGGTCCTGGTGTGATGGGAGGAGCTGAGGGGTATAAAGCAACACTGTGCACTTTTTGATTGTATCCTGAAGAAGGGAGGTATTACCCCCCGAAACGTTGATATTATGGTGGCATGAATAAAAGGGGTACACTCCCCGACTGCTAAAAACTGCGTGTGCGGACCGTCTTTACAGTTGTACGGTTGCTAAGGGACCCGGCCGGGTCGATGGTGGACCAGCACCACTACTGCAGGTCAGTGGAAGGAAGGTGTGTGGTAGAGACAATACAATAATCTCCTTGTCTGTCATTGCCCTTAGGTTTAAAAGTTGTAATTTTCCTGTCTGTATAATGGGGTCTTAAGGTGGCCATAGACGCACAGATAATATCGTACAAAACAAATTTTCATACGAAATTCGGTGCATGTATGGTGGCAAATGAGCCGACCGCTATCATCAGAAGATTTAGATATCGGTTGGCTGGTTGATTGGGCTGGATGGAAAATTTTGATTGGATGCCTTTGAAGGCACCCTTAACATCAGCTATTGTTACTGTTGAATCGTCGGATACAGGTAGAATTCTATTGTTTCTTTATGTATATCTGACAAGTCAGCTCTACACGTCTATATTGAAATGAACGATCTTTCTTGGAAAGATCTTTTCTGAGAAAGGTCATAATTGTTACATCTATGGCCAGCTTTAGCCTTCATCTGCTAAATGGGAACGTTTTTTTTTTTTTTTAAAGGAGAACTAAAACCCAAATACGAATATTGCTAAAAAAAATACCATATTTTATAAACTGACCTTATTGCACCAGCCTCAAGTTTTCACTTCTCAATAGCAGCAATGATCTAGGACTTGTCAAAGAGGTTCACCATCTTGGAAAGTGTATAGCTTCTCATCAGCTGCTCAGAGCCCACTAAGCATGTGAGTTTCACAATTATCAAGCAGAAAATGAGATTTGCTACTAATAAAAACTGATGCTACAAGGATGAATATTAAGTTTTGATGCAAATTGTGCTGGTTTGTGAGCTGCCACATACTGTACCAATAATTTAAATTCTGTCCTAATCAGACCTATATTGTGACATTTCTATTCTATGTGTTCAGTATATTGTACTTCAGTCCCTAAGCTCAGTAAGTGACAGTAGCACAGAGCATGTGCAGTGAATCAGTAGAAAAGAAGATGGGGAGCTACTGGGGCATCTACTGGGGAGTCACAGATCTTTACTGCTAAAGGACTGTGGTTGCCTTGGGTTGGTACAAAAGCCTAAAACATAATCTGCAACATTTCTAGCTACTTATTTAGTTAAAATAATTGCTCAGTGTAAACATAAAAAAACTGGGTAAATATATACACTGTGCAAAATAAAAAATGTTTCTAATATAGTTAGTTAGCCAAAAATGTAATGTATAAAGGCTGGAGTGGGTGGATGTCTAACATAATAGCCAGAACACTGCTTCCTGCTTTTCAGCTCTCTTGGTTTTCACCAGTCCGTAACCAATCAGTGACTTGAGGGAGGGCCACATGAATCATAACTGTTGCTTTTGGATCTGAGCTGAATGCTGAGGATCAATTGCAAACTCACTGAACAGTTATGTCCCATGTGGCCCCCTTTCAAGTCGCGTTCTGGCTATTCTAGACAGTCACTCCAGCCTTTATTTTTGTCTAACTATATTAGAAATATTTTTTTTCATTTTGCAAATACTATGTATTTACCCAGTTTTTTATTTATACACTAAACTGTTCCTTTAAGTTTTAATTCTACTTTTAAGTGTATTAGAACATTGTTAGTCTGGTCAAATGATCTTTCTTTTTGCTCCTCAAGTGAAGCATAGACCCATAGCATGTATCTACCACTCTTGTATTCACCCGAAGTTTCCACTTAATCTTCCTGAATTTGCCTGTCTGCCCCTACCCTTAGTATGAAGTAGAGTGTGATATTCTGAGACAATTTTGTAATTGGTTTTAATTTTTGTGTTTTTATTCGGCAGCTTTCCAGTATGCAATTTCGGCATTCTGTTTGCTAGCATCCAATTTTCCCTAGCAACCCTGCATTGATTTAAATAAGAGACTGGAATATGAATAGGGGAAGGTCTGAATAGAAAGATGAGTTATACAATGCAGGAATAATAATACATTTGTGACCTTAGAGAGTGTTTGTTTCTTCTAGATGGGGTTAGTGACCCCAATCAAAAGCTGGAAAGAGTCGGATAAAGAAGGCAAATAATTAAAAAACTATTACAAATAAATAACGTAGACCAATTGAAAAGTTTCTTCGAATAGGCTATTCTATTACATACCAGAAGTTAACTGTCTGAGAAGGCACTAGGTTTCATTAACCGATACCTGGGATGCAAAAGCGCGCCCCTTATCGGTCCCTTAAAGGGCACCAATCGTATAAAAATGTTACCCCAAACCAAATGTGCAGGCTGATAGAGCCCGTATTCCGGTTGGGGGTACTAGTACTTTTTTTTTTTTTTTAAATGCCCCCTGCCAGCACCTGGTGCGAGCCGCCATGACAGTAGCTGCACATGCGCATTTGCACTCACGTGACCGCATGCGCATTAAGAAAAGCCTGCACATTTTTTTTATATGATTGGTGCCCTTTAACAAGTATTTGCATCTTCAGGAATGCTTCACCAGCACTGGATTAAGATAGCCGCATAAGGGAGCCAGCTGATGCTCCTAAACTTTGATTCGGTGGAGCCTTAGTTTTTTCACTTGGTGAATTTCATTTGTAAACACTTATAGGGCATCTTTAGTTTGCGTTGGCCCTTTCTGAGAGCTGTAGAGGCGTTGTATTAGGTTCATGCTTACAGTTTGTTACACTATGCTTGACATCTTGGTATTTATTTTTAGAGGACAATTCTTTGGTAACTCTTGATGTGTCTGTGGCATACCGTGATGACCTAAAGGAAGAGTGGAAGGAATTGGCTAGTTCAGTGGAACAGAGAAAATTAAACTGTATACTTCCAGTGGAAAAGGTGAGCAAGTTTCACAGCAGATATGCCCCTACACCTGGAAAAAAAAATGTCATTTGGTTTCTGTCTGTCCTTAAAAGGCTAACTTGTAATCAAAACCTGTGAATGTGTTCAACTGTGAATTGATTACGTTTGGTGTGTGCATAATGATCTATGTGAAATGATGGATCAGAACTAACTGCCAGCTTTTGAATGATATATTGTCATGATAAATGTTGAGAAACATTCAGTCCATATTGTCCTGTCTTTTCTATTCCAGACACTGGCAAACGAAGGTCGCCATTATGACTGTGATGTAATTCCCCTCATGGAACTTGGCAGTGTGTCACACAAATACTACCTTTTTAATATTCGACTCCCTGTAAATGAAAGGAAGAAAGCAAATATTAGAATTGGAGAAATAAGAGATCTGCACGTTGTGGTATGATAAAATTACCATTGTTTTAGATAAAGCCTTGTGTTGGCAGAATCAACCATTTACATTCTAGAGAGGCTGGCCTTTGCATTTAACAATAAATATTGTGTAATGTGTCCTCTATACAAAGTTATTGCATTGTGTATTTTAAATGCGCACATACAAAAGTTCAAAAGTAAATTTTGTGACTTTTTTTAATTTATCTTTTATTTTTAACCCAAAATGTAAGTTTAATGTTCTTGTCTCTAGTGTTGGTTTGGCAGCTCCGTGATCCAGGAGCATCTGAACTGATAACATTAGTTGATACATTTGTCAGCAACCATGGAATATCAGCAGCTATTGTATCAATATGTATTATCATTTCTAACAACTGCAGTTAATGAAACTATGAGATTTTGCTCAGCAGGGCCAAATTTAATAAGTTTATCAACTAAATGTATCAATTTAGAAGAGTTGGAGTCAACGACAGCCCCGAGCTGCGATAGAAGGTGAAAAATGAAACTTTTACACTTCAGTATTGGTAAAATGGTCACAAATAGAAAGTGATTGGAAAAAGGTCTTTCTGGTGAACAATCTGAAATAAACTGAACTGAAAAAAAGTGTTTGAAGGTGAACAACCCCTTTAGAGACTTTTTTTCACCCCTTAGGGCAGTGATCCTCAAACTTGGCCCTCCAGCTGTTAAGGAACTACAAGTCCCACAATGCATTTGCCTGACTGTGGCTGTCAGACTCCTTCATTGCATTGTGGGACTTGCAGTTCCTTAACAGCTGGAGGGCCAAGTTTGAGGATCACTGCCTTAGGGTTTCACTTTGTGCAGACATATTACATCCTTCACCCTTTAGGGTTTCACTTATGAGACATATACTCATACAGTTTATTAATGCAGTCAAACTGCTGAAAAAACAGTGGCAGCATAGAGTGAAGGCCTCTTAAAGCGATATAATAGAGTTCCAGACTATTGAGACAAAGGCAGACACAGATCTTCCTGATTCCACAGATTTAGGAGGAGAGAGTACTTCACAATGTTACAACGTGAGGGGGGGTTATATTACATTTTCACTTTAAGAAACTGTTATTAGGGTAGAATGGTTTCCTTTCAGTCTATGAAATTGGGTATATTGATGTAAAATAAAAAAATAAAAATTATATATATATATATATATATATATATATATATATAAATATATAATGCAGTGTGAATAAATTAATTCTTGTTCTTTTTGTGCAATATACTTAAGCTGCGCTGAAGGTTTATTAATTATTATTATTAATAAATGAAAAGTGTTTTTGAGTCATTTAGGTTAGCTGTTGGAATGCCTTGTTTTTATACAGTGGTGCTTGAAAGTTTGTGGAACCTTTAAAATCTATATTTTTATATGAGCGTGTCTTAAAACATCATCTGATTTTCAAACAAGTCCTAAATGTATATGAAGTAAACTTAGTTAAACAAATAAAACACAAATTATATTTGTGTGTGAGTGTGAGCAAGAAACTTTTTTTTTTAAGAATGGGAATCCAATAAAGCCTGATCACACATACAACACATTTGTGAATGTGTATCATGGCTTGAACAAAGAAGGTGACAGAAGGTTACAAGACTCTCTCTAAAGAGTTTGGACTCAACCAATCAACAGTCCCACAGAGTTTGTACAAATGGAGGAAATTCAAGTTGGTTGTTACCCTACCCAGAAGTGGTGGACCATCCCTTCTAAATCCAACTGCAATGCATATAATAATCTGAGAGGTTACAAAGCAACCCAATATAACTTCTAAGCAATTGAAGGTCTCTCTCACATTGGCAAATGTGAGAGAGACACTGAACAGCAATGTTGTGTATGGCAGTGTATCAAGGAAAAAGCTACTGCTCTCACCATAATAGTGCTGACTATCTACAGCAGGGGTGTCCAAACTGCGATCCCAGGGCCAAATGCGGCCCAGGATCGATATGAATGTGGCCTAGCTTGAAACGTTCAGTTCTCGAGAAAACTTCATGTTGCAAAGGATATAGGAGGAAGGGGACTCTGCCCATTGCCCAGTTAGTAATAATAATATAATAATAAGTCTATTTAATGTCCAGGTGTTCCATCAGCCAGTCTATAGCTCCATCTGGTTTTCCAATTGGTATAGTTTTTTGTGTATTTTCTTTACTTTTACAAATCAAAAGTGTTTGTGTATTTCATGTGTGGCCCCCAGACAATTTTTCTTTTTCCAATGTGGCCCTCGAAGCCAAAAGTTTGGACACCCCTGATCTACAGTTTGCTACATATGAGAAGAATACTGTAAGCATGTTTTATGGATGGATGAAGCCAAAGTAAAACATTTTGGCTTAAATTAGGAATGTTACATTTTGAGAAAGCAATACCCTGTATCCCAGCTTAAGATCCTTATCCCATCTGTGAAACATGGTGGTGGGAGTGTTCTGGTTTGGGCCTGTTTTGCTGCATCTGGGCTGGACAGCTTGCCATCACTGATAGAACATTGAATTCTGAACTATACCAGAGAATTCTAAAGGACATGTCCATGAACTGAATCTCAAGATACAGTGGGCCATGCAGCAGTCTTGACTTTAAAGGACAAGGAAAGTCTAAAATAGGCTTATAAAATAAGGCTAGAAATGCTGTATTTTGTGCCTAATCAAACAAATGATTTTTGCTTTCAAAGCTGGCCACATGGGGCTGTCATCTTGTAACTTTGTTATACATCTTTCCAAGACCAAGACCAAGTGCACATGCTCAGTGTGATCTGGGCTACTTGGGGATCGTCATAAATGATCAAAACAGTACAAGTCAAATAATATCTGCCAGAAGCTGATACAGCAATATTGCATTATAATCAGAATATAGAGACTGCACTGGGTCCTGTGTTGTCATGTAATGTGGGTTTTATAGTTTTTGTATTATTTAATACAAACTTTCTCCAACTCATCAGACCCAGTGGCTGCAGCAAAATAATCCCCCAAATAGAATCCCAGTTTATCTGTTTAAATCTGGCTCCATGATCTTTGTCCCTGCAACTGGAGTGGATGTAAAAGCAAAAATAAAATCCAATACAAATCTCTACACAGTCTGCTCTACAGGGAATCAAAGCTGCTAGAGTTCTGCATGGCTGGCAAGTAAGGTGGGGGCTCCCTTCCCAGCATTTAGGGACCGTCTGTCAATTCCTATTCACAGCAGTAAATGAATGGAGAATTTCACTGAATACAGTCAGGTTTCTTAAAAAAACGGTACACATTTTTTAATTAAAGTATAATGGAGAAAGATTTCTTTTTCATTAAAGAAAGTAAATATGGGATTTAATTTTTTTGCCTTTCTTTTAATCCAAATGGAATGTTGTGGAGCAGTTCATGTGAGGAAACCCACCCACATCTAAGAGCTGAAACTGTTCTGTACGGACGAATGGGCTAAAATTGCTCCAAGTATGATCAACCATTACAGCAAATGTTTAGTGGCAGTTATTTCTGCACAAGGGGGTCACATCAAATACTGAGCAAAAATAGTTGATTCAGATATGTGATTGGATTATTTTTTTTCCCTAATAAATACATGATCGAATATCATTTTTTTTTTTAGTTTGTTTAGGTTTTCTTCATCTACTTTTAGGGCTTGTTTGAAAAGCAGATGATGTTTCAGGTTCACAAACTTTCAAGCACTTTCAGGTAGGTGCTGTGGGATAGTCTGTAGGAATTAATGCAAGTTTAATGTAGATTGCAGTATGAAAAAAAACGGTATGTTAAGCTTCAGTGCAATATTGTTTATAAGGAAAGTCTTACCACAATCACCTTCTGGCAGCAGTGTCTACAGTATTCTGATTAACTTCTCATGGAACCAAATGTGCACTTTAATCTGGAATAGTTCTAAATTCTCACCCTGTCCTTTATTTTGATGGGAAACTAGAAGATGCTGTAGAATATAGCAGTGTCATCGTAGAGTTCTTCTTATATATTTTTATTTATTGGCTATGTCCAAAACAAGAAAAAGGTCTGTCTGTAGAGCCGCCTTGTAGAGCTCTCTCTGCGGGGAGTTTGTGTGTTTGTCCTGAGTCTGTACGAGTTTCCTTCCACACTTAAAAATACATAGAACAATCCATATAAAGCACTGTTTAAATGCTTTATATAGATTATACAATACAAATAAAGGAAAATGATAATTATATATGTGAATGAGCATAATCCCTGAGAGTATATACCAAGCATCATTTGGTGAATATTTGGAAAGTAATTATGACCTGCTGGGTGATGTGGATACTGAAAATATTGGAATTGACTGTTGGAAACCCTCTGATTATAGACTGAATGCAGAAGTTTTAAAATACGTGAAATACAGTGAAGCAAGGAATACTATTTAGTACATATTTAACGATTATGAAATATAACGAAGTGTTCAGTTGCTAAGTGGTTTTTAATTATACATGTGGCTTAATATGTTTTTTTTTTTTAAGAGTATCTTCCAGAATGGAGGCTTTACAATGGTGTGGTTTGCTATGAAAACATTCCTCACACCAAGTATTATTATTATTATGATTTGGTATTGGAGAAGAATAACTATGATGACCCGATCACCTGTTCTCCTGGAGAAGTACGTAATATAAAGCTGCTTACATTTCTCACCTCTGGGCACGTAACAATACTTTCACGTGTGCTGTATCATCTTTCCCTTATCTATGCGAGAGGCAGTAACGTATTTACAGAAGGTGAACAATTGTTGTATGGTTTTTACTTGAAATAAAAATAGCATGCAAAACAATTTATTCCTGCTAATGGTGTCCATAGATGCATGTACCACATCCCTCCACACCCCCTGTGCTTTTGTACCCCAAAGTACTTCAAAGTCTGAACAACATAGTGACCATTGACTTTACTGTTTTGTCCCTAGAGTCATTTTTGCTTTAGGCTTTTCAATGACCTTCATTAACATTCCTGTTGAGTGGTTCTCCATTGGATATGACTGGACCTGGATGCTGCTATTTGGAGATATCCGTCAAGGGATTTTCTATGCAATGCTGCTGTCCTTTTGGATTATCTTCTGTGGCGAGCACATGATGGTAGGTTTCACTCACCAAATAGAATAACAATATTTGCAAAGTCTAGTAATACGTATATAACCTTTTTTCTGCATCTGTTAGGATCAGACTGAAAGAAATCGAATCTCTGTGTACTGGAAACAAGTTGGGCCAATTGCTTTTGGATCATGCTGTCTCTTTATATTTGATATGTGTGAAAGGTAAGAACACATTTCCTCTACACACCTCTATCTGTTTACCAAAACCAGAAATATCTGTGAAAACGTAACTTCCGCACACTCGCTGCTTTCCAATGAATTTTATCTGTTAAAGGGTGATGTCAACCCTAAAATAAACATGCCTTAATAAAAGAGAATCTAATCCTAAGACTTTTTAATATGCAATTATTTATTTTTGCAGTACTTTTAAATTTATCTGTAAAAACAATTGCAATTGAAAGCAGAATTTCTGTAACTCCTGGTTGTTACAGTTTAAACAATGTTGCTAAAGTCTAAGTTCATCAGCAAAAGGTTTGTCAACCAGCTGCCTTGTCTTACATTGTATCAACAGTCTAAGCCACCAGGGAAGAGAATAGAAAGGGGCAGACAAACACTGTGCCAATAGCAATACAAATAACTTAAAAGTCATGAAAAATTTTAACGAATCTGTATTGCAAAGTTCTTAGGCTTAGGTTTTCTTTCATTAGGGAAAAAATTTTTCTTTGGGTTGACATTACCTTTAATATGATAGTTAACCTTCATAAAACTTTTTTTAGTACTGTGTATCATAAATGATTACTTTTTTCTCACGCTCTGTACACCAGTTCTCCAACTTTTGATACTATTGGTGATACATTTTTTTATCAACATCAGAAAATGTTATCAATCTATCAGATTTAGTACAGAAAAGAAAAAACACTGATGTTTAAAGGGATACTGTCATGGGGAAAACTTTTTTTTTTAAAATGCATCAGTTAATAGTGCTGCTCCAGTAGACTTGTGCGCTGAAATCTATTTCTCAAAAGAGCA
>CM044438.1:64171600-64216957 GCA_024363595.1 Xenopus borealis
CAATGACTGTGGCTTGTCTAAATGAGTTTTTGCATACAACAAGCGACTGTTTGTGGTGTGAGTGCAGAAATGGCTTCTTTCTCATCACCCTGCCATACAGATGTTCTTTTTGCAAATTGTGCTCAATTGTAGAACGATGTACAGATACACCATCTGCAGCAAGAGGTTCTTGCAGGTCTTTGGAGGTGATCTTTGGGTTGTCTGTAACCACTCTCACAATCCTCCGCATATGCCACATGCGTTCAAATTAGCAAAATTACAAATACCCAAATTTTTGCACAGACCGTTTTTCACATTTGTTTTCATTTCATACAACTGAATACTGCTTTATTAAAAAAATATTTCTTCAGAAAACACCCAGATGTTCCTGGGAAATGAAAGAAATACCACGGTTCTTTTTTTTGTTGAAAGTGTTATAAATTATTATTTAGGCTGAGAGGGGTTGCTGACTTACTGTACATTTCTTCTGCTCTTTAACAATTATGTTATATGACGATATAAAGTTAACTAAGAATAAGATTTGATTTTTTTTTTTGTTTCTGAATTCTTTTTCTTCTACTTCTTTGCTTCCTCTCCCTTACCCAGAGGAATACAGTTGAAGAACCCGTTCTACAGCATTTGGACAACCGATGTAGGAGCGGAAATTGCTGTATCCTTCTTAAAATATTTCTACACTGGCATGTCTGTGTGGGAATACAATGGGACATCATATATTGACAAGTCTGAGCCATGCTTATGGTATTCCATTTGATTCTTTGTTGATTTAGCCAGCACTAAAACTGCTATTATGGGTGGTTGTATACAGCTGAACTTATAATAATGAGTTTCTTGATTTTAGGGCAAATACATACTCCGATTAGATATAATTCTGGGTTATATACTGTTTAGTACCAATACTTTATTTAAACTGACCAGGAAGTTGGTCAATTTTCTATTCCCCTCCCCCCCCACTAGGTTTTTCACACCAGCAGAGCAAAATGGACAACTCTTGTCTTGAATCAGGCAAGTGTGCTTAATGTATTTAATATTTCATTCCTTTTTTGTGGTATCTCCAGTAACACTTCTTTAAGGTTAAGTGCTTTGCAACAGCTAGATATTGCTGCTAAGGGAAAGCTTGTATAATAACATTTTTAACCTTTGCTCTGCCTGTTCCAGTTACATTAAGTCCCTATTTGATGGATGGAATTAACTTTTTAAGAGGCAGTAGTGACTGTGTCTGGGCATCTAGGCAGTTTTTGTACTGGTTTGATTTAATTGAATTGGGTGACTTGCAGATTTGTACTTAAAGGAGTGCTTCTCCATTTTAAAGGAAAATTCTGCCCCCAGGATTAATACAAAGCCAACAGATGTCATATTAAGTGGCCTATAAAAAATGTTGCCAAACTGGAATATAGATATCCGCAAATATTGCCCTTTTTAAAGAGCACCTATCGCAAAAAAAAAGTTACCCTCAACCAAAGGTGCAGGCTGATAGAACCAGCATTCTGGTAGGGGATAACAGTACTTTTGCGCAGGCATACTCGCACCGGGAGGGAGCTCCTGGTGCGAGCTGCCATGACAGTGGACGCGCATAGGTGCCCTTTAAGCTGCCATTTTGTCATTGTCTGTGTGCTCAGATGTCCTTACCAGAAATATTGCAGCTCTAACTGTAACAGGAAGTACTGTGGGAGAAAAACACAGAAATTTGTCAATTGGCAGATGTGACTTAACATGTATGTGTACCCATGTTTTGTTTGTGTGCACTCTGAATCATACAGACACAGGGGGGAGGCTCTTAGTACTTAAAATTATCTATTGATGATTACCCAATGACCCATACTAGATGTTTTATGCAATAGATTTGTATAGAGACCTAGGGGTATCTTTTATTTTAACAAAATCCCACTATTCTGTCCCTATTGGTAAAATAAGCATTGCTACTTTTTTTCATATCTAATCAAGTCATATATTCTTAATTCATAGAACCAGATGGCATTCATTATTGTAGCAGGGATTTGTGCGTGCCTTTATTTCTTGTTTTTGTGCTTCATGGTATATCAAGTCTTCAGAAACATTAGTGGAAAACAGTCAAATTTACCAGCAATGACCAAAGCCCGGAGACTGCATTATGAGGTCAGTAAACTTTTATGCATATGATGTGTAATATTGCTTGTAATGGTGCCCGCATTATCTCAAGGCCACAATTTTATTTGGTTGTGTCATGCTTGGCTTTGTGTAATTATTTTTCACAACACTGTAGGTGACAGACTGTGTAACCACTCCCTCTTATAAGGTCCAGAACCTGATGGTATTCATCCCAGGTGTACAGCATTCTGACCAGAGAGCTCTCTGTAAAGCTCTTACACACTGTAGCTGTTAATTCTGCCTATTGACACTTTAACATGATAAGACAACTAATTCTTAAGTATCGTGTCTGTTGATGTTTCCTTGTGTATTCAGCCAATGGGAAGATCTCATGATAAAGGAACAAGTAGGGCAATGGGATAACTAGCAGGAGGCCAGTGATTCTTGTTCCTCTTGGTCCATGGTCCCTTTACCCCCAGCAGTTTACAATCCTCACAGGGGCTGTGAGTGAGCTCTCTCTCCAGGAAGTAGAAAGCAGGAGTGCAGTTTTGACAGCAAAAAAAAAAAACAACCTCTGAAAGGACTGTAAAATATTTGTAAATTTTGTGGATAAAGTTACCCTCATAGTGGCTGCTTCTGAGGTATGCAGACTGTGGACCAGTTTGTTTTGTTGTACTGAATTAACAAATTCTTTTCATATAATGTATGACAATGCCTATATGTGGGGAAAACCCTGCTCTGAATAAAACACAGGTGTATTCCTGCTTGATGTTACACTGGGTGCCATTGGATCTTTCATTGACAAAGGTATAGCTACTTCTGCCATTGGAGAATATTCACACAGTATTATGTAATGGCATGCTGTTCTGCACAATTTAATTTTTACATTTTGTTATTCCATTTTTTTATTTAACTTAAATTCAGGGTTTGATATTCCGCTTCAAATTCCTGATGATCATCACCCTGGCATGTGCTGCATTAACGATAGTGTTTTTCATTACTACTCAGGTAAGTGTACATCTATTAGAGAGCTCCTGAGCCTGCCTCAATATCTGTTTTGCTTTTGCCCTTTTTCTTCTAAATGTGTTTAGCACACCCGTAAGTGCACTTGAGCTGTGTTTCTGTGGCTGTGAGTGACCAGGCTAAACTGCTTAACTTGTGTCTAGGACCCCCAGTGTACACATGCAACTCCCAGTACCTGGTGTTGATCAGTGCAGCAATAGATACAGTCAAACAAGTTTCTTTGCAGCAAACTTTAACTTGACAGTGCAGTGATGTTCAGAAATAATCCCTCCAGTGGTATATAATGTGCTCCAGGTGAGGCAATATACAGTACAGGTAGTCACAGCAGCAGAAATTACATATTTAAAGGATAATTACTACTGTCACTAGGCAATATCCCTCCAAATGAACAAAACACTGGGGTTTGGGTTTCTCAGCCTGGGGTTTTGTATCTTGGCACCTGATTTGATCCTCGCCTCACTGTATTCTGCCTGGGGTATTGGGTCTTCCCCTATCTGGTCCTCAACTCACCCACTGTAGTCCCTGATCTAGTGTTTTACACACCATGGGGTCCTTACCCCACTACTTCTCCTCGTTGGAGGGGAAGCTGCTTACTAGCTACCCTGTACTTACTCTTACTCCTAGATTGACTATTACAATATTCACTATCACTAAATAACTCTACCTACTTGTTTCACTAGAATGTCTGGACCTGTTATACCTCACAATGAGGTGAGGTCCCAGAAAAGACCCTGAGCACATGGGGCTAAACCCTTTTATACTTTAAACTACTGCCACCTAGTGGACAATCCCCTTCAACTAATATTGACCCAGAAAAGGAACATAGTTGTTTTTTGTTTTTTTTATTTTTTTTTTTTAATATAAAGTCCTTCAGCGTCAGTAAAACTTATAATGGATATTATAGTTATAGTTTTTGATGGCAAGTCTATTCTCTATGATGTTCAGAACTTTACTTGTATTATTACAGATTACTGAAGGCAACTGGAAATTGGGCGACTTGAGCATTGAGCTAAATAGTGCCTTCTTTACTGGGATATATGGCATGTGGAATCTTTATGTCTTTGCTCTGATGTTCCTTTATGCTCCTTCACACAAGCACTATGGAGATGGCCAGTCTAATGGTAAGGTGTTTTATAGTTCTAAGATGAATTTATTACTTTGCAGCAGTGTGTACCTTACTAAGTGGCAAGGGCTGCTGCTATGATTGACCAGGCTGTACAGGCTATAGCAGTGTATATCATATTCCTACAGTATGCACTTTAACTAGTAGGATGTAGAACATGTAATTCTACAGTTGGGGCTTTGCATCACAAGCATATGAAAGCATCCTATTGGCACCTTACACATGCCAAGGATGATCAAAAAGGCAGTGGTGAGGCTTTTACTTTTAGCAGCTCATCAGTTTGTAATTTTGGTAGTTATCTGACATTTTATCCCTTGATCCCTAGCAGCTAGGCATTAGTTTGAACAACAGATTGCACTATTAATAGAAAGACACTGAGGCTCATTTATAAACACTGGGCAACGTTGCACCTGGGGAGTTAGCCATGACAACCAATCTGATGATTGCTTTCCCTGTTCAACCTGCAGTTGGTTTGCTTGCTTTGGGTTATTGCCCAGGTGCAAATTTGCCCAGTGTTTATAAATGAGCCCATGTGTTGGGTACTCGGTTCAGCTATAAATCCATGAAAGTGAAATGGAAAGCTTAAATGCCTAGGCACTAAAAATAGTTTTTTGTTGAACTTTAAAATGTATAATTTTGCTGTGGTGTAGAAGGTGTGAAGGTTACTGGACATGTGGTTTTAGCTGGCTGTATATGTGTTTCTCCACTAGTAAAGTAAACCTTGTGCATGACATTAGATTAACTGGAGTGGTGTAGACACAAAACACAGTGTGTAATGGATTTTGTTCTTGGAGGCATGAATGTTTCTACCCCTTTTTGGTGAGCCCAGTGATAAGCATCTTGTTGTATTGCAGATGGTGCTGGAATGAGCAGTGGAGAGGAACTTCAACTAACAACCACAATCACCCACATCGATGGACCTACAGAGGTGTACCGGTTGGCTGGCAAGGAGGCCCAGGAGTAAACCCCCAGTCTTAGAGTGGGACTAATATGTAGACATTCTAGTTTATATAGCCCACTATTACATGTTACAGAATAGCCTTTTATAAAAAATAAAATACCATATTTATAGCTCAATTTCTCTTTTGTTAGAGGAGTGGCATGGCATTTATTTGTACTGTAGCTTTGTTTTTTATACATATATAAAGTTGGTGGAAGAGTGCTTTTTCACACTTGGTAATGTACAACTTTTTCACTGCTGCTCAGTGGAGACTGTGGGTCACATTTTATCAAAACAAACCTGCCAATATTGAGTTCATTTTATCAGGCATGCAAAACAAACTTCAATATCTTAGCCACCCAAAAGAGTTGGTGCTTTGCAACTATCCTATACTTTTATTTGCTTATCTTCCTTTTTTGAGGTAAAAATAGAAACCATCCTGGTCATCAATTTTTCTAAAAAAACAAATCAACTAATCACTTTCTTGATATATCTGTAGATCTGTTATTGGCCCCATGCGTTATTGGTCAGTTGTTTTGTTAAGAAATGTGGTTCATTGTGTCCCCTTGGTGTAAGTATTTCTATATGTAGAACTTAATTCATTGGGAACACTATATACTAACAAGCAAACATGCTGCCTTTTTCAGATGCAATATCTAATAAACAATAAAAATATGTTGTTTTTGTAAATAATGTGGTGTTTCTTTGGTTCAAAAAATGAAAATGGCTCCAAAGATGTTGCTTTGTGTTGTGATGTTCAACTGACTAGAGCAGCTTAACGAGTAGCTGGTGAGACGAGAGGGTTGGGTTGTTCTATTTCTAACCAGAGATGCTGCTAATACCAATAACAGGTATTGGACCTGTTCTCCTGAATGCTTGGGACCCTGGGTTTTCTGGACAATGGATCTTTTCATGATTTGGATCTTACCTTAAGTCTATGAAAATATCATTTAAACAATAAATAAACCCAATAATAACCCTCTCTGAAGAGTTACCATGTGCCGTTGTGATTGGATTGTTGGAAGAGTCTATATGCCGAGAACTTCCTCACACCAGTCAGTTGAACTGAAGAAGCTGCTCGGATGAGCAGTAAAGGAGGCAACTTCAAGCGACTCTGGAAAAGCCAGCGCCGCATGTGAATAGGCGCAGGCGATTATTCATTAAAGATACTGGAAGGCAGGGGGAAGCGGTTAGGGGAGATTTGTCACCCCAAAGAAGAGGCGATTAGTCGCCAGGTGACACATCTCCTCGAATTTTTCCGTCTGGCCTTACCCTAAGTGATTTTAAGTTGCCATTGGCAGTCTATTCGAAGCAATAAAATGTAATGTATTAGCTGTAATCTGAAAATGTATACAGGAAGGGGGGGGATAAAGGAGATTTTAAAAACACTGTGTTATAATATAATCACCACCACCCAGACAATTTATATGCTGGCTAATGTATCATGTGAATATACCACTAATCTATCTAAACACATAATCTCCTCATGAGCTTATTGCTCATACAGGGTTGGCTGGTTAGATGTATGATCTAGCTGGGATAATGAGAATTACTACAACAGGTCACTAAGATTTGTATATGTGACCAATTGATCTATAAATTAATTCCTAATGACGCTTAGATCACTATACATCAGATATTCTAAGTGTTCAGAGATGTGTAATATAATAGAATTATCGTGCATCATTGGTTCTGGTTATTCTAAAAGTACATCTGATTGCCTTCTATAATTAGTGACCTCAAATGTTCTCTTCTGATCTGATCAAAAGCTTTCACTTTAGCATTCACAAGATATGCCCATAGCACATAACCACCTAGGGAGTCAGATCAAAGAATCAAATGCTTCATAAATCTTTCTTCTTCCAAAATAGTCACAATTACTATTTGTAGCAATGGGTGAATTTTTCTAAATCCTTTGCTATTCAGTGAAAAATGTTCCTTATTTACATATTTAAAAAAAAAAAATACAGTATACAAAAAAAAAATCTTTTTATACTTAGGGTTGCACCGAATCTACAATTTTGGATTCGGACGAACCCCCGAAACCTTCCCGAAAGATTTGGCAGAATACCGAACCGAATCCTAATTTGCATATGCAAATTAGGGATGGGAAAACATTTTTTACTTCCTTGTTTTGGCACAAAAAGTCATGTGATTTCCCTCCCTGGCCCTGATTTGCATATGAAAATTAGGATTCGGTTAAGCCAGGCTGAAGGATTTGGGCGAATCCCGAACCGAATCCTGGATTTGGTGCATCCCTACATAAAATTGATTCAAAGTCTAATCTTTCCCACCTTTAAAAGTAAAGGAACATTTTCTAAAATAACTCCAGGGGTGTTGAGCCTTTCTATATAGGTTAATCTACTAGGGTATTATACAGGAAAATATCTGTTCCAAGACGGTCTCTACGTATAAACTAGTAGCAAACTTAATTGGATGCTGGTTTCTCTGGAAAATTTAATTAATTTATTCAACCAGCCATTGGTAAAATAAACCTGCACTCTGGGCCTCTAAAGCTGGCTATATACTAAAAGATTTTCTAGTTTGGAAGGTTTGCAAAACGAGCTTGGCAGCATATTTAGTGGGTCAAAAAAAAAAGTTGAATACACTTAATTTACATTTAATTTACTTTTTACTTAATGAATACACTTCAAAGTAACAAATGAGCAATAGTGGGTAATGCTGTAAGTGCATTGGCCATTTTTGACCACACTGTAAAGAAAGAAAGGAGAAATGGTAAGGTGTATAAACATAAATGGGAAAAAGAATAGAAATGAGAAAAAGAACAAACAAAGTTTAACTTGAGCCCAGGGGTTGTAGCCTGTGCAGTAACACAATAGGCCAATAATTGCATATAATAACTGTACCGACTCTATTAGTAACCAGGGGGAATCCAGTTGTAAGATATCTGCACATATATGTCAAGAAAAGACTTGTATATTCAGTTAACGGCAGCAGAGTGGAGAAAGTGTCCGTGTTGATTAGAAGGTCTCTTAAATTCCAATTATCAAAGTCTATATTTAATCCCAGTCTGGGCCTGTGCTTTTCAGATTTATTATATTAAATTCTTGGAGTTACAAAAAAATCAAACCATGTACTGCCATCTACTGTTCAACTGCAAAAGTGTACCACATTACTGAATCCCTTTCTTTATTACAGTAACCCTCATTTGTACATATTGTAAATACATGGTGACAAAGTTACATCTGTTATAGCTTTTTAATGGTAAACACACATGGTGAAATGGCCCACCCACATATTTACAAAACCAATCATGTAAGGGCCCTAAAGCTCCATTTACCTGTAGAAAAAAAAACTCAGAGTGATTTGATGAGCAGACAAAGTGATATTAACATCAGAAATTAAGCTTTTTTTTACATCTATCATAATATTTCCTTTGAAAGCTACTTATAATTTTGACAAATGATTAAATCTTTCTATCCATTTGGCTTCACATTCTGCACTCTACCCAGGAGAAGAATGATGTCCTGCAACACCAGCCACCTTAGACATGTCTGTTCCAAAAGATAGCTTGCTGGCTGGTACCTCTGTTTCTCTGGATTATAGTTTGTAATAGACATTCTGTTTTTTCCTTTCTGTGTTCTAACTTTCCTTGAGGTCTAACCATAATCCATAATCTAACGGGTGTGCTTAGCACTTTGAAGCATTAGTATTTGTAATGTAATTTCTACTGCTGGTAATTAAAGTGTTAAGGCATTCAGATTGAGATCAGTGCATCTGTGCCACATTAACTTAATAGGTGCAATTCTGTTCAGAACAATCAAAAAAGTGGTGACAATAATAAAAATAAAATTGGAGATAGATGTGTTGGGCACTGCTTTGAATGGTGCGTACAAATACACCAAATACAATTGCACATTTTAGCAGCTTATTGCTGGCTGATTAATGGTTAAGGGAAAGGATAAGTGCTTTAGATGAGCGCTCTTGTACTTGCATCTGCAGGAATGCGAACTGATTTGAGATGATAGCCAGAATTCAGAAAATACTGCTGCATAGAGGCTACAGAAGATCTCCATGCTTTTTCTTCCATGGCCCTTCCTTTATCTGCTCTCCTGCATCACCCACCATAAATCTAACCTTATTAATATGGGTTTTAGTTTATAAAGAGCATAACATTGGTAGGGAGGAAGACTATGCAGAAGGTGTATGAAGGAGGGGTGACCATACAGGTAGCACTCCTGATAAACGATCTAAGGGAGGCAGCAGAACAGACTAAACGTCTGCATAAGATTTACTTGTTCCAACTTGTGTGCCTGACACAATAAAACCACTGCAATTGTCATTATTATGGTGTGAAAAACTATTTGCCCCCTTCCTGATTTCTTATTCTTTTGCATGTTTGTCACACAAAATGTTTCTGATCAGCAAACACATTTAACTATTAGTCAAAGATAACACAAGTAAACACAAAATGCAGTTTTTAAATGAGGGTTTTTATTATTTAGGGAGAAAAGAAATCCAAACCTGTGTGAAAAAGTAATTGCCCCCTGAACCTAATAACTTAGCAGCAATAACTGCAATCAAGCGTTTGCGATAACTTGCAACGAGTCTTTTACAGCGCTCTGGAGGAATTTTGGCCCACTCATCTTTGCAGAATTGTTGTAATTCAGCTTTATTTGAGGGTTTTCTAGCATGATCCACCTTTTTAAGGTCATGCCACAACATCTCAATAGGATTCAGGTCAGGACTTTGACTAGGCCACTCCAAAGTCTTCATTTTGTTTTTCTTCAGCCATTCAGAGGTGGATTTGCTGGTGTGTTTTGGGTCATTGTCTTGCTGCAGCACCCAAGATCGCTTCAGCTTGAGATGACGAACAGATGGCTGGACATTCTCCTTCAGGATTTTTTGGTAGACAGTAGAATTCATGGTTCCATCTATCACAGCAAGCCTTCCAGGTCCTGAAGCAGCAAAACAACCCCAGACCATCACACTACCACCACCATATTTTACTGTTGGTATGATGTTCTTTTTCTGAAATGCTGTGTTACTTTTACGCCAGATGTAACGGGACGTGCACCTTCCAAAAAATTCAACTTTTATCTCGTCGGTCCACAAGGTATTTTCCCAAAAGTCTTGGCAATCATTGAGATGTTTTTTTAGCAAAATTGAGACGAGCCTTAATGTTCTTTTTGCTTAAAAGTGGTTTGCGCCTTGGAAATCTGCCATGCAGGCCGTTTTTGCCCAGTCTCTTTCTTATGGTGGAGTCGTGAACACTGACCTTAATTGAGGCAAGTGAGGCCTGCAGTTGTTTAGATGTTGTCCTGGGGTCTTTTGTGGCCTCTCGGATGAGTTGTCTCTGCGCTCTTGGGGTAATTTTGGTCGGCCGGCAACTCCTGGGAAGGTTCACCACTGTTCCATGTTTTTGCCATTTGTGGATAATGGCTCTCACTGTGGTTCGCTGGAGTCCCAAAGCTTTAGAAATGGCTTTATATCCTTTACCAGACTGATAGATCTCAATTACTTTTGTTCTTAGTTATTTTTAACAAGGGGGGCAATCACTTTTTCACACAGGCCCATGTAGATTTGGAGTCTTTTTTCTCCCTTAATAACGTAAACCTTCATTTAAAAACTGCATTTTGTGTTCAATTATGTTATCTTTGACTAATAGTTAATGGTTTTTGATGAGCAGAAACATTTAAGTGTGACAAACATGCAAAAGAATAAGAAATCAGGAAGGGGGCAAATAGTTTTTCACACCACTGTATGTCCTAGTATGTTCATGGTATAGGTATGTTGTGTCCCATTCCCTTCTCTAATACTTACTAGAAAGAGAAATGTGGCCATTAGTCCTAAAAGATAGAAGTGGCATAGAATGACTAATAATACAACCTTCAGTTTTAAAGGGGTAGTTCACGTTTCCCAACTTTTCTCTGGCTCGTTCTTCAAAATAACTCTAACACATAAAGATTATAAAATGCAGTATGATGGAGATGGTATCAGGGTCGGACTGGGCCGGCCGGGCACCAGGAAAAAACCTGCTGGGCCCCCGACTCTTGTGGCCCCCAGCTGGCCCAGGTCCGCACCCATAACTTCTTCTTGAGGCCACAACTCCAATTGTTGGAGATCGCGGAAATACCAAATTTTGTAGAATGTGCGCGCATGGTGCAAATGCGGTGCAATGTGCACTGACACGGCACCGCACGCATTGTACTGACACAGCGCCAACACCAGCACAGCAGGGGGGAGCTGGAGGGGTGCCCTGGGGCAGTATCCCTGGTGGGCCCCAGGCCCCCCAGTCCGACCCTGTATGGTACCATTTTAGAACTATAGTCAACTGTGTGAAATGTACTATGTATTAAATATGTGGTCATATACTGGTGGAGTCACCAGAGGCTAGAAGCACTGGGCACTGTTATCAGAGTGTCCAATGTCTGTTATAATAATAATAATAATAATAATAATATGTATAGTTGATAATGTGTTTGTGATAAAAAATCAGGGCACCATTTATACTCAAGTTAATTATAAAATGAAGTGATTGGTTTAATTTATGTCATTTTAGACAAAAAATAAATACATTAAGGGAGAGTTCAACCCTAAGCCCCTTAGACTCATAAAAGATGCCTATAAAGTTTACCCTTTCATTGTATATTTGTTTTCAGTATAATAGCAGTGTGTTTAAAAAAGTGAATAAAGTTTAAAATCCTTATAATAGCTTTTATACACACAAATATGTTGGGAACACTGCACCTTCTATTCCAAATCAAAACATGAAGAAACAATTATGAAATTGGTGTAATTAATGAAAAGGGAACATTAATCTGTTCAAAAAAATAGCAGTATATGCATTCTTCTTTACAAACTGAAAAATTCATTGTATAAACAGATAAATGTTTCAAATTTTGCATTCCTTTGAATCACCAAACTAATATTTAGTTGTATAAGCAGTGTTTCTGAGAACTGCTGCACATCTGTGTTGCATGGAGTCCACTAACCTCTGGCACTTTACATTCCACAATTTGTCTGTATTTCTTGGTTTTGCCTCAGAAACAGCAGTTTTATATCACCCCCATAAGTTTTCTATTGGATTAAGGTCCAGGGATTGGGTGGGCCACTCCATAATGTCAGTCTTGTTGGTCTGGAACCAAGATGTTGCTCACTTACTCGTGTGTTTGGGGTATTGTCTTGTTGAAACTCCCATTTCAAGGTAGGGTTGCCACCTTTTCTTGAAAAAAATACCGGTCTTCCTATATATTTATCTTTTTTTCTTATTAATAAAATTGGGATCAATCATCAAAAATACTGGCCAGTAAAATACTGGCCAGGTGGCAACCCTATTTCAAGGGTATTTCCACTTTGGCATAAGGCAACATGACCTCTTCAAGTATTTTGATTGAAACTCTCTAGAACAGTGATCCCCAACCAGTAGCTCGCGAGCAACATGTTGCTCTCCAACCCCTTGGATGTTGCTCCCAGTGACCTCAAAGCAGGTGCTTATTTTTGAATTACTGGCTTAGAGGCAAGTTTTGGTTGCATAAAAAACAGATGTCCTGCCAAATATTCTTTCCTGTAGGCTGACAGTCCATATAGGGGCTACCAAAAAGCCAATCAGAGCTCTTATTTGACATCTAAATGGACTTTTTCATGCTTGTGTTGCTCTCCAACTCTTTTTTAAATTTAAATGTGGCTCACAAGCAAAAAAGGTTGGGGACCCCTGCTCTAGAACATAATGGTGTTATCTGTTATCCATTATTTAACCTGTGCAATGTAGCTTTTTTTCAATTTCCGCTATTGCTACACAGCAGCTCAGCTCAGCACAGATCAGTTTTACCAGTGAAGGGCAACAGTACATGATATTTCCATTACTTTAAAGCACTTACATTTTTTGGTTGTTTCTTTAAATACATTAAAGGAGATCTAAACCTAAAAAAAATTATTATTGAAAAAATGTGCCTCATTCTGTTTGCAGTTCTTCATACAGGAGGGGAGGGTCCCCTGGAACACTATACTGTTGTGCTTCAGGAACACAATCCTATCAGATGCTGCCTAGCTTATCCAAATTGTATATACAATTATGTAAATATAAGTAACGTCGCCCTGTTCTGTTTTTGAAACTGACTATGTCAGCCACCTCCTATTTAAGGATACTAAAGATAACACACAGATGTGTTTGGGCTATTTATAGAACCACTGTCGTGCATGATGAGCACATGAAAATGAGTCTGAAATGTTCTTCCCTCCTGAGGTTACTGCAAATTCTATCAACCCCCTGTTCTTCAGATTTGCAGATCCCCCTGTGGAGTGTGAATGAATCTTGCTAGGACATGTTTTTAATATAATGCAGAGGAGGCTCTGGCAAATCATCCCTTTATAATTAGATGCATGCATTATACTCATATTGAGCTATCAATCGGTAACTAGGGTTGCCACCTGGCCGGTATTTTGTCGGCCTGGCCGGTATTTTTGATGGTTGATCCCAATGTCATTAATAGGAAAAAAAGATAAATATATAGAAGGCCGGTATTTCTTTCAAGAGAAGGTGGCAACCCTATTGGTAACCTGTAGCAGCCTTGTATAAAAGAGCTTGTTACTCATTTGAGGTAGAGTTAGCTTAGATAGCAACAAAAGCAATTTGGGCAGGGCACCAAGGTTATATTCCATGGGCTTCAAGCAACAGAGGGGCATCATGGATGACAAAAATTTAGGTAGGAGATGGGAGTCGTGCAGGGGCGCTCGACAAATGAGGTGAGTTGAGGCACTCGCCTCAGGCGGCAGCGCGTTTTTACGTTTCGTTTTTAAAAAAGTTCCCTCTGGCATATATACACCACTGAAACACAACATGCACTTCTCATTGTTCTCATTCCCCATAATTCTGCTTGCTTTGGAGGAAGACATCTCGGAAAAAATCAAGCCAAGTATAAAAGCTATTTACGTGGAAAAAGGAGCCGGAATAATCATCAATATGCAATATGTAATTACGTCACCGCCCTAATATGTCGTAAAAACGTATATGCGCCGTAGAATTTGGATATCATATTTAAAATACACTGCGTATTGATGTACAGTGTTATTTCAAACATGCAGATCCCATAGAATCTATTGGTTTGGTAGTTTCTTGACATATTGGCGTTTTTCAGCAGAAATCATATCAATAGATTCTATAGGATTACTTCTTAAGAAGTTAGAGATGCGTTGGATAGATACATTAGGCACTTTATCACCGGGTGGCCTGAATAAAGAGTACACACCAATGTTATTTATATGAGTAAGTGTCTGTTGATAACTTTACTTTTTGCTTGTTTTTAACATGTGTCTGTGTTTTAGATTTTATTAATAATGCTTCTAATTTATTATATTTCAGGACAGTGAAAAATGAAAGATATGGGAGCTCCTGAGAAAGTAATTCTGGGGTTTCTGTCCCCTTAATTCAACATGGGAGCCAGATAAGTGAATATAAGATAACACTTCCTGTTTCTGATACAATGTTGTATACCTGGTTAAAAGAAGTTATAAAGATACTACGTATGTTATGTTTAAATCACTTGTCACTATTTCACTAATATTGTATAACTATTAGCTACTGAATAGTAGTACTGAGATTATTTTTGTCATTTATAAGGTTCACTATGGATCATGGGTCACATGTAAGTGTGATGCTGTGACTCCTCCTAATTATTAAGTATTTAAACACATGTGGACACTGTTGAATTAATGGCTTGAGAAAGGGCTTGTGTTGCCCGAAACGTTGCCTAAAGCATTTTAGTAAAGTATTTTCACTTTTTTGACTATCACCGGAGTGCTGCTGTTTTCATTTGAACATATGCAGAGTTTTTGCCTTGGCAGGAGGTACAGCTTGCACCCGGGGCTGCAATGAGCTTTATTCACTTTTGAAGCACACCTGAACTAACCACCTTGGTTATCTGCTACATGCCAATATCTCCCTGGGATGGTTATGCTGAACTCTATCAACCACATTTGCCTCCAGCTCCGCTTTTTGTTTGCTCCAGCAAGTCTGGACTGAGAATCAAAATAGGCCTTGGCTAGTGATCGACGAATCACTGGACGCAGGGGACCCTTTTTTTGTGACGCTGGCGAATTGTCGGCATGCGAATTTTCGCAGGCGTTTGGAAATGTATTCGCCGGCAGCGAATCGCAGGAACTCGCCACGAATTCGAGCCAGGCGAATAAATTTGCCCATCACTAGCCCTGGCATATTAGGTACAAAGAGGCCCAAACAGCCCCACCAGCCCACTAAATAGTTACTATCGATGGCATCTTACAACAGCCCCTCTGGCGGCATTTGCCAGAACCCACAGATTGCCAGTCTGGGCCTGTGCTCCAGTGTCCCCAAAACTGTTCCCAACTACACCCTCCTCTGCAACTAACATGAAACCAAACTATAAGGATTTTATTAAAAGCTTGTTTCATTTCTATCAACGTTTCGAAATCAGCATCTAACTTTTTCTCAGAGACTTTACACTCCGTTGCGACTTGCCTGAAAGCAGGATAATAAATTGTACGCAGCAGCCGTTTCCCCCTCTCCTGTCATTTCTCTCAGTCATTAACCCTTGTGCTTGTGACGCCACCAGTATCTCCCCTCACGTATATTCCCCTCACCTCCTCCAGCGTTGAATGGGTTAGCGGCTCCTTACACTGCAGCATGAATGGAATGTTCCACTTGGTTAAAAAATGAATGAAACATGGGGGGATGGCGATTTTATCTCTTCATTCCTTGGGGAGAGCTGTAGTGAAGACGGCAGTTACTTTAGAAGGCGCCCACAGCCGCAAGGGACTCTCCGCAGTCAGAGGACGAGTCAATGGGTCGTCCTAGCCTGTGGCTTATTCGTTTGTGTCAATCTCCCCCTATAGAAGAGCTGTACAGTGGTATGGTCTTGGCTTTGTAGCTGTGAATGTACCCCCCTGCAGTTATATTCCCATTGCGCCTGGCCACTAGGTAAGTGTGCTGCAGCGTTTATTTGCAGGGAGGTGAATGAAGATAGCGGGGACATCATGGGGGGCAAGGACTGTACTGGCAGGGACCAATGCACTTCTTTTATTGGGAAATTCCTCATTCAGCTGCACTCTTTTATAATACTGTGTTATGAAAGAGTGTAGCTGAATGAGGAATTGCCCTATAGTGTACATTACACTACATGTGCCCTGTGCTGTGCATGGCTTGTATGACATATTTCAGTTGCCTTCATTTAGTATTACTACACGATGGCAGATATGTCACATACACAACAATAGATGGAGGTTTATAGGATAGACGTCTAAAGAGTGCAGCAAATGGAAGAACTATGCTGCACCTTGATCTGTCTCTTTCACTGTTCTAAGGTTATTTTTGACTTTGGTAGGAACATCTGGCACATACTGGTGCTCCTAGAAAGCACAATGGCTGTTGTATATGAATATAGTGAATAATGTGCCATAATACTGTAGTTACCCTGCCTGGATTTCATGACCATATAAAAGCACAAGGCCGAAGGCCGAGTGTTTTTATACAGGTCATGGAACTCCGAGGTAACTTCTAATATCCTCATATTTTGCAACTGGGGGTACTTTATTTATTATAATACACAAGTTTCAGTGAGTCATGTGACAGAAATTACATCAGAACTCACCGTTTATAACTGATGACATCAGAACTCACCGTTTATAAGGATATAATTTACAAGATATTCACAACTTTTGTGTATTATATATAAATATCTAAAGAGGTCAGTGGACAATACATATATCTTTGAAGGCAAGGTAGAGAAAGCCCTGCCTTTCATGTCATGTGTTGTCTCCCATAAGTTAACCCAACATGAGTTGTTGTACATCCATGTCCATCATGTTCAGCCTCTCTACTACAATATTGCGAAATATTGCATTTATTAGCCCTAACTGAGGCAAAACTAGTTTGAAGAGGCGTTTTTACCCTTAGGGCAATGACACACAAGGCAATTTTTAAAAAGAGCAATATGGTGACAACGCCACTACAATTTCTAGCCAAAAACATTGTGCTAAACCTTGTGCCCAGAATACTTAGAAGTGATGATGTACAAGCCCCCTTAGTTATTAAACAGCCAATATGATTAACCTTTCTAAAAGGGTTTGGTCACCTTATAGGGGACTGTGTGGAGTGACTATTTGGGGAGATCGCAATCACTTGTCTGAGCGGTTAACTTCCAGGCATTAAATTACTATTTCTACCTGCTGAGGGATGCATAGAGCTCTGGAAGTTCAACAGCAGCAGAAATCCCTGCTGCTGTAAATAGAAATTCTATACTCAAAAGGCAACAGAATATTATCTCCACAAGCCAACATTACTCTTCTTGCACATGCATATAACTCTCTTTATGAATTCTATTGGCTTGTCTTAAAACCACCAATGTTCTGTGCTGAATGTGATTGACAAACAAGCTCACGTGTCACATGCTGCCACCATTATTTACACATAACAAGGAGATATCTGAACCCACCTTTCATTTAGAAAGAAGGAAAATGTACATGACACACCATGGGAGGCAGATTATCTCCTACTGTATACAAAATGAAAAGACCATATTCTTTGGATCCAATATTATGCTATCTTAGTAAATCACTGCTGCTCAATGTGCAGAGATAATATCAGTAGCTGCTACATCTATTGTGCCCCTTTCCCCTAATCAATTGTGTACTGTATGTTCTCATGGGAACATGACCATACTCTGACAACCGGCTAACCTAAATGGAATAAAACTGGATATCTCAGGGGCAGATAAACCATTTACATGTTCTGAGAATCCAGTTCTCTTAGCACAGAAACCACCCAGCACCATTTAATTTGTCTTTATATAAAGAAGTCACAGATAGATATCAGTTGTAAAGTACTTAATCGTTTACGCACATATACAGAAGGTATGGAGCCTTGTGACACACAGCATGTTAACAGTATATGAACTACAGACATACAGTCAGAGCAACTAACATACTTACAGGAGGGAACCATGGCACACTGACTATATACCACCAGCACACGGGCAGATTCAGGGAGATTAGGTGCCCAGTGACAAATCTCCTCTTCTTTTAACAATCTCCCCGAACCGCCTTGCCGTCAGCAAGATTGTAAATCACTGGCGGGATGGCACTTGGAGTAGTTTATGTGCCATCCCACCGGTGATTTACATTCTTGCCAGCGGAAAGGCAGTTTGCGGAGATTGCTTCCCATAAGAAGAGAAGATTTGTCGCTGGACGACTAATCTCCCCGAATCTGCCCTTGTGCCTCTACCCTTAGCCTTTCATCAAGTCCTTTAATACTTACGGTATCGAATTTCATGTGCAGTATGTATGAGAGAGGACATGATGTTAAAAAATCAATTATGATTATGAAATGCAATACGTTTTAATAATGTTTTTTTCTGGCATGTGAAATTGGGAACATTTACAAAAATAAACTGAAACTACAAATATAAGTATCAGTCACCTTCTACATTTTAATTAGCTACAATCAATAAATCAATGTTGAAAATACCCATCCTTCTCTTAGTAGTCTCCAATAATTTTTGTAGTCCCTACTTAATGATTTACCTACATAGCCAGTAACATGGGTGGCAACCCATCTGCACTGTGGAACAGCTTCAATACTGTTTTAATGCAAACCTATTACAATAAAGAATTATTATTCTAGTTTGAGTTCTGTGGGTTTGCCTGTGGGCATGTCACAAAGCAAATGGCCTAATCTAATAACCTTCAGTAGCTTCAAATCTCTGAGTGACACGTGGACATGAGTTTTTAGATTGTAAGTAGTGGTGAGTAGGTTGCTCTGAAACACGCAGGACCATTGAGTTTACCTATGAGTTGAAAAGTTTTGGCATAACACGATGAGCCCCAAATGGATGATGGTTTAAAGTGTGAGCATGGCCCCTCCATTTTTGTGATGTAATTGCCAAAATCCCAATCCGGCACATGAGGTCATCAGTGAGGGGAGTGTTGGTCATACAATGGTCAAAAGGAGGATTTAAGGCAAGGAAGCATCAGGTTAGGTTCAACCATGGGTTGAAAACTTTCCAACCCTGCCTCAGGTTCAAAGCTGAGAATTCCTGGTGAATGCCTGAGAATTCTGGTTAGTGTCCTAACATACTCTAACCTAATAGTGACTGCTAGCCCCTCACACCTTCTAGAAGAGCAGTTCAGTTGTTTTCAGTTAAATAAGTTGAAAAATCATGCAGAAAAGCGGTACAAAATTCATAGATCACAGTGAACTGGTTCAGTTTTTGAAATGTGAAATTTGTACATTTCCATATCAGAGAGATTTGTCCCACATATATATTGGTATAATTTTTGTGCAACATAAAATTATTTTGTAATAGTTTATAATGCTTTAAACTACAAGGTCTGCACCTTCAATGGACAATTAATATGTTTCTTTGCACTGTTATTTTCCAGTACATTTATGACAAAGCTGTCTAATTTAAACAAGACATACATTTATATGGCCCAAATGTATAACATGAACTTCTTAATTTACTGAGGCATTCCATTCCATGATTCCTGGTAGTGGCAAGAAGTGGATTAACCAGGAACTGGGCCCTTTCAAACCAGAAAAAAGGACTCTTCGTGGCTGATGCATGCAGCGCATGTGGCCAGCATATTAATGTTGTGGATGATCTGACAGTGGTAATTGAAAATGGTTAACACATTTCTAGTATTCAAGGGGAGCTATACTTTCTGAACAAAAACTTCACAAATTATTTATTTCCTAATAATTGACCTATTAATATACATTTATATGTTTCAGTATCCCTTTAAAACTTAAAACAGTAGTGTTTCAACATTGGATTATTAAATGGTACATACTGTTAGACATATATATTCTTCATGAAATTGTTTTATTTATATCAATATGTGTTATATCATGTCATATATTTTAAAGAACTGCATCCCTGTTCAGCAGGGCCAGGCCAAGGGGTAGGCAGGGTAGGCAACCGCCTAGGGCGCAATCACTGGGAGGGGGTGGACTTGGCTTGTTTGCCTTGATTAAAGGCATTATAATTTACAAAATTTGCATGCCCTAACCTCTCTGGGATTTGTTTTAGCCTGGTGTATCTGAACGGGCTCCCCCACCCTGGAGCGTGACTTGGCGCCTTCCAGTTCTTGCTGACAAGCTGGCGCATTGACGCTCCGACGGGCATGCGTAGTAGGCTGTGGGCCTAGTGCGAGATGTCAGAGTCAGTCATTACAAAAGCAAATTTCAAATCGGTTGGGCAGAGAGGACCTGCTGTGTGAGCTAGAAGGGAGCAGTAATGCATCTTGCTGAAGAGACCTGTCTGCTCTTTCCTGCTGGGCTTTTGGCAGCTGCACCTGCCTTTTACTTCTTGCTGGCACAGGTACAGATCATGTGGACTTGGGTTGGCCACAGGTATGGTGGGGCGTGGGCTTGGGGACTGCAGCTGCAGAATTAATGGATATGGTTGGGACTGGGCCCATTGTTGGCTGCTGGCCTGGCAGTGGCACAAGTACAGATCATGGGGGCTTGGGTTGGGCACAGCACAAGTACACGTGGGGGCGTGGGCTTGGGGCCTGCAGTATTAATGTTGGATATTGTTGGGGGGCGCTGATTGGAACCCTTGCCTAGGGTGCCAAACTACCTTGGCCCAGCCCTGCTGTTCAGGTTTATAGTTTTCATTTAAATACTATGGTCCCTCACTGCAAAGATTCCTTTTTTGAAAATGTGTAATAACAACAGAGATATCAGGAATGTTAAATTGTCTAATTTAAGTAGCTATAAGACCTATTAAGTAGCTATAGAGGTCATTTTTTCCACTACGTACCTATTTCCTGCATGTCTAATATCCAGGATCAAGCAGAGAGAGGATGACCACTACAGCAGCTATAAATATTTTTCCTTGGGTAAAATGTTGGTTTAAATACTACCCATCTCAATAGTTAAAAAAAAAATTAACAGCCTTGAATGTCCTAATCAATGCCATAAAGCATTATGGTGATAATTTATATTTATATTTTAATCAATCCTGTAAAGAATTATGGGGATAACGTTTTAGATATGCCGATCAATTCCATAAACTATTGAACCATAAATTATGGGGATTGTATATGGAATGCTCCTGGAGGAGCCAACAGAACTGGGTGAAAAAACAAGCCTACTTGTTCTCTTAGTACCTGGGTTGTGTCCCCTATTATTTCAATGATTAGAGATTCCATCGCTCCTCACAAATAATAAATGAAGGATGGTGTGAAATCCATTTTTCTATAATAATAATAAGTATTCAGGATTGTTAAATATTTTTTGTGGGGGGGGGGGGGAGAAAATGGTACAAATGGTGTGGGTGATTGCACAGCTGTGTACCATATCCACTAGATGGCACAAATAATCTAATATTACTGGCACCTTTCAAATCAAGTAAAAGGAGAAGGAAAGACAAAGGGAGGGAGCTAGTTGCTGTCTTTATTCAGAGAGTGTGTCGGTGTGATGCAGTGATCAGTCCCCCTCCAGCAGGCAGAAAGGAAAACTCACAGGCTGGGAGAATATAAAAGCAGAGGTGATCTAGCAAGGTGCGTTCTTTATCTTGCTGTGTGGAGCACGTTCAGGCACAGCTTTCCTCTGACGGGTTTGTTAACTCTTTAGCCAGAACATTATTGACGATAAACCAGTTTGCTATTGTTTAGTTAATTTGATGTAATGGGTTCGTTTTGTCATTGCTGGAGAATCCACAGCTAAATCTTAGAGAATTGTTTTGTTTTCCTATCTGATGTAAAATATTCACATTTCTTCCCTTTACAGATTCCCGTTTGACAGCGCTATGCTTCCTCTCTTAGTGAATGCATTTGCACCACATTGCTTCTAAACTTTTGAAGGAGCCTTATTTTTTGAAAGCAACATGCCAGAGCCAAGCAATGATTATAGGGTGGTTGTGTTTGGAGCTGCGGGAGTTGGAAAAAGTTCCTTAGTTCTGCGTTTTGTAAGAGGGACATTTAGGGAAACTTATATTCCTACCATTGAAGATACTTATAGGCAAGTCATCAGCTGTGATAAAAACATCTGCACATTACAGATCACAGACACAACAGGGAGTCACCAATTTCCTGCTATGCAAAGGCTATCAATATCTAAGGGCCATGCATTCATCTTGGTGTATTCGGTTACAAGTAAGCAGTCAATGGAGGAACTTCAGCCAATATATGAACAGATCTGGCAAATTAAGGGAGACACCCAGAACATTCCTATTATGTTGGTTGGTAACAAGAGTGATGAAATGCTGAGGGAGGTACAGGCCATTGAGGGAGAAAGCTTGTCCAGCAAGTGGAAGTGTTCTTTCATGGAAACATCTGCAAAGCTCAACTACAATGTACAGGAACTGTTTCAGGAACTTTTAACCTTAGAAAAGAGAAGAGCTGTCAGCCTGCAAGTGGATGGAAAGAGGTCCAAGCAGAAGAAGAAGAAAGATAATCTGAAAGGCAAATGCTTAATAATGTAACCTGTGCCTTAATAGACTTATTTCCAAAACAAGGCATCAGTTCTCACATTGGAGGTATTGGCAAAAAAAAATTAAAATGACAATATCATTTTGATACAAAATGGTCAGTAAATAAATAGCCAGTTTATGTAATTTGGAGCTGACTGCATGCATGTGCCCATTCACTGTGGTTCAACGCTTGTGGATTCCTCCAAAAAATATATAAGGGTTGGAGCCAGTGTTGTTGTGTTAGCGGCTAATAATGTCTGCACTGGACAGTAGAATGCAAATCAGCGTTTTGCTCATTATTTACAATATCTCTGTGCATCATTGATGTATAATTTGTCTCAACCTGGATCTGCTTGTATTCTTCTGTCATAAATAGTGATAAAGTTGCACACCTGTATGTAACATCTGCATGCTGGCATTTGCAGTTGGTACAGATATAACTGCTGTAAATGAAATATGTCCAGGTATATATTGTTCAAGTAGAAATGTCCTTAACTCTTGCTTTTCTTAATGCTCAGGCATTGTCACAATTAGTGTTCCACATGTGTGGGAAATGCTGCTTTTTATTATTTTTTTTCCTAGTAAACAAAGCTTGATTCAATTTATTCTGGACTGATTTGGATTATATTTCAGCAAAAAAAAACACCTCAGAATTCATCATGTCTCAAGGCAATTGCTTCAGCTATAGCAACAACATCTCATTCCCTGTGGAATGTTTGAAAATGGTACACAGGGAGGAGTTGCCTAGCACCCAGACTAGGTGCTGCAAATGATAAGCTCATACTCTTGATTTGAGTCCTTATTGTCAGTGTAGCTACTGTGTAGTGCAGGAAGATCAGTAAGTTGACAAAGTGTTCTGGTTGGTGAATATAGTGAACTTTTTTGGCCAGGGTGGTTTAATCTCTTATCAGGGTGGTTTAAGCTCTTATCAGGGTGGTTTAAGCTCTTATCTAGTTTCTAGGGTACCCTACTCTTGCAACCAGGCAGATGGTATAGAGGACTGGAATACAAATAGGAAAATGTCTGAATAGCAAAATAACCATTAGAATATGAGTAACAGTAATAATAATCTGCTTTCTGGCATCTGGGGTATATCTATATTTCAGGATGGGGATAGTTAGAACAAAATGGGAGATGATTAAAAATCTAAGAAGCTAAAAAAATCTAGACTGGCTGCTTATGTCTGCACAAGCAAACACTCACGTGTAAGAGTCCTTAAAGTTAATCATCAGATGAACTGTCCCTTTAAGAATATACTATGCCCAATTTACACTGCTTAAGTGGTGACCAACTTTTCCCATAAAGTAGGATGGAAATTCTCTATAGTAAAATGATGATGATGTCCAAAGAGGCCCATAAATATCACTTCTAGGGTAACATTTGACCCTGGGTCACATACTTATTTAATTATGACATAATAATATTCACATTACAACTCTCATCATCCTATGAACAGGAAAAACCAGTGTCGGACTGGCCCACTGGAATACCAGGAAAACTCCCGGTGGGCCACTGTGTCTGTGGGCCCTCCTGCTGCTAAACTTTTGGCCTATTTCATGGCCATTCCCTATTTCTATGAGAACAAAGAGGCTAAATAGATGGAATAATTGATTATAGTATGTAAAGAAAACAAACTAGGAGAATAGAGGTTGATTGAGGAGATGAAGAATATTAGTACTGAAAGTGGGCCCCTGGTCTAAGGTTTTATGGTGGGCCTCTGGTCTAAGGTTTTTTGGGTGGGCCCCTGGTGTCCCAGTCCGAAACTCGGAAAAACTGGAATTTTGGGACTTGCCCTTGAGACAACATTTAGAAAGCTATAAAGAATGAGATCAGCGCCTGTTGCAATAGAAAGTCAGAGAACTAATATAGTGTAGTAAATTTGATCAATATGGGGTACCACCCAGTGCTCTAATTAATTTGTATCAGAGGCTCTTATCCCTTCTTTTGATATGTGCATTCCTTCTATACTTGGACATATACTCAGGAGTATATGTGTTCTCTAGGCAGTACAGTTGCTTTCTCCTTGTCCACGACCAGGAATACCACCACCGAATATTTAAATTGCCTACTTACAAACCGCTACGTGGTGTAATGCATATAATGTCTCCTCACAGCAGTCCCTGTCAGGCCTCGGTCGTTTGTAAACTCAGAGACAGGAATAAAATTCAAAAATAGTGTAATCCTATTTTTTTTCCATAAAATCTTTTATAAAAACATGGTTGCACTCACATTTATTTCTCTTGGGGTAATCGCCTTGAGTCCCAATAGTAATATGCAGTGTCCCAGGAGAAGGTCATGCCGGCTACTTGTTGGACCCCCTCGTGTTTCCCTGCGTGCTCATGTTCCGATCACAGGCGCTGATCTCATTCTTTATATTTTTCACAAAGAAATCTATTTGGAAATACTTCTGTGCAGCAGAGAGACTGTGAAGAGATCGGCAATAAAGGGCTAACATTTTTTCCATTCCTTTTAATTTGATTTCTAAAGAATCAATTAATAGGTGTACAATATTTAGAAAGCTAGATTATATCAATAACAGTTATAATATGAAATTTAAATTTAGAAAATACATGAAGTCATAAATACTCATATTGGAAAGATCAGTTGTTGGAAGAGAAGATTTTACGTGATGTGGGGAAAAACATTCATTGTGCAGTTAATTTTTCTGTATATTCCAGCAACTTTCCACCTCCCTGGCCTCTCACTCTGAATATCTCCCACGTTAGCCTTTTCAGTATGCTGCTGAATCATTGCCACTCACATCTCACATTTTCCTTAGTAAAACCCCTCATCCTTGTTTCCCACATCCTAATGAACGGAACACAAATTCCTCATCTTTCCATTACCAGCTCTAGCGTGACTCACAATCTCCCTGTGCTGGTGGCAGTCACAGGTTACTACCTGCATGCCCTTTTAACTGTATCCAGTTGTGCTTGCTCTGCCATCAGTTAACCATTTTGGTATTATTTTACTCTTGCAGCGTGCTGCAAGCAGAATAATAAATAGGAGTTTCGTGTTTTGACATTCAAAGATAAACAATATCATAAATGAAAGGGATAGAGTCCAAAGGGTTAATATACATGTTGCAATGTATATGGCAGCTGCTTGTAGCCATTTGCATTGTCTCCTAATGAATAGCTGCCCCCATGGCTGCAAAACAGCTTATTTATATAAACAATAGTCATGTTTCTTAGCAAACACAGCAGTTTTACCAGTGCAGGGCAACACTGCAATATATTTTTAGGCCCTAGAGCCCAACGATCGGATCATAATGCATCCGAAATGTTTGGTCGGATCGCAGCACCGCATACACTCACAGATGCGGCTGCGATCCAACGTGGTTTTTTAACCTGCCTGATCGAGATCTGGTCGACTTTTGGCCAGGTATCGATCAGGGAAGCTCCTCAGATGGCCCCACACACGGGCCAATAAGCTGCCGACTCGGTCTGTCGGCAGCTTTTATCGGCAAAATGCTAGGGAACCATTCCCTCAGTGGCAGATTAATGAGATGTGAGGCTCCTATGCAACATTTTCCTCTAAAGGTGTTCATACACGGAGAGATCTGCACGTTTGGCAATGTCCCAAATGAGCGGATCTCTCTCTGATATGCCCACCTTGAGGCCCCATGATCGGATCACAACAGAGGCGGTACGGGTGGTCGGATCGCAGGACTGCATCAACTAACAGATTAGGCTGCTATCCAATGGGATTTTTAGTCTAATCCAATCAACCTCTGGCTGACTTTCGGCGAGATATCAATCAGGTAAGCCCGCCTGAGGGCCCCACACACGGGCCGATAAGGTGTCGACTCAGCAGCTTTTATCGGCCCGTGTATGGCCACCTTAAGACATCAACATGTCTCAGAAAACTCAAGCAAATGTCACTTGCCTTGTCTTGTCTGGATGTCTAATGTTCTCCTAGCAGATACTGACCATGCACCCATCCTGACCTTAACCAGGACCTGCAGATAAAAAGTAAATTGTTTTAAAGGAAAGAAAAAAATAATAATTGAAAAAGCTTGACTAGTCCTTAATCTCTCTCTGAGCCTCTAGCCTAGGGTAGCCTATTCATTTACCTGCCCTGATGACCCTGCCTTTAAACCACAATTACAATCAAATTTTTTGCCACACTGTGTTTTTAAATGAAAGTACATATATTTTTATTCTAAAACATTTTGTGTGCACTTAAGTTGTGTTGACAATAAGCAGTTTTAGTTACTAGGAATTTACACTCCCATTATCCATCTTTACAGTTGTAATTATGTTGTGTACACAGTTTGGTCATTTGTAACTGATTTTTATATGGCAGGAAAGCCAGTGCACTCTGTATGGGGTGAACTGAATGGTGATCACACCAACTGACCCACAATCTGATCAATGACTAATTGCTGAGGATTCTGGAGGTTGTCAAATGAACAAATCTTTCGCTGATATGACAATGAGCAGAGTGATAACTAGATGATGATAGGGTGCTGTTGGGGTGAGAACTGTGCCAACAAGCTGATGCAGTCCTTACTATGATGGGATCCTCCCCATCGATATCTGCCTAATTTGTGGCCAGATATCAGTTGGCCAGGCCCGACTGTGTCCTGAAGGACTGAGTTGGCAGCTTTTATTGCCTGTGTATGGCCACATTAAGTCTTGTGCCTACTAACAATGCTCCATAAGTGAGTCTGATAAATATTTAGTTTTTCTTTAATACTGTAGCTGCTCTTCTTTAGTGGATGCTCAGCATTCTGTGAAAAATGACCTTACTAGTTACCATGACAAATATTTGCTTTTCTAATAATGAGCCAGATGAGATGCTGAAGAGGAGTAGAGCAAACATAGTGACGTAGAACAAATAGAACCATGATACTCTGCCCAGTAACCCAACCCTTTTGGTCAGAACACTAAGGGGCAGATTCACTAAAGAGTGAAGCGTCTAACACTAGCGCTAATTCACCAGCGTGATGTGAAATCGGAACTTCGCAAAACACCAGCTCTGGCGAATTTTCGCTAGCGAAGTAGATAGACTTGCGGAACTTCGCACCCTTACGCCAGGCGAAGTTGCCCACTGGTGAAGGATCATAACTTCGCAAATTCACTAAGATGAGCATTTTGCTCAACGTTAGCACCTTCCGCTAGGCGGCTAGACGTTCCTTCGCCTGGTCAGACCAGGTGCAGTTCAATACAATAGATAGGAGGTTGAAAAAAAAAAGTCAAATGTTTTCTGTCCCAAAAAAACGCTGGCGTATTTTAGCATAGGAGGGTGATAGTCTTCCCCCCTACATTTCCTAACATATGGCAACTCAACTATACAGGGGGCACATGTAGGGCAATAGGACAACTTTATTTAATTTATTAAAGGTTTCCTGGGCTTGTGTAGTGGAATGTAGTGGCTGTAACATATACTTGTATTATAAGTTGAAGTTCCCGCCGTATGCAAATTAGGCTTCACTAGCGTAACAGCGCTCTGCCTAGCGAAGTAAAACTAGCGCAACTACGCTACCATTCGCCAACCTGAGCGTAAATTCGCATTGGCGAAGTGCGGCTTAGCTAGCGAAGCCTACGCTGGTGAGTTGGAAACCCACCCATACTACTGGCTAACCTTGACTCATGAACAGTTTTTTTTTTTTATGCAGATCTTTGACCTTGCTTATATGTTGTGCTACTTTTTTCTTACTTTTATCCCCTGTAAAGCCGGGTTTTCTCCTTATTGAATAGGCTATGTCCACTTGTAAAAATTATGCACACTTTTGTATCAGCATTTGCTAGATATATGTTTTTTATATAGATCTGCCTCATTCAGTACTAGAGACCCACAGAATAAAATGACATAGAGACCCCATAATTAATTGGCACAGTGACCCCAAGAGCTCAATTGCACATCATTACCACAACACTAAACAGCACTGTGACCTGCACAAAATGGTACAGTGAATCAGCAGTAATTGGTTGACCTATGGGTCAGAAAGGCCTGACGAAGGATAATAATTGAATTAATTTAACAATGAATTAGGGTATGGCCACCTTTTACAGTGCAGACACATTTATAAACACTGGGCAAATCACATCCCTTTGAAGTGAAGCAAACATACGTTGTGTCACTGCTGCAGCTTTGGCCATCAAAGAATGTAAGATACATATACTTTATATATGTATACCCCCCCTTTTTCAACATTACCTTAATAACTAGGGCCTGTGTTTCACTTAATTTTTGCTTATTGTTTTAACTAGGAAAGATCTCTATTTTTTATTTCTTGCAAAATCTGAAATTAAAACTAAAGTCACATTCTTATTTCCAGTTCCCTGCAAGCAAAACTAAAACAAATCAACAAGAGAAATGAGGAGGCTTCCCTAGCCTGTAAGGAACTAAGCATTTTACTAAACACACATTACATGTCATCAAACATGAACCTCATTGTAACAGCAATACATAAGTGAAACAAAAAAATGGGATATTCTCCCATTAGGGCCCACCTTGTGTTGCAGATAGAATACAATGTTTTTACATTAATGTTGATGTGGTTTGACTGCTAAAGAATGATATGTCTGTCACCACTACGTGTGCATCAGGTAAAGCATTTCCCTTAGTATATTATGGAAAGTGGTGACAGACATTTATGACTCTTGCTGTTTTTCAACCAATGACAGCAAGGTGAAAACCATCCCATTTCACATTATCCTTTGTATTTAAGTGTTAATAAATAGGGGCTAATAGCATTCGTGGCATTCTACCCATGTAGTGGATGAAACTTTTTATGAACAAAACAGATACTGTTTTACAGATACTGGAAATATGTATAAAATAGTATTTATAGTATTTTCATTTGTACCTCTTTAAAGGGGTGGTTCACCTTCAAGTTAACTTTTAGTATATTGTAGAAGGGTCAATTCTAAGAAAGTTTTCAATTGGTCTTCATTGTTTATTTTTCATAGTTTTTTAATGATTTGCAATTTTCTTCAGTTTCTTTGCAGCTTTCAAATGGGGGTCACTGACACCATCTAAAAACAAATGCTCTGTAAGGCTACAAATGTATTGTTATTGCCACTTTTTATTACTTATCATTCTATTCAGTCCCTCTCCTATTAATATTCTAGGGTCTTATTCAAATCAATGCAGGGTTGCTAGGGTAATTTGTACCCTAGAAACCAAATTGCTGACACTGCAAACTAGAGAGCTGCTGAATAAAAAGCTAAATAACTCAAAAACCACAAACAATAAAAAATGAAAACCAATGCACATTATCTCAGAATATCACGCTCTACATCATACTAAAAGTTATCTCAAAGGTGAACAACCCCTTTAAACTGTTACGGTGTCCTTAACATGACTCCTGAAGATATTTTACTAATGAATGAGCTTCATTCCAGTTATTCAGAGACAAATCCAACATTTTCATTAGGTTACCTTGGAAACCCAAAAGCAGTCATTACCCTCCATTTCTCTGTGATCTGTAACCCTCAGTATCCCACAGAGGTGTTCCCTTTAGTATATACCTGTAGCATTGCAAAGTTGCATTATCAGCATTTTGACATACCCTCAATAAAAGTATTGATGACAGTTATGACAGCACCTTAAAGCTGGCCATAGACATAATGATTTAAAGAAAGATTGTTCATTACAATACACATGCATAGAGCTCGATTCAGCTCAAAACAGTGGCCGATGTTTGGGTGCCTTCAAAATCACCTGATCAAAATCTTCTGTCCAGCCTGATCGATGAGTGGAATGATATCTGCCTGGATCAAAGGGTTTTATTAAATCAACAATGTAGGAAATGTTTAATCAGGATCAGTCCAGTTCAACCTGATGCACCTACAACTCATTCTCCCACTATGTGGAGGATTCAGAGCAGGATTCTTCCTCTGAGGAAGAAGAGCTTTTCACTCTTTTTCCTGTGGATCACCCTTATAAACTACAGGGGCAATTTTGCTCTCTGCACTAAATTTCCGGTTCAATGACTGGAAATTCGGCTATAGGCTATGAGGCAGACTATAGAGTCCTTAGAGGAAGAATAATAAGCTACTACTTAACAGTTAGTGAAAAAAGACTTTTTCTGCCACTCTGTCATGAAGGATTTAATAGTTAGGGAGTGGAAAACTCAGAGAATGGTCCCTCCATAACTAAGAGTACAACTACACAGCTGTTTTCTCTGCGATGCGACAGGAAATAAGGTAAGTAATACAAAAGTCGAAGCTGTCACAGCGTTCATATGACATGACTGTAGGATGCAAATGCTGCAAGCTGCGTCTGCATCCGACAGTTGTGTTGCCTCAGATCAACGCTGCTACACCAACCGACACGGGCGTTTTGTCGCCAAGCATCGGATCTGGCACTGAGAAAGTGGCTTTGTAGTTTTACCCTAAAAAACAAAAGCTTTTTGTTATTATTCAGGAAGATGAACTGCAGTCATGGGAAGCACCACCTTGGCTCGATGTAGCCAGGCCCAGATTTGTGGCGAAGCCACAAAGGCCTAGGCTGACAATATATTAGGGGCAGCATGCTGCCCAACTGCATTCTGAGGAGCACTCGGAACATGCAGTTCCCCAGTGCTCCAGCACATGCACTTGCCAGGGGTGAGGGTGCAGCCGGGCGATAGGACTGCACACCCTTGGGGCACATGCGCAGGAAATACAGGACTGTGACTTAGGTGGTGTTTATGGTTAAGTGAACATAGGTGACGTTATATCTTCCCCAAGACAAGATTCAGAAGATGACTCAGGTCATTCAAGAAATAACTGTGAGTCCATTCTCTACACAAATCTCTAAGAGAGTTGATGATGGTTCTGAGTTTGATAACATCATCCATAGATGCGGTTATATGGGCAAGATTCCACCTGAGCCCACTACAATCAGAGATTTTTCTTAGATGTGATCCAAACATCTCTGTTATAAATGAAGCTCTGTCTCTGTCGGAAGACAAGAAATCAATTAAGGTGGTGACTTTAGAAGAGCAACCTTTCACAGGGATTATCTTTCCAGCAGAGAAACTGGTCTGTACTGACTAAGGAGGATGCATCAAAATTGAGCTGGGGAGACCATCTAGACCCCAAACAGCACAGGGTATTTGGAATCCAATGGAGGGCTCCATCAAGTCAAATTTCAGGGAACTGAGCACTCTCCACAAATCTATTCAAGCTTTTTTTAACACCAGATGAAGGACAAATGCCTGACAATTCAGACAATTCCACCACAGTGGCTTATCTGAACAAGCAGGGGAGAATCAGAGTACTCATCTTAAATCAGGAGGTTGGGCAGAGAATTGTGTTCCCAAGTTAATGGCAATCCACATAATAGGGGAAGAGAATGTTCTTGAAAACCACTTGAGCAGGAATATGATCAAGCCTGAGGAATGGACATTAGACCAACAGATCTTCTGGTAGATCACAGAACATTGGGGTGCCCATCAACAGATCTGATGGCAACCAGATGGGACCGCAAGGTGCAGAAGTTTTGTTCTGTCAACAGTTTCGACCAACTGGATTTTATAGCTGCTATGTCTATCAGGTTGAACATTTGTCTGGTATACATATTTCCTCCCATACCAATGATTCCCAAGGTAATGCAGAAGATCAGAATAGAAAATGTGCAAACAATCATTATTTCTCCCTTCTGGCCCAGGAGGAGTTGGTTTCCCCTGCTAATTAGAATGTCCAAAAAGCACTATTGGATTCTTCCCCTCATTCCAACTCTATTGACTCAAGGACCACTCTGATGTCAACAACTTTCAAGATTACTGATGGCAGCCTGGAGACTGACAGGTCCATTTTTATTTGTGGACAGGGCTCAGTTACCTGAAATTTGATGACATTTGAAAATTTGAAGATATTCAAGACAGGGTTTCTCACACTCAGCCTCTGGTTTCTGTGATCCTAAAATTTCTTCACGAGGGTTTTTATAAAAGTCTGGCAGTCAACTAGGGATGCACCGAATCCACTATTTGGGATTTGGCCTAATCCTGTATTTGGTGCATCCCTACAGTCCCCACCATTAAAACCCAGATATCAGCACTTTTCGCTCTTATGACCAGATTTTTTTCAACTCATCTCCTCTTCAAAAGATTCATCAAGATTTTACAGAGGATCCTTCAACCTTTCCCTTGTTGAGATCTATCCTTAGTCCTAAGCAAGTTATGTGTTATTCCTTACAAACCTCAGGAATATTAATCAATTAAGTACCTATCTTTCAAGACATTGTTTTTGGTACTATCACTTCCTCTAGAAGAGTTAGAGAGCCACAGGCTTTATTGATCAAACAACACTATCTAGCTTTCTTTCCAGATCATGTGGTTATGAAAACTCTTCCAAATTTCTGCTGGAGGAGGATACCGTTTACCAAAGTCAATCAAGAAATCATTGTACAGTACTTGCTATGAATCACAATACCTTCTCTTCAATTCTCAAAATATAAAAAATACAAACATATTTGCATGTTGGTGACAAAAGTCCCTCATTTCACAAATACAATAAATAAACCGTTGATGAAATCAACTATTTCCAGATTTTTAACTACATTTTCTACCAGTAGCAGGTTTCATCAGCATGACAAGACATTTTCCTACCAGACTGTAATTCAGTACAATTATATAGACATTTAGGATTAATTTATACGTTATGAACAAACCAAGAACGGCATAATAAGATACATATTAACATCACAATCTGGCAGTGTAGCCATTTCCCACATGCATCTGCACTGCTATTGCAACATTTTATCTGTGTAAGCCAACTCTGTTTATTAACTCTGTTTCATGTTTGTAGCTAGAACAATGTATTGTGTTAATCTTTTTAATACTCTAAATCAGATTCCAGATTTCAAGAATTTGTTGAACCTTTACCATTAATAATTAGATTAAATCTGCCAGTGTATGGCCATCTTTAGAGACAGAAGTTCCTGTCAAAATAACAATATAAATGGGAGTGAAAGTGAACACTGGAGGAACAGAATGGTTGAATGCAATCTTCCACTGATGAATGTTCAGTGACACGGATTTCTATATGGGTAAAAGATACATAGGGGAATTGGGGTATATGATTGTAAGGCTAAATTATGCCATATTATTTTTCATATGTATAAGAAAGAGGATAATTAAATATAAGTATATAGTTTGAATTATGTTTAATAGAATAATTACAGTCTAGCTGTTTACATCATAAGGATTGTACACTTAGGTTTTGGAGAAGAGATATTTGGCTTGTAATGTACTTGCTGAGATATTATCATCATTATCATCATCACATATGTCAAGTCCCCCAAAATGTTCCAGACAAGATTATCATCCTAGACCAGAAGGCCTGGAGGATTCGTCACAGAACATGGACTAAAGTAAACAAGTACTTTAACCTCTGATTGGTCAGAACTGAAGCCTTTGGAGACCCTCTGACAAGGGTATAAAAGGACCAACACTGGAGGACTGTTTTTGGAATGCTTAAGTACAAATGTCGTACATGAATGTCATTCCCCGCACGAATATACCTTATCTGATTTCTTTATCACATAGGTCAAGGTGGCATTATTTTGTGGAGGAGATTTCCTTAATTGGTGAAGACACTGGTTGCCTGACAATGAAGTCTTATTTTTATAACAGTGTCCACAGTTCTTCTTTAAAGAAAGATGATTCCAGCTGGCTCTGTATGCTTCTAGAACATGGTGGGTCCAATCCATGGATTGAGGTAGTTGTAATATTTTTTTGGACTTGGGAAATATTTCTGATCAATGAGGGATCAAGAACATTATTACTATATAATCCAATGATATAGCAGATAATACTGTAACCCAGTATTAATGCAAATCACATGGTGTCAGTTAAAATCTCTGGGATGGGCCCTTGCATGCTTTGTGGGAGAGGGGTGATTAAATTAATTCTACAGAACACTGTAAAACCTTCAGGAAGAGGGTAAACAGCACAAATGTTCTGCATTTACTCATGTATCAAGAACATATCCAGTGCTTTATCCATCAGGGGTCAATAAGTGAACAATGGATTTAGTCAACTCAGAAGTGTCCACATATCAGACACAGGTGGAACCTAGACAGTAGTTTCTAAATCTGTACACCTGTATTCCTACTCTGAAGACTTGTTGGATCCTCAGGCTGCTCAATAGCTCTTACTTCTGGATTCAGCTGTTGCAGAACTATGCTCACACTGACTTCACCTACCTTTAGGGTTGCCACCTTTTCTTGAAAAAAATACCGGCCTTCCTATATATTTATCTTTTTTTCCTATTAACATTGGGATCAACCATCAAAAATACCGGCCAGGCCGGTAAAATACCGGCCAGGTGGCAACCCTACCTACCTTCCCCAAGTCTTTATCTACACCCACTTCCAGGATGCTAGAATCCCAAGAAAGAAGCAGAGCATCTTTTGGCTTCCCCTTTTATAGAAGGAAACAATGAAACCTCCTGACCAGTTGTGGAACTGCCAGATATACTGCCAAAATACTTTAACCCAGAATATGGAAGAAGTCTCACCCCAATTATCCATCTATAAATTAGGGGACTGGCTGAATAAATTATAACTAAATCCTCAGAATCCTACAATACTATTTTTTATTTATGACAATGTCTATTTGCAGGGGCAATCTTCTGCCAGTTTAGGAATTGCTTTCTTTCCCCTGAAACAACAATTTTGAAGGGTTTTACTTGTAAAAAAAACTGATTCAGGTAAATAAACCACTTTCATAATAACATACTTTTTTAGTAGTATGTAGCAATGGGTAATCATAAATAGAAAACTGCTATTTTAAAAAAATAAGGGCAGCCCCCTGGGATCGTATGATTCACGGTGCACACAAACATATCAAACAAACCATACTTGTTAGGTCACATGACTGTCTTTTGTTCCATGCTTTTTCCTGTTACAGTTGTTGTATTTCTGGTCATGTGATCTCTGAGGCAGTACACAGACCATCACGAAATGTTGGTTCAAGGTAAGAGATGTAAAAGGACAATATTTACTCAAATATATATTCCAGTTTGAAAAGATTCTTTAATATGTCACTTAATTTGATATAAACTATCCGTTGCTCAAGTATTAATTTTGGGGGTATTTTCCTTTAAAGCACAAGGAAAGTCTAAAATAGAAATAGGCTAGAAATGCTGTATTTTGTATACTAAACATGAACATGAACTTACTGCATCACAAAGTCTAATCAAACACATGATTTTTGCTTTCAAAGTTGGCCACAGGGGGCTGTCATCTTGTAAACTTTGTTATACATCTTTGCAAGACCAAGATTGTGCACATGCTCAGTGTGATCTTGGCTGCTTAGGGATCGTCATATGTAATCAAAACAGCACAAGTCAAATAATATCTGCCAGAAGCCGATACAGCAAGGCTGATTAATAATCAGAATATGCAGACTACACTGGGTCCTGTGTTGTCATGTAATCTAATGGATTTTATAGTTTTTGAATTGTTTAATACAAACTTTCTCCAACTCTGCAGAACCAGTGGCTGCAGCAAAATAATCCTCCAAATAGAATCACAGTTTATCTGTTTAAATCTGGCTCAGTAAACAGTAAAGGGAATGTAAAGGTAAAAATAAAATTGAATACAAATCTCTACACAGTCACCGACTGCAAGCTGCTGGAGTTCTGCATGGCTGGGAAGGAAGACATGTGCTCCCCCTGCTGTTCAAAAGTATGATTGTCCAACCCAGCATTAAGGGACTGTTTGACAATTCCTATCCAAAGAATTTCACTGCATGAAATCAGGTTTCTTATAAAAAAAACAATAGACATGTTTTAATTGAAGTATATTGGAGATAGGGTTATTTTTCATTAAAGAAAGTAAAAATGGGAATTTTTTTTTTTTTTGCCTTTCCTTTTCCTTTAAAACTCTGTGGACTGAAAAATAAAAAGTAATATACTGTACACCCTAATCTCAAAGATAAAAACCCTGTTTCTATTTCTGTGGTGGTTTAACAATAGCTGAAACAGACACTAGCACATTTTTCCCCACTGAGAAACAATCATTTACTGACTGTCATGAGAGTGTAGTAATTGCTACCCTAGTCCCACTGTGCTAAATTATTACAGTACTTTGTCAATGGCACATAAAAAATGGGTCCAAGTCTTTGTAGTTTAAAATTACCACCAGACTCAATCTCAAATATATGGAAAAAAATCACGTTCCAAAGACAAGGGTGCTACATTTTTGCTGCTATAAAAGTCTTTTTAAACTCTACTGGGAAAGATTTTTCATCCAACAGGTATTCAGTTGAGCTGAGGTCAAGTGTCTATACAGGTCAATCAAGTTCTTCCACTTTGATATTTGCAATCCAATTCTGTACTTTTGTATCAATCGTTATTTGAACATGAGGTTATCATCGACTGATACAAGAAAGGGCCTTTCCAAAATAGTAAAACAGCAGTTTTGAAAACGGTTATTAGCCAGTAACGTAACTGCACCATTCTTACGAGAATATCTGCCTGGAAATCGGCCGCTGCTGCTGGAAATTTGCAATGAGCGAGCTGCCGGGGGGCCCTGAGAGGGTGCGGGCCCTGGCCCAATACCACCCCCTGCTCCCCCGGTAGTTCCTCCACTGTTATTAGCATTGCAATTAGATATTTTTCCAAAATGACAATCCTCTTTTTCTGCAATAGGAAAGCTGCACAATATTTGGTTTTGAATGAAATTTCTCCTTCCTTTTATCTTGAAGTTAAATCTGGCCTGTGTTCTACTCCTTAAAGGTCAACCCAAAAAATTACTTTTTGCCTAATAAAAGAAAACACAATAATAAGCAACTTTCCAAAATTAATGTATTAAAAATTGTAGGAGCTTTAAAAGTTATTTGTAAATGTAATTGCTATTGAAAGCAGCATTTGCATAATTCCTGGTTGTTACACTTTGAACCAGGGGTGTCCAAACTGCGGCCCAAGGGCCAAATGCGGCCCAGGATGGATATGAATGTGGCCCAGCTTGAAACGCTCAGTTCCTGAGAAAATGTGATGTTGCAAAGAATATAGGAGGAGGGGGACTCTGCCCATTGCCCAGTTAGTAATAACAATATAATAATAAGTAGATTTAATAGCCAGGTGTCGCATATTCCAGTGTATATCTCCATCTGGTTTTCCAACTGGTATTGTAGTTTTTGTTTATTGTGTATTTTCTTTACTTTTACAAATCAAAGGTGTTTGTGTATTTCATGTGTGGCCCCCAGACAATATTTCTTCTTCCAATGTGGCCCTCGAAGCCAAAAGTTTGGAAACCCCTGCTTTAAACAATGTTGCAAAAGCTAGTCTCCTCCAACAAGACAGGTCTGTTAATCGGTTGTTTTGCGTTGCATTGTTTCAAAAGCCAGAGCCACCAGTACCGAGAATAGAAAGGGACAGACACACACTGCTTTCAATAGCAAATACAAATAACTTAAAACCATAGAAAATGTGTAATCAATGTATATTGTTGCAAAGTTGCTCAGAATCATGTCTTCTTTTATTAGGCAAAAAATCTTTGAGATTCTGGGTGTTGCAACAACAATTTATTTATTAAAATACAGTGCAGGAAAGAAGCATACAGCTCAGTCTCCACTCCTGTAGAGCTGGCCCTGCCTATCCCCCTCTATTTCTATGACAAATATTAGGTTCATAGGGCCATGTGTTGATAACTGTTAACATCGACAGCAATTTGCAAAAGCCTCCAGGCATGCATCTTGCTAAATGTTGTTATTACACACACAAGTGTTGCTTATGTCTGTACTTTCTGAAATAGTTTTTTTAACCTGATAAGGCATTTCATAGCAACATAAATGCATAGAGTAACATTAACATATATTTTCCAAAACCTTTGAGTCCTGCAGTTTCACCTGGGCCTCAGAGGGCTCAGCTTTCTATGATGTAGTCCTAAATTATAACTGGTTGCCAGGTGATGTGTTATCCCTGAATACAATGTATCCCTGGAGCCATACATAAAAAGGCAGACTATAAACATTGATCTCTAATGGAATAATACAAAACTTTTAAACAACAAAAAGCACACAGCTATGTAAAGCTGAGACATGTGTGTGATGCCACAAAATGTAAACTGAGATAAACCATTTACCCACATATCAGAACCATGGGGTGCATGGTGAAACATTACAAAAAGCAAGCTCAGCCAACCAAATAAATAAAGATATACCAACAAATCTTGATAAAACTAATGGTATTTCTAGTGATGGGATATTTATGTTGCTTGGTAGATCGATAATGTTCCTAATTTATTGAGTGCCCACAAATCTGAAGTGTTAGCAATAGTTACTAGTAAAGATTTAGCTGCTCTTGTGGAAGAACAAGTTTGTAGTTTCTGGATTGCAGTCTCAGTCAACCAACTGTTTCATGACTATTTGACACAGGTGGGCTTATTTATGATTGTCTATGTCCAAGTGCAGGAGTATTAATGGTCGCAATACAGTATCCCTTAAAGCTCTTTCTCGTAGACTTCCCAAAAAGTGCATTCGCTGTACTGCAACTGTCACTGGATCAATGGATTTGTGTTCTTGAAACTTACATTACAGGCCATGACTGTGCAGCTTTCTGAATGAAACACAAGGCAGATCTATTTGTATTTCATTCTTGGATACTTGCAGTAAATACCCAAAAACCCAAAGTAAAAAATGTTAAAAGCATGGTGCCTTGTACCCCTTGCTTGCACCTTACACCTTCTGTTGTCTTTGTAAATTATTCTGATTATCTGTAGCTGGTGTATAGAATCTTATTGTAGGTATCTTCCCAGTGAATAAAATGCCTGTGGGGAAAAGATTACCTAGCACAGTGGTTCTCAAGCTTCCTAATGCTGCGACCCTTTATACAGTTTATACAGTTATACAGTTTATACAGTTTATACAGTTCCTCATGTTGTGGTGACCCCCGACCATAAATTATAAAAATATTTTCGTTGCCAGCCCAGAGCGGATTGAAGTACAGTAGACAGTGTGGCAGCGTTATTTTTTTGCCACACCCATTTTGTGGCCACACCCCAATTGCCATGTTCATTTTACAAATTTTAAATGGGCAGGGAGAGCTGTATGGCAGTCCCTACTAAGGGGATATAGAAAGTTGTAGTGCAACTGGCTTCCCTACACAGGTTACTGAACTACAACTCCCAGCACCAACACCCAGAGAGCTTCAACCTTGCCCCAGGGCTAGTGGGGAGAGAGATGAACCTGCTCCTGGAACCCCTTAAGTGACCCCTGTGAATGGGGAATTCGACCCCCAAAGGGGTCCCGACCCCCAGGTTGAGAACCACTGACCTAGCATGAGGGTCACTGGGGAATCTGGGAAATTCTACATAGCAACTTGATAATGTCACATGAGGATCAGTGAAATTAGCAACTGGATAGTATCACAAGGGAACCGCATCAAGCTACTGTCAATGATAGCCTCCAAATTATAAACCTAACCACTGAAAACGTAAACATTGTCTTTAGGCTGAAGGCATATATGCGTTACCTGTGCTTCTCTCCACCTAAAGAACGGAAACCGATCTTTCAAATGGAGAGAGTTTTACCACATCTGCTTACCTCTGACTAATTAATATTCAACTATAATGGCAGGTGTCAAGAATATGAATCCATAAATCCATTGATCCAGTCAGTGACAGCTGCAGTACAGAGATCACACTTTTTGGAAAGGAGAGTAAGTGCTTTGATATGTGCAAGGGCCTTTAAGGGTTACTATTTTGTGACCATTAGCACTCCTGCACTCGGACTTAGACAATCATAAATAAGTCCAACTGTGTCAAACAGTCATGAAAACAGTTGGTTGGTTGTGTCTGCAATTCATATTCTTCAGATGAATGAGTAGTCATCCATCATGGGTTTATGTGCTCAAAGTTTAAACTCTGTTGGAAAGTAAAACAAGGTATCACGTTTTACAGATGTCACCTACACTCCTACTTACAGTTGTGCAGAGAGGTCCAGAAATTGTTTTCATGGTGGGGAGTAGGCCCTGAAAGTAACGTCCCTGCATTCATGTTTCAGTTAATGTGTTTATGACCACCCTAAAGATAATGTCACATGCCAATCTTTTCAGCTGTGTAGGTGCAGGTATATGTGGAAGTGCAGGCACGGACACTTATTAGTCCAAGATAGTTTTCGGGCCAAAATGGGGCTGCAGGAGGTAGTCAAATGCATTTTCCAGCCATTTCCTTAGCCTGGGTGAGGCTTTGTTGAGGGTGGTTCACCTTCAGGTTAACTTTTAGTATGTTATAGAATGACCAATTCTAAGAAACCTTTCAATTGGTCTTCATTATTTATTTTTTATAGTTTATGAATTATTTGTCTTCTTCTCCTGACTCTTTCTAGCTTTCAAAAGGTGGTCAATGACACCCTCAAAAAACAAATCCTCTCTAAAGCTGCTCATTTATTGTTATTGCTACTCTTTATTTCCTGACCCTATCCTATTAATATTACATATTCTCATTCAAATCAATGCATGGTTGCTAGGGTAAATTGGACCTTAGCAACCAGATTGCTCACACTGCAAACTAGAAAGCTGCTAAATAAAAAGCTTAATAACTCAAAAACCACAAATAATAAAAAAAAACAATTACGAATTGTCTCAGAATACCACCTTCTACATCATACTAAAAGTCAACTCAAAGGTGAACAACCCCTTTAAGATAAAATATGGCTATATATGACCGTACAATTTGGGTTACTTACAGAATTGATTATAATCAATTTTCCTCTGCAGGTTGCATTTTTAATTAGGATTCATAGTTAAAGTGGTGACTTGCTTTTCTGGAACAACACTAGAACATTAAATTGGGTTATTCACCTTTAAATTAAGTTTTAGTATGATATAGAGGGTGATATTCTGAGCTAATTTGCAATTGTTTTTAATTTATCATTATTATTTGTGTTTTATTTGAATTAGCTAGATTGTTATTCAGCTGCTCTCCAGTTTGCAGTTTCTGCAATGTGGTAGCTAGGGTCTGAATTACCCTAGCAACCATGCTTTCATTTGAATAAGAGATTGGAATATTAGTAGTAGAGGACCTGAATAGAACATCAGTCATTAAAAGTTGCCATAGCAATACATTTGTAGCATTACAGAGCATTTGATTTTTAGATGGGGTCAGTGGCCTTCATAGGAAAGCTGGAAATAGTCAAAATATGTAAATGTTTGATTTTCAGCAGCAGAATTGCAGCAGTAAAGTCACCTATAGCAACCCATGGGGCAGAACTACTGGGGGTGGTATAGTGCCCAGGCCCACACCCTCTTTGGGGCACGTTAAAAACTGTGTCTGGAGGGGGGTACAGTGATAGCTGCTCTGTCCTGGCCCCCTTTATCATAGTTACATTACTGGCAACAGATAACAGACCTTTGCTTTTCACTCGTAGTTAATTTCTGATTGGTTACTACTAGCAACAGCACTTGTGCAATTTAGCAACTATGGTACAACACAAATCCTCATGTGTGCTGTATGCAGTACTGCAAATCCATCTGACATTAAATTTGCTCAGCTGCAGTAACCCATTGCAACCAGTTAGATGTTTATTTTTAAGCAGGGCAGCCAGGAAATTCTAAATTCTGATTGGTTGCTATAGGTGATAGGAATAGCAAACATTTTGCATGAGCCTAATTTATTCTTCAACAGTTCTTCTGCTTACTCTTTGCATGTCCTTTAACCGCTCATCTATTTGAAAATGTTTGAAAACCGTGAGTAAAATAAAGCATGTTAAACATAGATGGTGTTTAATGCTCATCTGAGGAGGGGGGGAATTATCAGATACTCTGAAAGTAAATTCTTCTCACTAGCTGTTGTCCAAAACAGGAAATGTATAAATTCAAAAGTAGACATGTCTGAGAAGCTTTAAACAAATGATTACAGAGGAAAAATGTCTTATAAACAATACAGTCAGAATCTGGAGCCAGCTAGTCTTGGAGTTCAGAGTCTCTCGGCAGTAGCTAATACAGGCAGGGAAATATAATCAAATCCTTTGTCAGTTTTTTGGAAGCAAGCAACTTGGCTAGAAACGGCTTTCTATATACAGAAATGACTCTACCGGCCTAAACAAAGAACATCAAGTGATGGTAAAAATCCATCTATTGCCTGTCTTAGATCTCAGTAAGTCCCTTGCCCAACAGCCTTGCACAGACTCGCTAACTCTGGTTTGCTATGCTTATTAGAGGGAAAGTGTAAACGGGAAATTACACCTGTCAAATAAATAACCCTAATAAAAAATTAACAAGCACTTTGGTTTAGACTTTGAGTTTGGATCAAGCAGCAGAAACTAGTGCCCACCTGACCTAGGTATAATATCCACTGCCACTTGGGTGGCACAAAAACATGATTATCAGATTCATGTTCTTAAGCAGTAAAATAAGCAGTAAAATATGTGTGGTCAGTTCTTGTGTGTCAGGGTTCCTTTGGAAGTTTTACCATAAGAGTATTTAAATTGTTTTAACTAGCCATCATTCAGCCACAGTTCTGCACGATGCATGCACAAATGGGCAGGCACGTGCATGTCTTGTCGATGGTGAGTGGGAGAGCAGAAATAACTTTCAGGTCGGTAATGCACAAAACAGCCTGGACTAGGGTTACTTCAAATGAGGTATGTGGTGCCCCTCACACCATTGCGCCCTAGGCCCATGCCTCTTCTGCCTACCCCTAGTTCCAGCCCTGCTCATATGTGAAACAAGTTTATTATCAATTATTAATTGTAAGACATGCCCTTACATCCATAGGCCTTCTCCTCCCCTGTGGACAACCCCAGGACATGATTAAAAACTTTAAAGGAAAACTATACCCCCCCGAACAATGTAGGTCTCTATAAACAGATATTGCATAAAACAACTCATATGTAAAACCCTGCTTCATGTAAATAAACCATTTTCATAATAATACCCTTTTTTAGTAGCATGTGCCATTGGGTAATCATAAAATGAAAATTGCCATTTTAAAAAATAAGGACAGCCTCCTGGGATCCTAGGATCCAACGGTGCACACAAACATACCAAAAAAACTATAAAGTTAGGTCACATGAGCCAATTAACAGACAGAGTTGTGTCTTTTGCTTCAATACTTCTTCCCTTTACAGTTAGAGCTGAAATATTTCTGGTCAGGTGATCTCTGAGGCAGCACACAGACCATCATGAAATGGTGCTTCAAGGCAAGAGATGCAAAAGGGCAATATTCCAGTTTGGTAAGATTCTTTAATATGTCACTTGATTTGATATAAACTATCTGTTGCTCAAAAATAAATTTTTGCGGTATAGTTTTCCTTTAAGGACAGCCTTAAAACTATTTCCAAATGCTAACAAACCTCCGGAACAAACCCCCACCAGGCTCACCTCCCTCATACAATGTAGGCTGGGCAGGGCTAGATTTCCTTCCCGGTTGTCCCTAGGCAGTGCCCCTATGCCACGCGGTGATTGTGTGTTTCAATTTGAGATTGTATATGTTGCAGCAAGTGAGTCACCCTGGCATCCCCAATGTAAAGTGTAAAGTGCAAATAATATGGAAATGTACTAGTTAATACAAATTTGATTATGTATGACATTTGAACTTTTATCAAGAGTCTCTCCCTGAGACTGAGGTTGCAGAGCCCTATCTACTAATACAACTTTTGTATGTTCTATATCCGTCTCAGCCAGTCATCCTCCCTGGCATTGCCATAGACCAAATATAATACAAGTATTACTGTTCTGCCATCCAGCATGACAGACACAGGAATATAATCAAATTGCCTGCTTTGTTATCCACACAGCATGGAAGTGAAAGCTTTAGCTGTTCTTTACGAATTCGTAATTGGGATAGATTCCCAGAAGGTTTCTTGTTTGGAATTATAATTTCTGACATTTGCCTTTGATCTTGGCACTGTAAGCTCATGGGGATTTATAGTGGGTGGAAAGTTTAAAAGAAAAAATATGCCAAATAGGCTGACTGCAACCCCAGTCACTGTTATTCCAACTCCCCCTCAATATGTGCCAAAGGAGAAAGAATAAGTAGGAGCCTAATTTGAGCACAAGGGCATAAATTGTAAAGCAATTGGCAGTTTCCCATTGAAGAAATGAAAGGTTTGAATCGATTCTGCCATATGCATTGATACATTATAAAACAACACAGTTGATGTTGTTTATCTCTGTTATTTTTCTTTATGTCCTTATAAACTTCAGTCATTACCTCTGCTTATTTTGATCATGAACTAATAACGGCCTGCTAGCAGCTCTGCCCTTTCATCATTATCTGGGGACTTGCTAGAGTTTATTTATTGATGATAAGGCATCAATGTGTCATGAATAATTAGCCGTATGCTTGCTAGACCTTACTTTGGCATACAAAGATTTATCCCAGAAAATATATACACGATGTGTAATTTATTTAAGTGCAAACAAAAAAGTAAGCAAAAAGTAGATGCATTTGCATCCCTGAAAAGTGTTATTGGGTGGGTGGACGAAGGCATATATGCACCCCCTTCCTGTCTGTTAGGTAATGATGGATGGCAAAGTCAAAAATGGAACCCTGTACTTACCACCATGCCATTTTTTTATCCAGGTCAAGGTATTGCCAGACCCCACATGCAAGGGCTTTTTAAAAAAAGCTTTTTCCAAAAACTAATCGCAGGCAGGCAGCAATTGGGTGTAGGTGGTCTGGGGAGTGCTGTAAAGAGGTACTGTGGAAACTGGACCCCTGAAGATTTTTTTTGTAGGGAGAGTCTGACACCTTCAATTTACAGCAATGTACCTGATACCTCTCAACTGTCCCATTTTTCACAGGACAGTCCCGATTTTGACAGCTCAAGCCGCAGTCCTGGATTGTTAAAGGTCAACCCAAAAAAAAAATCTTTCTGCCTCACTTGATGGATAGCTGGGGGGGGGGGG
>CM044438.1:64217220-64253983 GCA_024363595.1 Xenopus borealis
AAAGGACATGTCAACCCAAAAAAATACTTTTTGCCTAATAAAAGAAAACACAATTATAAGTACCTTTCCAAAATCAATGTATTAAAAATTGTTAGTGCTTTAAAAGTTATTTTTAAATGTAATTGCTATTGAAAGCATTAGCATAATTCCTGGTTGTTTGGAAAGTTGCTTATAATTGTGCTTTCTTTTATTAGGCAAAAATTATTTTTTTGGGTTGACATGTCCTTTAATGTCAAACAATCTGTGTCTAATTCTAATGTCATGTCAGCTATAAATCCCTTCATCTACACACCCCTAGGATGCCATAGGCATAACATACAATCTCTGTAGTAAAGAATATCTTTTGTGAATGCAAAAATATTCCCATACAGTATAAATGTATAGCCTTAGGAACAGGCTTGTATCTCAAGCAAGGCAGCATGAGAAAATGTTGGCTAATAAAGGGATACATTTTAAAGAGATTCTGTCACAAGTTTTTACAAAACTCATAAGTTAATAGCACTCCTCCAGCAGAATCATTCATCAAAATTAATTTATCAAAAGGGCAAACAGGTTTTTTATATTTAAGTTTGAAATATGGCATGGGGCTAGACATGTTCTTAGTTTCCCAGGTGCCCTCAGCCATGTGACTTTTGCTCTAGGAGCTTTATATCAATATTGGTGTCAGGGAACTGTTATCTGGTTACCTTTGAATTGTTTACTTGATGGACAGCCGGCGCAAGACAGGGGGAAGCGGTTCTGGGAGATTAGATGCCCCAAAGAAGAGGCGATTAGTCACCTCCCCGAATCTGCTCGTGTGGACTGACCCTTACTGGTTTAAGAATAGTTTTACATGGTAGAATGAATTATATGCAATGTACAAAATGCAATTTAGTAATAAAAACTATATCATAAAAATCATGCAAAAATCCCTTTACATTTTAATGCATATTGAAATCACATTAAAATGTTCCTCTGGGCACTGGCATTTCTGCTGAAATACTGATCACAAAACTTGATCAAAAGGGAAAATTGTTTTCTAAAAGTTAATCAACCCGCATTTGGTTCCTAAACTAAAGCAATGTACTGAGTACACAGTATGTAAGATGAAGTGGTTCCAAAATGTCAATTAATCATTGTTTTTCCATAATTTACTGTCAATGTCTGACTACACCAGTTATGCAACAGCCATGAAAGTGTAGAATTGCAGAACTGTGCAGCATTTGAATCTGTATTTTGCAACCACAAAAGCACATAATACAAACCATGGAATGGCGCTCACTGGTGACCACCAGGACAGGGGAACTCAGGCCTCCCAGATTAGTCATCTGAAAAAGCTCTACAACATAAACATTATCATTAATTTGATGTTTAATTGCAAAAATGTTCCTAAGGTATGACCCTTAATAAAAAGCTGGAATTATTTTGTCACAAAGACCCGAGCTTAGGGCAGCATGTTGTCCAGTCGCATTCTAAAGAGCACTGGGGACATGTGGTTTTCAGTGTTCTAGTGTATACCCACACAGCAGGAACACTCAGGGGTGCCTAAAGATCTCAGGATCTGTTTGTTTTCCAGCAGCGAGTACATCATTTTTTTTTTTTAAACATCTTTTTTATTGATGAACAGACAGATAGTACATATCTCAGGCATATAAACAACAGTACAACATTGTTTCAGTTTGTGTTAATTTACCTCTGTATACATTGAGTTTACTTACATGTAACATTAAATACCATGGCATTCAATTTTTGGATTAAGACTAAGGGGCAAATTTACTATTATTCCCCAAAATTCCCTCGATCCTACTCGAAATTCGATAAGCATTCGACCATCGAATGGTTATCGAATTGTTTTAGGCTATCATTTTGCTCGATATTTGATTTCTCATTGAATTCGTACGATCGGATACCGATCATTCGATTACACGAGAAAATCGTAAAATTTCCTTCAAGCCTCCAAAAAATTCATACGATTCGAACGATCGAACGCTTGGGGGGTTTCCCATAGGCTTCTATTGCAATTTGGTAGGTTCAATCTGGTGAAGTAGGCAGTGGAACAATTTTAAAATTTTGATTCCTTCGATTATCGAATGATCGAATATCCGATCATTCGATCTATTCGATAATTCGGTATTCGATGATCGAAGAGGCCAAATTAGAATATGAAAAATTTGTACAAACGGTATTCGATCAAATTTGAATTTTGTAAATTTGCCCCTTAAAGTAGAGTTGTGCATTCGGTTTCCTCTGTGAAATGCATGTTGTTTCTTGCGGTATCCATTGTGTATCCATATGTTTGAAACCTTCTCCTTTTTTTCTCTAACTGTTGCCTGTTACGAGTTATTATAATATAATTGGGGGATCCTGGAGAATTGTTCTCTGTGTATACCAGGAAGTCCCTTGAAAGTATTGCATCAGTGCAAGTTACTTTTCATATGATATGGTAGTAATATAGCTTTCCCATGTTTCAAAGAAACTTTTTACCCTTATTTCTTTCTGCATAGAGGCCTCAATCCAATCCATACCAAACAAGTTGGATCGAAAAAGAGAAATGGATGGGGGTCTTGGTTTGATGGGGGTCTTGGTTTGATCCAGTCTTGGAGAATAGTTTTTTAGCTACTGCTGAAATTATAAGTAAAAGTCTCTTACTAGGAAAATTGGGGTAAAATTTAGAAGATTTGCATTAGAAAAATCTCTTACCTCCCTCCAGAATTTTTTAATGATTGGGCAGTTCCAGAGAGCGTGAAACATATCTGCATCCTCTTGATTACATTTCGGGCATTTACTATGTTGCCATGGTTTTAATTTGTATAGTTTTTGGGGGGGAATATTAGGAGCAATGAAAAATTAAAAAAAACATTTTTCTGTAGGAGGGTACGGGGAGTGCCTTCATGCAGCTTCGCAGTGCTTCCAAGACATCTGCCATATCTACAGTAAATCAGGTAACCATTGTGTCCATTTCTCTGCTCCCTCTTTTCCTTTGCTATAATCATATAATTCAAAGTTTCTCTTATAGTATTGTGAGATAGCCCCCTTGCTTATGGCCCCCTTTTCCAGGAGTCTATCTAGAGGTTTATCCCAGTCTGAGTCTAATAAATGGGTACACACCTTTTTTGTATAACTTTGTAGTTGCATGAATACAGTATTGTGTGAGTGTACTATTTGGAATTTTTCCCTGAGTTCTTGGAACATCAATAATTATTTATCTTATTATCTTAAATTGACTCTGTCCGTCACATGCAGTAAGTAGAGCAGAGAACCTTACTTACCTTTGAGCCACATTCCCATGTAAAAAAAAGTCGGAGAACAACATAAGCATGCAAAATGTTCCTGGGGTTGCCAGTTATGGATTGTGATTAACTATTGGCAGTACCTGTGTGGACTGGCAGACTACAAGAGGCTCTGCTTGGCATTACACTTGGTTTTTATGCAACTAAAATTTCAAAAATAAGCACATGAGGCCACTGGGAGCAACATACAATAGGTTGGTGGGCAACATGTTGATTGCGAGCCACTGGTTGGGGATCACGGAAGTAAAGTGTAGGAGATTGTGTAGACCTTTAATTTATGCTTTATGAATAAGCTGCAGTCCAGATGCACACAATTGGTGCTATGCTTCTCTAGTAATACTAATGTAGCACTGAGCATTCTGTTCCTTACAAGGCATTTATAGTGTCCAAAGGTATTTTTCATTGCATTTTACAGCACTAAAAATAGAAGAAAAATTATATATCCTGTTGCTCCTTTCCAAGACTGTGCAGGACAGCCAGCAGCTCACAACACTTTGCAATGTATAATGCCAATTAGCAAAAAGGCAGAACTGCGATTGGCAATCCAAACATGTCTTAATGATCAGCTAGCATATGCCTACCACTCATTTGTAACACAGACTTGAAGCAGAGAGGATCTAAGGGGAGCTCCAATGAAGATTTCATTTTACACAATGAAAATCCTTTTTAGCCAAGACTGACATTAGGCACAACTAATCATTCATACACTATAAGAAAAACTATTTATTTCCCTTTAAATCAACCCCCATGTGTGCATTGTACAAATGTAATAAATTAATCTTATAAAATTACACTCTTCTTTGGTACAGTATGATGTGTATCTCATGGACATTATCAGCAAATAAATATTTCATATCCACTTTCTTTTGACTTTTGGCCATATCATAAAAAGTAAAACAAATAAAGACCATGTTACCAGTTTAGTAATAAAAAGCAATCTACAGCACTGGCTGAGAAAGAATAATGCTTAGCAAGGTCTGTGTAACAAAAATATCTCAAGGACTTCCATTAGAATGTTTGCTTTTTCAGATGACCCATTTCATCAATACAGACTAGAAAAAAAACAAGTGTGTTGTTTCTCTTTGTACAGCAGTTATTTTTATCCTTTTTTCCAAAAACAGCAGCAATTGCTATTTGCATCAGCATGCGAACGTCATTCTCATGTATTAATGCAAAGTACTGTACTTACCTGAATGTTCTGTATATTTGTACAACGTGAGGAAACTAGATTCACTGTGCTTATAATTATTTTCTGTGACTATTACAAAGGTCACTATAGGTAGCAGGTGTAAGAACAGACTTTTGCTTTAAAGGCACAATGTTCTGGGCAGTATCAGTAAAACAAATTGGTCATTGATATGTGCATAAATGTGCATAAATGCAGGTTGTTTGCTTTCAGACCATTATGTTATAATTTCACAAATAACATTGTTGAACTAAATATATTCAGGGTCGGCCCAGACCTTCTTTTAGTAGTACTCCCTGAACTTCCTTCTGGCTCCTGGTTACCGCTACGAGCAGGGAAAAAAGGTAGACATGGGGGGGGGGTCTGGAGGGGGGTTGCAGCACTGGGGGCAGTGCCGATTTTAAGCACATTGGACCAATTTGGCCCAATTGGGCCCCGCACTTATGGGGGCCCCAGCTCAAGTGCGAGCTCTGATTCCTATTCCCTTAATTCCCCAGTTGCCCAGCCTACCCCCATCCCCAACTGGAAGCCATCACTTGGACAGAGGGGAAAGCAGGCACTATTTGCCCATCCAGCTCTGTGACCCTGCGACAGACAGCAAAGTTCCTTCTAGGGGGAACCAAAATGGTTCCAATTGGGCCCCGCACTTGCTACGGCCAGCCCTGACTGGGGGAGCTGAGGTCTCTTACCACTGTGGCAAGGGGCCAGAGTGGGGAGGTTTGGGGGCACCAAAGCAGTAGCCTCGGTAGGCCCAGGGCCCTCTTTTCCGACCCTGTGCGTATTGCATTAACTTCATTAGGGCTACAAGTGTTGTGTGCAAAGTGCAATTTCAGACACAGTTCACCATGTCTTCAACCAGAACACTACATTTTCCCTACATTTGCAGCATAATTGCAGCTGCCAAAATGATTGCATGGCTTGATTAATTGGACACTATTGCACTAATTGTGGTGTTTATACAAATGGCCTGCGGTTGTCATTGTGCACAAGACTTGTACTGTGTATACACAGGACTTTCTGTACAGCTTGAAAGTGAAAGTAGGAAGTACTGCAGTTGTGTAATGGCTGCATGAACCTGTTAATAAAGAACTGTTATACTCTCCTCATCCTCGCTACCAAAACATAACAAATGGCGACAAGGATGTCTTTTCTACCTCTGCAGCAGCCTGCACCTTTTCTACCAAACCCTGGTGAGCCTACCATACCTTTTACTGCTTGGATCCATGGGGTAAATTTATCAAAGAGTGAAGTTCCGCCACTAGAGTGAAATTCCGCAACTCTCAATTAATTTCTATGGGATTTTAAAGGTGTATTTATCAAAGGGTGAACCTTCACTTTCCCTCATTGATAAATACGCCTTTCAAAATCCCATAGAAATGAATTGAGAGCTGCAGAATTTCACTCTAGTGGTGAAACTTCACTCTTAACTTCGCTCTTTGATAAATATACCCCTAAATGTTTGATAATTACATTATTGGTGCTGACCAAGTGGAGATTTCTGCAGCTAGAAAGCGTGCTTTACTTATTCACTGCCTGGGGGCAGAGGGACAGCGTATATTCCATACATTACCATTACCTGATGATACTTATGAAACCGCTTTTACTGCTATAAAGAACTTTTTTGTGCCAAGAGTAAATGTGGTTGCTGAAAGATATAAATTCCGCCAATGTGGACAACGTAATGGCAAATCCACAGAACAATTTGTAGCAGCTTTGAGAGTGCTGGTTGTTACCCGTGAGTTTGGGAATCTAACAGATGAAATGCTAAGAGACCAAATAGTGGAAAGAACAAACTCACCAGAGAGAGACTGCTCCTAGAGCAAGATGTATCCCATGCAAAGGCTATTAAAGTTGCTAGCCAAATTGAAACAGCTGTGGCAGAGGCTAAAAATCAGTCAGGGAACTGCTGGGAATGTACAGATTGTGAATTCAAAACTGTGGCCTAATAATGCGCAGTCACAGGCAAAATACAGTAAAGGGATTAACTGCAAAACCGTGCAGCAAATACAAATAAAAAATACTGCTTTCGTTGTGGTTCAACACAACACCTTGCAAACTATGCTAAATGTCCTACAAGAGCTATATAGTGCCGCAAATGTTTTAAGTCAGGTCACTTTGCTATGGTCTGCTGTAGTTCTACTAAAGATGTTCATGAACTCACTACTACAAATGTTTTCAGTGTAGATAAAGCTGGTAAATTTTTTCCAGACACATTTATATGCACTGTCAATGTCAATACTGCTTCTGCTGACAAGGGACACTCCATTAATCTGATGCTTGATACAGGTTCAGCTGTTTCTATACTACCAAAGGATATTTTCTTGAAATACGCTTGTTGCACCTGCCCTGAGACTGGTCAGTTACTTAAAGGATCCAATCCCTGTGCTTGGTTGCTTGCCAGTGACTGTGTAATTTGAATCAAATACTGCAAAATGTGAATTTTACATTGTGAATAAGGGTATGCTATACTTGGAAGGGATCTCTTTGCTGCATTAAACCTACAATTAATTGATGGTCTCATTACTACAGCACCAGTGCCTGCCATACAGCCTGTGTCTAAAATTTCACCACAAAGCAACACTTCACTTGGCTGTGCAAAGAACTTTGTGCACAAATTTAAGTTGAGACCAGATGTAAAACCAGTACGCCAGAAATTGAGGCAATTGCCCTACTCTATAAGGGAGACTGTCTCACAGGAACTAAAGAAACTGGTAGAGCAAGATGTGATTGAAAAATCAGAATCCTCTGAATGGGTTTCACCAATTGTTGTAACAAAGAAGAAAACTGGAGGTATTCGATTGTGTGTATATCTCCATGAACCTAATAAAGCAGTTATAATGGATAATCACCACACACAGAGGAAATATTTTCTGAACTCCGAGGAGCAAAATTCTTTTCTACTCTGGATCTTCAGAGTGCTTATCATCAAGTATTATTCATGAGGAAAGATACCTCACTGCATTTATCACCCATGATGGTTTGTTTTGGTTCAAGTGTGTACCTTATGGACTGGCTTCAGCACCAAGTTGTTTTCAAAGACTGATGTCTTCTATACTCCATGGCATACCTGGTGTGCAATGCTACTTGGATGATATAATTGTCTACGATCCAAAGCACTGTTATACTCTCCTCATCCTCGGCTACCAAAACATAACAATAATTTTTGGTACTCAGAACAGCTCTAGCATTACCTTGCATCAATCGACACACTTGCATTTTATTAATCTAATGAGGTGGCTGCAACTACATGCAAATACAGAGAGACACAAGTACCATAACATATGTGTAACTGCAACTGCAGATGCAATCAAAAATGAGTCCTATAGATTTAGCCACCTGCAGATAGTATACCAGTGTCCTGTCATATGTAATAAGCAAATGTATCAGCTGGGAATATTATTTATCTAGAATAGCTTATTTGCTTTCTGTTTTTTCTCTATCCACACCTCCTATTTTTTGGGGCCTTTCATTTAGAACTTCTCACCTAGATTGTCTGGACCTTTGGGCCTAAAGTTGGTTCTTTTCTGCATTGCTAGCTACCATAATTAAGAAATAAACAATATCAATATAACATTAAAACCTCCTGACATTTTATTATATTTGGACTGTGGCACACCTGAAAATATGTTATACATCCTAATGGTTTTACTCATATCTCAGGAAGGAGCGTGCATATAAGTTAAACGTGCATGAGATACTGTGTAAAGCCCATATCAATTTAGCTTTAATAAGTAGCCATGGATATATCAACACTGAATTATTGAGTTACTGTTCCTATAAAATCTCAACATGTAATAACAAAATGCATGTTCAGTAGCTCCATCTGCTGTCCCAGTCAGTTCTGACAACAAAATACTTCAATACTTCAATTCAGCCTAATGGGTTTTATACACCAATAGGAATGTACAGTTTAATAGTGTTTGAAATTAATTTATATGCTGCATCATAGGAAAATGTGTATCTTTTGTTCTTTTTTATGTAAGTCACAAACAAGGAGCTTGGAAACCAATAACATTACAAAGTAATAAACCTATGAAAGGCCAAGTAAAAGGTGCATTATCAATATAGCATATGTTGTAGATTTTTTCCATATATGTCTTTAGGCAGGTTACTATTGCAACCTGTTCTAGAGTCATGCGCAGGTCCATTTTTTGCGACCCGTTCCTGACCCATACCCACTACCTGCAATCCGCATCCCGGACCCGCAACCCACATTATTACCGCCTGGACCCGCTACCCGACCCTGACCCGCAATCTGGACCTCCAACCCGCTGACCATCAAGAATCAGAAAGTGCTGCCATGCTGACAACCAGGAACCAGGAAGTGCTATCATGCTGCCAATCAAGAATCAGGAAGTGTTGTCATTGTAACCTGGAAGTGACATCATCAGAAGTAGGCGTGATCAGAAAAAATGAGTAAAAATTGAGAAGACCTGTGGCCTGACGCAAGACCGGCAAACCTGCAGAACCGGTGACCCATGTCTAAACCCAGAATCGGAATTTATACCTGCAATCCGCAGGGTAACGCAGGTTTTTGCGGGAAACCTGCTGCAAGACTCTAACCAGCTGATTAAGTTTTGCCAGTGAGTTTAATTTACAATTTAGCAGTATGCTTCTTGAATTTTATAACAAGACAACTTTTGCTTTATGAGTTCAAAGATGGTTCCTGACTTAACATCTTTTTTTTAACCCAGAGTGCTTGGGGTTGGGGGAGCATGCAGCACAAATATTTTTGTTATATCAGTATTTAGGTCTGTTAGTTCTAGCAATATTTGGGTTAGATTTTTAATTATATTTATTTTGTTTACATATTTCTGAGGCACTCAGGCTCTGGCACTTTTGCCCTAGGTCACTGAGAGCCACATCCAATGGCTTAGTGAGTAACATGTTGCTTACTTTAAGGAGAAACAAACCCATGCTATAAAAAACCCTAACACCTACCCTACATACACCTACCCTCTTCCATCCTCACCCACAGCCTAGCTGCCCCCTTAACTCTTTACTTACCCCTCCGTGCAGATTTTGTCCAGCGGAGTCCACGGTAGCCATCTTCGAACTGAGACAGGCATAACAGTACATGCACAGTTGAAACAATTTTCTGTCTTAGCGGCAACTGCGCATGCACCAAAACTCTTCCGAAAGAGCTGGTCTCATTTAGAAGATTACCAAAGCGGCTGAAGATGGCGCCTGTGAACTCCTCTGAACAGACTCTGCACAGAGTGGTAAGTAAAGAGTTAGGGGCATTTGCCTGGGGGTAGCTAGACTGGAGGGGGGAGAGGGTCTATGCAGGGTAGAGTGGTAGGGTTTTTTTTAATTACGGGTTTGTTTCTCCTTTAATGCACTGCACATTATTGCAGCTTCTATATATTTTATAAATGTATATATAAAGAGAGGAAGAAAAACCAGAACAGAAAATCTGTATGGTATGATACCTTTATTTGTGGGTACTTCAATTTCTTTTCTGCATCTTCATTGATAAAAATTTTAAAAAACAGTGAGACCTCAATTTTACATACCTGTTTTTTGTGGTCCAACAAATATATAACTGCAAAATCCCTCTTTACACTGTAAATGGTGCATCTACCATTAATAGCCATGGTAAAACTGTAGAGAAGTATACAGCACTTTTTCAATGAAATCAAAACACTTTTATTCCAAATACATGGCAAATAAACTGGAACACTATAACATTTAAAGGTGGAGTTTTGGCCATGTATTTGGAATAAAGGCATTTTAATTGAAAAAGTGCTGTACACTTCTTCCCAACTGATATATAATTCATAATGCATTAACTGAGTTTCCATTTTATCCGATGTTGAACCATTAGTTGTGGTCCTCTGAAAAATGTAAAATGGCGGTTATACTGTAGACGTGGATGGATGCAATGGCATGGGTCAGTGGCCTTTGTGTGATGAATTGCCCATCTTGAGTGTATATACACACCAATATCAGTCTAGACCAGCACATATATCATATTGCTAATGGATACTAAAAAACATGGCCACAGATCTCCTTTGTACTTATAAGCCATTTAAATGAAAAGTTACTAGGAGGTTCACAAGATTCACTTTCAGAGATATGCAGAAAGTGTTGTTTGAAATATGGCTTCCATGTACATTTTGCAGTGGAGTTAGGCTGTTTTCACTCTGCTGTGGAGAATTTCATGTTGCTCTATTAGATTTGTTTCTCCCATGCAAAGTCAGACTAGAAAGATTTTGATATATTTTTCTTTCATGTTTGCTACCATTTACAATAATGCTGTCAGCTGCTTTTGGAGCCCAGGTGGACAGAATGTTATTCTCATCATTTCAGCTCAGTCCTTTTACCTGCTATTATATCCATGATTTCCCTATATTTCACTCAATAGAATCAGCTTCTTTCTGGTACTCGTGCATCTGTTCATTTATTTCCAATTACCCCAGAAATTGTCTGCTTTGTACTAGAATGCATCTTATTGTCACTCATTGCTTTGTCTGCAGATGTGGCATATTTCTGACATCCTTCTCTGAAGGCTACTTATCTTGCATGACTTATAAATCTTAGCCAGGCAGCAATAAACAGAATTTACTGAACCATAAAAATAATTTACATTTGCACAGTCCTAATGTGAAGTTTCAAGGTTTCCATATATAATTTGTTTTCAGGCACATTGCATCAGAAGCCTTCATTAATGGACTGAAGAAAGGTGTTTAATGGAGTCTTTCCGTGAAGACATTGGTTGCAGGAGAGCATTCAATACTTTGGGCATAGTTCTGCATCGAAAACCTTGAGTTGAGCAGTGAACTGAAGAACCTGAAATGATAGAGAAGTTAAATACTCTTCTCATAGTCGGCTACCAAAACATAACAATGATGTAAGGCATAAAAACGCCAAAACATAGAGACTCCCAGTGTATGATAAAGCAGTTTTACAATCCGAACAACCAGGAGCAGGCACAGCAAGGAAGCAAGCTGGTGGAGAGACGTGCATGGAGTTCTGTTGAAGAGTCAGTTAGTGAAACATTAAGTTCTGAACCTGTTAAATGTCCTTCAGTAAGACACTTCCCATAAAATCAGATTTTGCAGACATTAGTGTTTAAAACAACTCTTAAAGAGAAAGACACCAATTTAAAAGCATAAATTACAGCCTTACACAATAGAGAAGAAATGGTCAGAAATGGTATTTCGTATTGAGCAAGTGGAAAGGTCCATAGAGGCACTTATTACTGCTAATGTTAATCATACCATGTATACATTGCAAAAAAGGATGGATGATTTAGACAATAGATGAAGGCAATACAACTTTCGCATAAGTGGCTTACATGAACTGCCAGAGGGGAAAGATCTACATGAAACATGTGTTACAACTGCTTAATCATATTCCTGGTAAACCTGCATCTCATGTAGTAGTAGTAGAAAGGAAGCACAGGCTTACTGAATGATAAGCCTAAAGATATAATTTGTTGCCTATCCAGGTTCCCAGTCAAGAAACAAAAGACCATTTCTTTAATTAATACAGAAGTGATTTTACTGCAAGACCTCTCATGGTATACAAGAGAAATTAGTAAACCAGTAACAGAGGCACTTCAGGCTAAAAGACTTTTTGTTGGGGGTATCCATTCAGTATTCATTCAGGTGACCAAAGGTGGTAAAACCTATACTCTTTCATCACCCCAAGCTTTACTGGTCTTCTATCAAGCTTGCAGCATCGTAGAACCCAGACATCCCTGAAGGATATGGAAGAACCCCACCAACGCTTGATATGTCACCCTCCTAGGGGCTTATCAGAAAGTCTATAAAGTGTATATCAGACTTTAGAAATACCCCACTGGTATATTGATGATAAATTTTCAGTTATGAGTTATTTTTATGTTTTGTTGGTTAATGTTTATCATATAGATAATGTACCCCCTACTGTAATTTATAAAGATATTATAAGTCACCAAGGAGTTATGTGACCATATAAAAGCACAAGGACACATGGCATCCAATACAGCGGCCAGGGACCCTTATTAAAAATGGCAGAACGTACATTCAGACGTCAGAATGCACTGTTTATAAGGATATAATTTACAGTCTGGTCCCATAGGGAAATGATCAGACTGTAGATTATATGGTAACATTAAAATATAAGATGGTTTGGCAAAATACCATAACTGTGAATGTAAATGCAAGTTACATAGCTTTGACAAATTACCTCTTTTTTTTAAATTAAAATGGCTCATCTTCTTAATGTTCTTTCTTGGAACTTAAAAGGTCTAAATGTACCTGAAAAAAAAGAAGAAAAATAATTAGAGAAATGCATAGACTAAGGGCAGAACTACACGGACGATAGCATTCCCTTTTCAGTGCATCAGACGCTGGGAGTCGCATGTGACAAGATCGAGGCAATAATAGAAAGTCTGATGATATTGCACGATTGATCCCACGTCACATGACTGTCAGATGAAGACATTTGCAGCATTCTCATCCGACAGTCATATCGCACTGGATCAACCGTGCGACACCATCCGACTTTCTATTAGTTGCCTTGATTTTGTCACATGTGTTTTAACTCCAAGTGTCGGATGCGCTGAAAACAAAATGCAGTCGTCCAAGTAGCTCTGCCTTAAAGGGGGATATTATATTGTTACAAGAAACTCACTTTCATGTAAGCAATCAACCTCTGTCTAAATGTTATATTTACAATAAATGGTTTTACGGTAACTCTAGGGCCCAGAAACTAAGAGGAGTGGCAACATTTTCACAAAAATATGCAATTTTAAGAAAACTAAATTATTATAGATCCAGAGGGTAAATATGTATTTATTAAAGGGTGGCTACATAATATGATGTGTATAATTGGTAATATATATCATCCTAACAAAAACCAAGCCAATTGCCAATAAACATTTTCAAACATTGTAAAAATGTAAAATGTATAATGAAGTAATAGAATTCTTAATGAATCAGAGGCAATTTTGAAAGTAGGACTGGCCAGATATGGGATGACTTTGACGTAGTTGGCCAACTTAAATATATTGCAATATATGGACAAACAATCCCTGTTGTTTAAAGGGTAAGGCATTTTTTAGTAGCTGTATGCACAAAATATCTCAATGTCTTAAATATATTGATAATGGGTTGAGTGCAGAGGACCTTTTGTATTTGTCTAATTGTAAAAAATACTGTGGAGGAGCTTGTGGTAGTGGGAGGATATGTTAACATGGAGCTTAACCCATTAATAGATTGTCACGAAAACGCTTCCACTCCACCACACTTAACTCTTGGGTTTGGCTACAAGGGGTTACAATCAGTCTCTCAATCACCTTACACACAGGTTAGACTAACATCAGACACCCCAAAAACACACCAACACCCACAAAGTTCATTTCGCTGCCACCATCTATCATTAACAGGCGATAGAAACCTAATGTGACTATTCCCCTGCCCTCTATAACAGGTAATAACTCACACTTAACAATACATCAAACACTCTCTCCTATGGTAGTTAGTCAGGGTAAGATCCTACTAGTCTAACAAGCACTCCAGCAGCCAAAGGGTTAATTCACACTCAAACACACTTTCCTGCTAGCCGTACTAGTTATCAAACATACAAATAGGCAACTTTCCCTTTCCACACATACAGAGAGTTCATACACTTAGGCACAAGCATTCATATGGGCTATGAGTTCATTTAGAGCACAAGGACTAACGTATTAAATGATATTTAATAATTACAAGGAACAGTGCATATGTATATAGAAATGGTATTACAAAAATGACATATTATTGCAAAACAGTAAATAAAATAAAAAGGAGTAAAAATACAAAGAAAACCCTTACTTTACCAAGTTTGGAAGTTATCAATGTATCCTCTGAGGCACGAGTAGAAAACTGGAAATACAATTCACTTGGAAAATGAAGCCTCCTTGTATGACCACTAGATATTTGGAATATCACCTTTTTATTCCCTGCTGGGACACTCCCCTCATTACCTTATGCAGGAGGTAGGAGTGCCAAGGACATGTCATTTACGACCCCCTGCAGGGGGTCTGCTACACTCAGGCAATATTCCCAAATATCCTTTAATATAATATGGGTACTTGCCAGTACCCAATACTATAATAAAAACATGGGCAGGCTGTGATCCACATGTGGGCAAACAGAACAATACCAAACACTAATAGGTTCCCATTTTCCAGTCCCCCAGAAACCAGCCCTCCAAACCGGTGGGTATAGGCTGGCACTGTTTGGTATTGTTAGGAAGCTTGTGACCTCCTCATAACCGATATGTAAGTTATGAAATTGTGAATCCTATGACACAGGAGGTATGGATATTTTCCTATAAACCATAATTTTCTACTAGCTATCCACCCCCCTGCTGCTCTAGGTCCACAGCTCTGTTCTTTGATCAGCCGATCAAAGAACATACTGGCCAGCTTCCTGGTGTGGCTCCAGATCGTCTCCAAAAGAGAGATATGGTTCTCACCTTTCCACAGCCCCCCTGGTGAGATATACAATCAAGGGTCTCTGTGTGAGACTTTGACCAACTGTTTTGTTATGTGAACTATTGATGCCAGGGCAACGCTGCCTTGGCATGACATAGATATTTTTAGAGGAAAATCCTGCTTACCTTTTTTAGCATTAAAGAAGACACAAAGAACCTTAAGAAAATGCCACTTAATTGAAAATTGGATTTTTTTGCATTACAGTAGAATAGATTACACTTTTTTCTTTCATGCTTAACAAGGTTATTGAAAGCTTGACTACTTATTTTATCTCAACATTACCTTGAGTGGCTGATACAGTCAAAAATACAGGAAATAAGCTCTTAAATTGAACAAAGCACCTGGCCCAGTTATAGGCTGATAGCTGATTTCTTTGCTAAATATAGATTTGAAAACTTACACCAAAATACTATCCCAAAGGTTAAAAATTTGCTACCACATTGCATTCATTTTTAAAAAAAATAAACTTAATTCATCTATGATATTATTACATGTACTTCAGGCTCACAATAAAATATGATTAACAGTATACATTTAACTGGAATATGGGATTTATTGTGGGCTTTGGTGTTCTGGGTTATTATTCATGGAATTAGCTTTATTTATCCTGACATATTCATGAGGCATTATACATTATAAAATTGGCATTGCATTTATATTTGTCATGTGTTCTGAGGTATTATGCTTAAAACCCTTCCTGTATTTATCCTGGCATGTGTGGGGCACTATACATGGACTGGTACTGCCTTTTCAAGCAATGTTTTTTTGGAAGTATAATAAATTAAATAACTATGTATTGTATTTAAACTGTCATTGAAGCAGTGCTGCATTAAAGATCGTTGGCAAAGCTGTGCATTGACATTTTTGGGGGAAGCAATGCAATGACATCAATACAGACCACATTTTGGAAAATCTGTTACATAAGTACTAATGAGCCATTTACAGGTTAGCTAATTATAACTGACCGGGCTGGGATGACAGAGGGAGAAACATATAAATAGGTTCTTCATGCAGACACCAATACATCAGCTGCTGAAAAGCATGCCAATAAAATCTAATTTGCTCTACAGGGTTAAAGATAAAATGCATCTAAACTGGTAAATACGGCTACCATATATTTATCCATCACATACATATGACACAGAGAAGGCTGCATACTTATCTAATTTAAGATTTAAGTTTTCCAGAAAGTCTTCTGCAGTCCTTCAAGGCCATTATTCATCCTAAAGACATAACTAATTATGTAAAATCAAGCTAATCAAAGTGATAAGTAGGGCATAATAACTGTTATCCCTGAGGGTTCGGACAGTGAGTTCAAGTCAATGTTTCCTTTCAGGAAGCAGGATGCTCCCACATGGCTTTATTGGCAGCTAAGAGTTAGACTGATTTGGTTTGGTGATTAAGTAAAGACTGAATCCTGTGATGTCAAAAGCTCTGATTTAAAACTCCCAGCATCCTCAGATAGCCTATGCAGAGAGACACAATTTACAACAACTGCAAGGCCACAACACTGAAGCCCCAGTTAATAGGTTTGACTGTGGGCATCATAACATGCAGGGAGATGGATGTGTCTGTTAAATGTCACGAAGCGTGTCCTGCTCAGCCTTGAGAATATATGTTTTGTTCCCCTGATTCACTTTGACGTGAGCAGCTGTCATGAGAGAAGTATTCTTGGCTTTTCTAGATTGCAAATGTTACAATGACACTGACTAGCCCTTGAGCTAGAAATGCAATTTGATTTCATTTTCAACTGACATCAGCAATGCCATGTCGTAAATAATACACTTATTTTACCCAGCACAGCATTACTGATGTTTTATTAAGGAGCCCCTATGGCAACACCTTTATTTTATTAACAATGGACCTTTTCCTGTCTTTTTGTTTGCTGTGTGTATTTTAGCTCACAGCATACAGATATGAAAGTGCCCCCTTGCCTATTGTCCAGAATCACATCTAGTATTTGCAAGTACCCAATTTCCCCTGAGAGCTTTTTAAAATGTTTTTAAAATACTAGGGAGTATGCACTCACCATCATAGAATGTATGAACCATTAATAAAAATAATTCCTTAGTGTGCCACGGGCTGACTATTTTCTTCTTTTGGGGAGTATATTTTACTCTATTTTTACTCATTTTAGGCATAAAGTGTTTTTTCTTTTCAAACTGTATACTGTAAACCGAAAAAAAACCCCATTTGATTTAACAGAGTCTGTATTAATGTTATCATTGCAATATAAAAAGCAATACTCTTTTGGTTTGTTTTCTTGTGCCTTGGCTTGTCCTGGTAGTTACCATCATCAGAGTCAGAGACACAGGTGGATAAATCTAGCTGACATTAGGCAATGGCCTCAACCAAACTCCTTCACAGCTTTTCAGATTTTAGGACGCAGCCCCTTGCAGCATATGTAACTTGTCCCTGAAGAATAGCCCATTGGCAAGTGGATTGTGCAAACCAGTGCAGCAGTATGCACTTTCTGGCATACAACAAAAGAGTGCAAAACAGTACCCGGATGAGGACTTTGGAGTAACATCATCCATTATACAAAGCAGGCATGCTATGTGTGTGAGTACCAAAGGGCAAATCCTGTGCCCAAAATGGTTGTATTGCATGTAATTAACAAATTGGCATGGAGATAGTTCCCTCTGGGGCATTACATTTTGGGCAAAGGGATGCGTTTCATCTACCCAAGCTGTTCAGCCAGAGGGAGGTTAGGTTCAGTCACCTCATCCCAGTCATCTACAGGGTCAGACTGGACTGGCAGGACCCCGGGGAAGAAATCCCACATAGGCCCTTCTGGCCCAGGCCAGGCCTTACCATAATGGTCCACAAATCTATAGGCTGCAGCAGATATTTGGGCAAATTCTACAGGCAGTCTGAAAAGCCCATTGGGCTAAGTACACATTGGCACCTTGAAGTAGTCCTCTTTGACAGTGTTTGTTGTGATCCTTTTGTTGGACTGGGAACCAAATGATCAGATCAGCCCAATGTGGCTTATCATGTAGCATAATTGGGCAAATAGCTGCTTGCTTACCATACTCTCCAAATGAGTCTATCTTTATGTGTATGGTCAACTTTAGTGCAATAGATCATGAAATGACACTGAAGTAAGAGAGGTATAGCACTGTAGATCCTATGTTTCCAAGTTACATTTCATTCAATTCCAGGCCACATGTTGCCAGACAATATCACAATTGAATAATCCCTCTGAGATCCATCGGCAATTAAGGCTTAAAAATGTAAGCTAGTAATATTGCATTTTCATTTTACCTCATCCATTCTTGATGGAAGGGCTGGAATCACACAGTTTTCAGGTTCCTGCTAGACAGTAGCTCAATGTACCATGAATTTAGGAACTACACTCACTTCTTATCCTTATGCTACTTACCCTACACTCACTAGTTTCAAGCAAGCAGGTAAGGGGCATAAATGATGAGTGGGATGAACAGACAGTCCCATGAGTGAGTTGGGGGAGTTGGAATGTGTTGTGGCATGGATTATATAGTTGCTTTGATTGATTGATGAAAAACATATAATCTTGGCCTTTGTACACCAAGAAATTTAAAGTTGGCACCAGGCATGTTGACCCCTATGCAACTGTTGAAATCCATAAATTTAGCATGAGATTTAGCAATTGTTTGTGCAGTATTTACAGATCAGGCACAAGTAGCACAACATACCATATTTTCAGCAAGTACGATAATGCCAGATGTCTGTGCATAGAAGCTGCCTTGTTGTGAAATACACTGATATTTTTACACTTTGCACTCCTCATCACCATCTCAGTAAATGAGCCCTAAAATCTCTATAACATGATACCTTCAGAGTTCTGTCTTCGTAATGGCTTGAAGCCTGAACTTGCAATGACCCTGCATGTTGCATGTGTAATGGCAAGGCCATATATAATTATAATGATTAGAGGTAAGGGCACAGAGAGGAGCATGTTCTTGCTCTTTCTGTTTAACTCTTCTTAAAAACACTTCTTAAAATTCCAGTTCAGTTCTTTATATTTTCAGGGATATCATTTTTCATCTTATTTAAAATTGTATGTAGGAAAAATTGAAATGAAAAGTAAATGAGCATAAGCCTCACTGGTTTATTTTCATGTTGTGTCTTTTCAGTAGAGCAACAAAAGAATCCAGTGGCACACAGGACTGCCGTAACACATTAAAGGGGGGAAGTAATTAAAGTTGCAAAGAGCAAAACATTGCGCACCAATAAGAGTAAAAATCCACATCTCGCAATGTAATATTGTTCCTTGGTTATTGTATTGGAATCGTTATTGTTTCAACGACGGACAGCAACAACTTCTTTCAATAAAAAGCCTTTATTGTAGCATAGCTATGACAAGCGATACAGTAACGTTTCAGCCACATCCTGGCTCTTTGTCGAACTGGAATTGGAATTGGAATCGTTATTGCACATTGCGAATTGTAATTGTGCACTCTTAAGAAGTGCTTGAAGGTGTCGTAATCTTTTGGAGCAAACATAGCAACTTTTTCAGTAAAAATTTTATTACATTGACAGCGCATTAGCGCAAACTATAAAATTCGCAAACAGCCGTCCAATGGTGGAATTGGTCGCTAAACAGTTTCCTGGTTCGCAAAAGTTATATTACATTTGCGCAAAGCTAAATTTGGTTGTGCAAAGGCTTAATTTTTACGGTTTGTGAATAGTTTTTGCATTAACAACTTATATTACATTTCCCTATAAATGTTTATTGTGGCGGAGTGCAATGGAATGTTCCAGGGCACAGACCCCTTTGTCAAGCATACCGAATTAACGTTTTAGTGCAATTAAATAGGTAAAACAGCATTCAATTAATGTGTCATAATTATTTGACTATTCAATGTGCTAGAAAAATAGTAAAATATTTCACATCCTGTTAACTCCAGGCAGGAAACAATGTGTGTAGACCCGTGTTGATCCACCATAAAATAGCCAAGTGACAAGTGTCCCAGATTTACAGTGAATAAATGAAGTCCATTTATAAATCTAAGTCAAACCTTGGTAAAAAGTTATATATAAAAAAAGTGAAAAACAAAATGAATTATCAAACTTGCCTGTTATGGAACACACAAAAATTAAAAACCTAAAAACCTGATTATCAATTACAGCTGGAATTTAAATGTGCATGTAAACTATTACATTAATAATTACTAAAACGTTAAATAGCTGTCCCTGATTAACTGAATGTGTAGAAAATTGCATAATTCATCTGTAAAAGAATAAAGAGTAACTTCATGAAATATTTAATAATAAAAGATATTTTACAAAAAGCAAGACATGTTGTATTCCTCACTGAGTCCCTTCGGATGTCAGGTTTTTCAACAACTTGTTACACCTGATGCCCCTGGGTATAGAAGTGTCTAGCCAACAGTGTTTCCTTTTTTCCTCTGCAATCTTTTTTTATCTTTAGTTCCTGCAACATTATTTCCTGTAGCTTCCTCCTGCTCTGGCTAGTAATTGTGTATCACAGACTTGTGTTCATTCACTATAGTTTTAACAGGTCTTGTGGTTTGACCTATGTAAGCCTTTCCACAGGGGCATTTAATGCAATATATTTCATTGTTACTATCACATGTGGAAAAACACTTGACAGGCTGTTTGGTACCCATTTTTGGATGCATAACCACCTCTCCTGCAATGATTCAATTTCAGTGACCACACTTTCCACAAGGAAAGGTCCCCCTGGTATTACTCATCTGGTGTAAATTACCTTTCTTTGTTTAGGTTTCATTAAATCCCCAATATTCTTACCCATCTGATATGAAAACAAGGGAAGGAGCTGGAATAAATGACCTAGCCTCTAGGGGACTGTGTCTGTAGAGTCCATATCCAATAGCTTTTGCATTGTAATAATTTTTGTTTCAAATCCTGTCCCTGTTTTTCAACAAACAATCAAAGTCCATTTGAACGAACATAAATCTGTAATAAGAAATTACCAACCAGATAGTGAAGAGAAAACTAATAAGAAGAAACAGGAAACTACTCTAGGCAAACACTTCTTTGAAAATAAACATAGGGTGTCACAGATTCATTGGCAGATTCTGGAAAAAGTGGCATATGCAGGAGCCATGTTTGCCCCCTTTGCGTAGCCTTGTAACTGTAAATAACACTTTATATTTATAAATTGAAAATAATTCTTAATAAGCACACATTCCAACAGTGTACATACAAAGGTGATCATATGCTTTGGTAAAGAACCTTGAGATAAATACTGTCAAAAACATTCAACACCTTCCTTGTGGGGTATAGAAGTATATAAATCCTTTACATCCAATGAGCAGAGCAAACATTCATCATCCAGTATAGATATTTGTTGTAACCTATTCAAAAAAATCAGTGGTGTCAGTTAAGCATGGAGTTAATTTAGGTAACACTTCCTGCAGATGGAACCCACATTGGATAAAGTGGGACGCCCCAGGGGATTTTCCAGACCTTTATGCTTTATGAATTTTGGGTAGAAAATACATGTACGGTATTTTGGGGGTTGAACTTAACAGTAGTTGGGCAATTTCATCAGATACAGTTCCCTCCAAGATAGCCTCATTAAGTAGAATATTAATTTCATCCTTAAACTTTAACATAGGGTCACCCTTCAGTTTCCTGTCATATACGGGGTTATTCAACTGACGTAGAGCCTCAGTTTCATAATCCACTGTATTTAACAGGACTATGCCCTTTCCTTTGTCTGCCTTGAGAATGGTAAAAGTAGTATTAGCCGAATTCGAATTTTCTAATTTGGCCAATTCAAATCGATTTTTGGGCTATCCGATAATCGAATAAGCCCAAAATTAAATTAGAATTTTTTAATTCGAATCTGATTCGAATTGTCACTTCAAATTAATTCGAACCTTAGTAAATCTCCTGCCAAGAATTTAAGAATACACGAATACACAGAATTTAATGTACACGATGTAGCAATGCAGCACTGATTTTGCAGATGTGGGTGATATAGTGCTGGGGGGACACCAATCCTTCATCACATGCACAATGAGCAAGCTGGTGCCCATTATACAACTAATTAAATTTTAAGTTTCCAGTGAGATTGCTACAGTATTTTTTAAACCTGAAAAATGCAATAGAGGTAATTTACCAGTCATACATACTATATTTGGATGGTGCGCACCCTGTGTGAGAACCTACATCTGCCTTCAAAAAAATATTTTAAATTATGTGAATGCCAGGATATGCTTTATATAACAGGAAATACTTTACTTTACTAAACAGCTTTTTGCTATAGAGTCTGTTGCCACCCCAAGTTGGGAAGGTGGGCAACAAACTCTTACAGTTCCAAAGATGGAAGAATAACCTTTTTTTTAGTAAAAAGTTTTACTTTGCACAGTATATACTGTATGTAACACTTGTTATTTTATTCTTTGATAGTACCCAGTAGGCTGGGTCATTGTAAGTTTGTTAATGAAAGTATGAATAAATGGCATTTTCAATGCTGAAATCAAACAGTTCTTCTCTTTCTACATAATTTGAAATCCTGGCAGGGAAGGAGGAACTAAAACACTGATGTTACAAATTGTAATAAATTATCCACAGCTTACAGACAGCATGCAGGAACTACATCACCCACAATGCATTGCACTGTGATGTTCCTATCCTTATTGAAATCAGGTGTGCAGGGAATTGTGGGGTTTGGAGGATGCAAGCTAAGGACAGATTGCTGCTGATACAAAGTAACAGTAGTCAGCCAGCTCAGCACAGTAGTCAGAAAGATCAGCAGGTCAGAGAGCAGGGGGCTAGGCTTAGGGAACTGTCAGTAACCATTAAAAACCATAAAAGGTCTGCATATTTTTTAATTGGTGTATATTACAAAGTTGCTTGAAATTATGTTTACTTTTCAAAAAGCTTACGTTATGTTTTTGTGGAGTTCCCCTTTAAGGTGCAATTTTTTAGTGGTGTCCATCTTGATGAAAATCCAAAAAAAACTTTTTTTTATCTATTATGCCCCAAATTTGTTCCAAATCAGAATCCAAAAAGAGTCCATCTAAAACTTGCTGGATTAATATAAAAGTCAATGGCAGATGTCCCTTTAACATTTGAAGATGTTTTAACCCTCACTAATTGTTTAGAGTTTTCGGGGTTTGACACTGGTTTTTCCGCATAAACTCGAAAAAAATTCAGGTCTTGCGTGTGACAATCAGAAAAAGTTATTTTTCTCAATCCAGTTTTACAGTGCTCATGCCAGCAGCTCCGGTGCAAGATTCATAGGGAGGAGGGCCTGACATGGGGGGCCTGGGTGCCCATCCTGTACCAGTGGCTGCAGGTGAGTAGTTATGCTTCTGATCATGAAAAGCTTTTTGACTACTTCCACATTTATCTTGTGTCTAGACTAGAAGAACTAAACCATAATAATTAAAAAAATGTCATATCTTATTTACTAAACTTATTGCACCAGCCTAGTTTCAGCTTGTCAATAGCTGCAATGATCCAGGACTTCAAACTTGTCACAAGGGGTCACCATCTTGGAAAGTGTCTGTGACACTCACATGCTCAGTGGGCTCTGAGCAGCTGTTGAGAAGCTAAGCTTAGGGGGGAAATGAGGGTTGTCTGTAATATAAGCTGATGCTACAGGGCTGATTATTAAATTCTGATGCTAGTTGTACTGGTTCCTGTGCTGCCATGTATTAATTATCTGTATTGATTAGTAATCAGCCTAATTTCTATTCTATGTGTACTGTATATTGTGAGTGGGTCCCTAAGCTCAGTAAGTGACAGCAACACAGAGCATGTGCAGTGAATCAGCAGAAAAGAAGATGTGGAGCTACTGGGGAATATTTGGAGACAAAGATCTTTACTGCTAAAGGGCTATGGTTGCCTTGGGCTGGTACAGAAGCCCAAAACATAATGCACAACATTTCTAGCTACTTCTTTAGTTAGGCTTTAGTTGTCCTTTAAAGACCCCAGCCAGAGCCATAATTAAAATCTAAGATAATGTACTAATGCCAGTCTTAGGGCCTATTAAATAATTAGTTGAATATTTGGTTCTATATCATACTTTCTACACTAATAATGGGCTTTTGGGTATGTTGCTGAAATGGAAAGTTTTTCTTTCTGCAGGTGGCCTAAAGGCATTAAAGGTATTTTTTGTCATCTGTATCTCTTCTTAGACAAACACCATTGATCTCTAAAGTCTCTCCGTATAAGGCAGTGTTTTGCTATTGAATTCAGGTCTTGCAACTTTAACCCATGCTTATCCATCAAAACATTTATTTACTGTGGTCCCAGCAGCCTTTTTTTAAACACAGTTTATGTCAAAATATTTAAAGAAAATTTAAGTTTGAGTAGAGTAGATATGATGTACATTATGTTATGGGCTTCTGTACCAGCCCAATGCGACAATAAACCTTTACAGGGCAGATCTGTGCCTCCAAAGATGTCTGCAGTAGCTACTCAACTTCTTTTCTTATACACAAAATAAAATTCACAATACAAGGCCTTAATAATTAATTTTAAGATTCTTAATATATGTCATTACTAGCATATTCTGCTGATGATTTGTGAAAACCCCCAGTTAAGACACTGACTATACTCAGTGTCATTGATACAATTTTGAAGGCCTGGGTTATTACTGTTATAGGGATACTGAACCTTTGGTTGGCAAAGTAAGCTCTTATTATTATTATTAACATGTATTTCTATAGCCCCAACATATTTTGTAGCACTTAGCTCTGTATAATAAATGCACTCCATTTCTTAACAAACAATACTTCGTGCCACATACCTGTTAGATGAGAGAAAGATAGCAAATGGATGCAATATTTCCGGACTTAAAAGTATTATAATCTTGACTATCAAGTAAAACAGGTAGCTAAGCATAAATCATGAACCAGCCTGTCCAGTCTATGTTGCTCCTGGTCACAATAACCAGGTGGGTCAGTCCTTAAACGGATCCTGTCATGGAAAATGTGTGGTTTTTTTTTGTTTTGTTTTTTTAAATAGTGCTCGTCCAGCAGAAATATGCACTGGAATGTGTTTTTCAAAAGAGCAGACAGTTTTTTTTATATTTAATTTTGAAATGGGGCAAGACATATTGTCTGTTTCCCAGGTGCACCCAGTCATGTGACTTGTGCTCTGCTAAACTTCAGTCACTCTTAAGTGCTGCACTGCAAGGTGGAGTGATATCACCCTCCTTGGTACATATGAGAATAGCACTCAGTAGTACAAATCCATGTCCCACTGCAACTACTTCAGTTACATTGAGTTAGTGAAACAATAGCCTGTCTGAAAGCAGTTCCATCCTGAACTGTTGGGTCTTTCTGAAAGCACATGACCAGGCAAAAAGACCTGAGATGGCTGCCTACATGCCAGTATTACAACTACAAAAATTGTAGAAATAAAATGTTATAAGGTAGAGTGAATTATTTACAGTGTAATTTAGAAATAAACACTACACTATAACAATTAGGACAATATCCCTTTAAAGGGATCACTGCTGATGTGCAAGCTATGCAGAATATAGTTCACCTAGGTGAAGAGATTTTCATTGTGGGAATTTTGTTTTTTATAACCCTTTACAGAATATTGAGATGTAAATTGTAACTATAGGGGTTGCTGCAAGGGACTATCTGGCATGTTTACTAAGATTGGAAATAAATAATTGGACGTTGCCCATAGCAGCCAATCAGCAATTAGATTTAAACAGCCACCTATAAGTTAGCAAAGATCTGATTGGTTGCTATGGGCAACATCTCCAGAAATCTCTCCAAATATTTATCTCCAAACTTAGTAAACATGCCCCTTTGTTTCTTTATTCATGAGGCTAAAAACCATAAGTGTCCATAAGTGTGAGAAGAGATTACAGGGGACTGTTATAAACAATTCACAAGTGGGTGTAACATATTACCCAGCCTGATATGGGGTTGCAATCAGTGCGGTATTATGTTATTTTTCCTGAGAGTTTTTATTAATTTATATAAAATCATGTTTTAAGTGTGGATTGTTTTATGTTTTTATAGAAACCTGCAATGTACAGGGGTACAATGTCTCTTAATATAAGATCAATTAGTTAGTCTATAGATTGCTCGTGTCTGCTTTCTAGAGGCCATTAATTTTAATTTCTATGATACCATAAAGTTTTGTATTGCAAATAGGGAAGAAAGAGGTAATTGTCTCTACATCTTTTATGGTGGTTCTTTAAAAAAAACATTCATAACTTTAAATTACATACAGGTCCTACAGCCATTATCTTTGTATCCATCAATGATTGCACACTTTCTGGTAGCTGTATTTCATTATAGATTAATGCTTCAACTTTTTTTTTGTTTTCCATCCTCTGGATCATCATAAACAATATTTATATAAAGTTGCTTTTGCTCTGTTATATTCTTTTTTATAAGAACCAATATGAAAGTACTATAATTACATAATAAAAATCTTCAAACCAGCATTGCAGCCACAGCTGCAAGAAATCAGCTCATGTATAAATATTCAGCACACAAATAAATGATTTTAGCATGTACAAAGAAGCAGTGGGATTTACAAAAATAGAAAGTCTCTTTGAATAAACATTTGAAAACCTTTTTAAACAAAGGAGCGGACACAGGAACTAACATTATACAGATAAATTAAACACAGATAACATCCTCTCAGCAACAGAGCTGCAGACATCCGACAATGAAATTGCATGGGAGTTCATGCACAGGATCAATAATCTCAAGTGACTGAGCATTGTGGCTAAATGTCTGTAGGTTTCCAAAGCTCTGTTTTCCTACTTCAATTTGTATTCTCTACCAAATACTAAGGGCAAAAGACATTTCCATCAATGGGCAAGACATTGCATACATTCTGTTCCTGCAAATCTGAAATTATTAGGCTCGGTTAATAACAAAAAAATGCAATGGTAATTGGTGAAGAGTCAGGGAACAGAATGTGAGAAATAATGAGAAAGGGAATGGGGGGAAATCAGAAGTCAAAATGGTGAGAGTAAGAGATAATAATGGAGGAAAAACAAATATGTTATAGGAGTAGGCCACATTTGCTACAGCAATTAATAATGATGGTTCAAAATAACATTTTATGGAAGGCATTTTTATGAAGAAACTGCCCACCATTTTTAACAAATTTTTAATTATATTAGAAGTGATAGAGATATAGTTAGTTTCTCATTATTGAAAAAAGAAGATATGATTGTGCTTGAGTTATAGAAAGTACAGTGGAATTTAATTGGATTGTGTCATGGGAAAATATGGCCAGCTAACATAAGTCACAACCCCTTCAGTTTCATTGAGTAGGAGAAACAATAGCCTGTCTGAAAGTACTTCCATTGTGTTGTCTCTTTCTGAAAGCACATGACCAGGCACATGACCTGAGATGTCTGCCTACACACCAATATAATACATGAATTGGTTCAAGAAGAACATTTTGTGGTAGAATGAATTATGTTCAATGTACACAGTGTGATTTGGTAATAACATTGACACCATACAAATCATGATAGAATTACTTTACATAGCAATGAAGGAAGTATAGCCAGATACACTTAAGGATCAGCCCATGACCAACACCTGTTTTATTATAGCCTCTTGGTTTGCAGGGGCACCTTACCATTTACTAACAATAATGCAGTTTGGTTGGGAACATCTGCTGGAATTTAATACAGTTATGGCCTATGGGTAGGCAGGGCCTATAAAAGGGTTTTGGAAATCTGTATCCATCCCATGGCCCTCCAGATGTAAAGCTTCTTGAACGTATAATAACATAAACATATAATAACCTTATTTTTATGAGTGAGAACTACCAAGATATCTGGATACAGATTAATACTGCTATGGGATATTGGATGCCAGTGATAAGCGAATCTGTCCTGTTTCGGTTTGCCAAAACATTTGTGAAACTGCAGAAAAAATTTTTATCACGTCATTTTTGTAATAAACTACGTTAGAGTCAAAGGGTGTTTTTAAAGGGGTTGTTCACCTTTGAGTTAACTTTTAGTATAATGTAGAGAGTGATATTCTGAGACAATTTGCAATTGGTTTTCATTTTTTATTGTTTGTGGTTTTATAGTTATTTAGCTTTTCATTCAGCAGCTCTCTAGTTTGCAGTGTCAGCAATTTGGTTTCTAGGGTTCAAATTACCCTAGCAACCCTGCATAGATTTGAATAAGAGACTGGAATATGAACAGGAGAGGGACTGAATAGAATGTTAAATAATAAAAAGTGTCAATAACAATACATTTGTAGCGTTGCAGAGCATTTGTTTTTAGATGGTGTCAGTGACCCCCATTTGAAAGCTGCAAAGAAACAGAAGAAAATTGCAAATCATTATAAAAACTATGAAAAATAAATACTGAAGACCAATTGAAAAGTTTCTTAGAATTGGTCCTTCTACAATATACTAAAAGTTAACTTGAAGGTGAACCACCCCTTTAATGGCACCTTGTTTCTGCTTTGGGAGGGCAAAATCACATGCATTTGTCTCTGCTACTCACATTCCCTACATTGTTAGAGGACACCCTATCCACTAGTCTACAACTGATTTTTCAATAGAAAAAGTGCACCCATGTTGCCAGTTTCTTGATAATGTCTGTGATTTTTCACATTACCTCTGGTCAACTGGTAATGGTATCTACTACTACACTATGTTGCTTTGTAAGCAAAAAGTACCATATATATTATATATATATATATATATATATATATATATATATATACTGTATATATACTATAGTATATTTTTTATATATTACTACTAGCTTACAAACATAGGTACAACTAATAATAATCATGAACAGATAGTGTGCAGATCTGGGTGCTTTGTATCCCACATTAAAATGAATAAACATATATTTATGTTAATGAACTATATATTTATATGTGAATGTAATGAATCTGAAATATTATGTAAGGCAATGTTACATGATGGAGATTGAGTATAGTCATAGTTGTGTAATAGTATCTTAAAACTTCAAGTACCATCTGAGTAGTAGTTAAATTAACAAAAAAAACTCAAAATATAAAAGATAGAACAACTTTTTCTAATATAGAAATAGCACAACTGTGCTAATGCTGATAATGAATAATCACAGTGATCATAATGAATAATCACATTTATACAATAAGAAAACAGAAGGAGGTGGGTAGTCAATCTGGGGAGACTGTAGAATCTCTCTCATCTCCTGCAGCTCCTGGCTCATAGGGATGGCGCGAACTGTTCGCGCGCGACGTTCGCCATTTTGGGTTCGCGCATAGTCGCCGCTTTTTTTTTTTTTTTCACCTCTCACCCCAGACCAGCAGATACATGGCAGCCAATCAGGAAGCTCTCCCTCCTGGACCACCCCCACACCCCCTGGACCACTCCCCTTCCCTATAAAAACTGAAGCCCTGCAGCTTTTTTTTCAATCTGTCTGTGTGTGCTGAAGAGCTAGTGTAGGGAGAGGGCTGCCTGTTAGTGATCAGGGACAGTTTGCTGGCTAGTAATCTGATTCATACTGCTCTGTATTGGAGGGACAGAAGTTTGCAGGGATTTCAGGGACATTTTAGGTTAGTTAGCTTTGCTGGCTAGTAGTAAATAAATCTACTGTTCTTCAAACAACTGTCATACATTGACCTGTATTTTTTCTGTGCTTCAGTGGCTGCAACTATTTTCAGCATTTATATGGCATATTTTTTCTGTGTTTCAGTGGCTGCGACTATTTTCAGCATTTATATGGCATATTTTTTCTGTGCTTCAGTGGCTGCTACTATTTTCAGCATTTATATGGCGTATTTTTTCTGTGCTTGAGTGGCTGCGACTATTTTCAGCATTTATATGGCGTATTTTTTCTGTGCTTCAGTGGCTGCGACTATTTGATTTTTCAGATACATTTGTGCCCTTGATCCCCCTCTGGCATGCCACTGTCCAGGTCGTTGCACCCTTTAAACAACTTAAAAATCATTTTTCTGGCCAGAAATGTCTGTTTTAGCTTTTAAAGTTCGCCTTCCCATTGAAGTCTATGGGGTTCGCGAACGTCGCGAACCGTTCGCGCGTTTTGTCGCAAGTTCGCGAATATGTTCGTGAACATTTTTGCCGCGGTTCGCGCCATCCCTACTGGCTCATCGCATTGACCTGCAGGAGTGATGAGCAAGTGAGTTTTTTTTCCCCAGTTTATGTACCTGCATCCTGCTGCCACTGGTTCTGCCTGCTGGAGATATTCTGCAGGTGATGGTGGTGGTGCTTCTGCCTCATCAGGTGCTGGGCCATCCACAGCTGGATCTACTTGGATCCATTCAGCTGGCAATGAAAGAATTTCAGTTTGAGTAATACAGCACTTACATTGGTACAGTACAAATTATACAGGCTGAGATGTGTGATGTAACTACAGGAAAACCATAATTTATGAGGATGGCAAGAATGGTGCAGGCAATGCTATCAAGCATACGAGTGTCGAATTTGATGCATGCAATTGTGTTTTGGGTGCAATTGCGAACTGATACAGACAGACCAAGACGTGATCTAACTGGCAGACAACACCATGTAATATATGTTTGCAAGGTACTGTAACACACACAGTAACCAATAATATGTTTTATTTCAATGAGGTGACTAGTAAATGCTACTAACTAATTGGTTACTATGGGTGATTAGACATGTAACAAATGTTGCACATTTTATTACATAATGTATGTCAAATTGTACCAAAGATTGCAGCCTTTATTACATTGCCCCTTTGTTTCGTGAATCTGTATAGCATTGCTAATTGATTTTGCTTCTATTTGCTATATTTCAATAACCATTCATCATTTACACCCCTAACATTATTTTGTTAGTTATAAAAAGAGATATTATTACCAATAGCAATTAATCAGGAAGCAGAATCTGGAGTCATCTGTTCAAAAGCAAATATTTGATTGGTTGCTATGAGTTTGTTGGTACAAATGCTAATAACTTTACCTCCAAAGATGTAACAATAAATTACTGAGGTTGCCATATGAGTCAGTTTTTACCTGATTCCTCTACCCAAGTGGTGGGCAGATCCAATCCAAGCTGGCCATCATGCATTTGTTGATCTGCTTTGTTGATCAATATCGCAAGAGGCTATGTGCAGTATTGATCAAGGAGGGTACATTTTATTCCCATAAAGGGGGCAATATGTTTCCAACAAAGTCAGGAGTTAGATTCCTGTCTGAGGAATATCTTTGAACTTTCATTCATTAAAGGGATCTGCCAACCAAAGATTTTGCATAAAGAAAGAAAATGTAAATCTAAGAAATGTAAAACTGAATGTTTCTTGCTTTGTCTTCTCCCTGATAACCTCAACACTAATACACAAACATATATATTTTTCCCCACAATTTTTTCCCCACCTTATGATAGGTTTTCTATATTATATATTATGGTATCCTACCTCCATAACAGAATGAATGTAATAGAAATGCAACCTGTTATTGTATTCTGCTGGTTAACGTCAATTTCACAACAAAGCTAATTATGTTTTCCAGCTGAAGGAAAATGGAACTGACTTTTCTCCATAGTTAAAAAGCATAAAAATAATATTTCTACCTCTGTAAAATTAAATATGTTGTCCAGTTTAAAATTAAATGATTACTTTCCTGATCAGATGGGACTAACCGAAAAAATTCTATAGTTTCATCCTACAGTATTAACTGAAGAATCATAGTGTAACGCTAGTAGTGTTCAACTACTTAGGCAGTAAAATGAAAAGGTGTAAAAAATGCAAAAATCCATCATCCATCCATCCAGATTCTGAATGAATACTTTTCATCTGTCTACACAAATGAGGAACCAGCAATGAAGGTTTCCTTATTAATAGTCCCAATTCTAATAATACATCTAATGATGCATGGTTCACACATGCTGAAATTGAAAAGAAACTAGAACATGTTAAGATAAACAAAGGTCCAGGGCCAGATGGGATTCATCCCAGGGTAATTAATGAGCTAAGCTCTGTGATTGCCAAACCTCTCTACGTAATTTTTCAGGATTCTTTGAGGTCTGGCATGGTGCCGAGAGACTGACAAATTGCTAATGTGGTGCCGCTATTCAAAAAGGGATCCCATCCTCTGCCTCAAAACTATAGGCCAGTAAGTCTGACGTCGGTGGTAGGAAAGCTTTTCGAAGGATTAATAAAGGATAGGATACTGGACTTCATAGCAAATAACAAAACTATGAGTCTCTGCCAGCATGGTTTTATGCGTAATAGATCTTGCCAGACTAACTCAATTTCATTTTATGAGAAGGTAAGCATGGACCTCGATTCTGGGATGGCTGTGGATGTGATTTACTTAGACTTCGCTAAAGCATTTGATACAGTGCCACACAGAAGGTTACTGGTTAAATTAAGGAATGTTGGCCTGGAACATAGTATTTGTACCTGGATAGAGAACTGGATAAAATATAGACTACAAAGAGTGGTGGTAAATGGAACATTTTCTAATTGGACCAGTGTTGTTAGTGGGGTAGCGCAGGGCTCTGTACTGGGTCCCTTGCTTTTCAACTTGTTTATTAATGACCTGGATGTGGGCATTGAAAGTATGGTTTCTATTTTTGCAGATGATACTAAATTGTGCAGAACTATAGGTTCCATGCAGGATTCTGCCACTATGCAGAGTGATTCGTTTAAATTGGGAAACTGGGCAGCAAACTGGAAAATGAGGTTCAATGTTGATAAATGCAAGGTTATGCACTTTGGCAAAAATAATATAAATGCAAGTTATACACTACATGGCAGTGTGTTGGGAGTTTCCTTAAGTGAGAAGGATCTTAGGGCAGTGTCATTCTGTAGCTACTAAAGCAAATAGGGTTCTGTCCTGCATAAAAAAGGGCATAAACTCAAAGGATGAAAACATAATTATACCTCTTTATAGATCCCTAGTAAGACCTCATCTGGAGTATGCAGTGCAGTTTTGGACTCCAGTCCTTAGGAGGGATGTAAATGAGCTGGAGAGAGTACAGAGATGTGCAACTAAACTGGTTAGAGGTCTGGAAGACTTAAATTATGAGGGTAGACTGTCGAGGTTGGGGTTGTTTTCTCTGGGAAAAAGGCGCTTGCGAGGGGACATGATTACACTTTACAAATACATTAGAGGACATTATAGACAAATATCAGGGGACCTTTTTACCCATAAAGAGGATCACTGCACCAGAGGCCACCCCTTCAGACTAGAAAAAAAAGACTTTCACTTGAAGCAGCGCAGGTGGTTCTTCACAGTGAGGACCAGTGCCGGTCTTAAAGGGGTTGTTCGCCTTTGAGTTAATTTTTAGTTTGATGTAGAGATTGACATTCTGAGACAATTTGCAATTGGTTTTCATTTTTTATTGTTTGTGGTTTTATAGTTATTTAGCTTTTTATTCAGCAGCTCTCTAGTTTGCAGTGTCAGCAATTTGGTTTCTAGGGTACAAATGACCCTAGCAACCCTGCATTATTTTGAATAAGAGACTGGAATATGAATAGGAGATGGACTGAATAGAATGATAAGTAATAAAAAGTGGCAATAACAATACATTTTTAGCCTTACAGAGCATTTATTTTTAGATGGTGTCAGTGACCCCCCATTTGAAAGCTGCAAAGAAACAGAAGAAAATTGCAAATCATTAAAAAACTATGAAAAATAAATAATGAAGACCAATTGAAAAGTTTCTTAGAATTGGCCCTTCTACAATATACTAAAAGTTAATTTGAAGGTGAACCACCCCTTTAAGCACATTGGACCAATTTGGCCCAATTGGGCCCAGCTCTTATGGGGGCCCCGCTCCAGTGCGAGCTCTGATTCCTATTCCCTTAATCCCCCAGTAGACCAGACTACCCCTAATCCAGATTGGCCAAGCCCGCTCAGACCTGATTGGCCCAGGCCACAGCTGAACCCAATTCAACCAGCCCTCCCCAAACCCAATTGGCCCAAATAACAAGTGAAATGCATTAATGTTGCTTATACTGTATAATCCATGGTGCTGCACCAACACAGTTTACAGTGGTAACCAAAATTTGCACTTTTTTTAGCGCACATAGATTAAAAAAAGTGAGGGAACATTGTCTCCCAGTTGCCCAGCCTGCCCCCATCCCCAACGGGCAGCCATCACTTGGACAGAGGGGAAAGCAGGCACTATTTGCCCATCCAGCTCTGTGACCCTGTGACAGACAGCAAAGTTCCTTCTAGGGGTACGACCAGCCCTGGTGAGTACAGTGAGGTTGTGAAATGCACTGCCGGGTGATTTTGTGATGGCTGATTCTGTTGATGCTTTCAAAAGGGGCTTGGATGATTTTTTGGACAGACATAATATCAAAGGCTATTTTGATACTAAACTCTACAGTTAGTACTATGGGTATACTGTATATGGTTTGTGTGAAAGAGTGTAGGGGTGTGTGTGTGTGCTGGGTTTTAATTTGGAGGGGTTGAACTTGATGGACTTTGTCTTTTTTCAACCCAATTTAACTATGTAACTATGTAACTATCCATCCATCAGAATCATGAGTAAAGTTTTGAGCTGTACATGAGCAAGGCTGGTGTTACTTATAGGGTTCCATTGCATAGGGGAATGATGCACTGTGTTGCATGCACCAAATGCATTAATAAAGGCACAACTGGCACAGAGCACCATTCTGCACAGGAACTAGGCTGAAGCTCTGTTTGAAAAACAAAGAATTTGATACATTATTGCTTGTCCAATTCAGTATTCTTTTTGGAGTAAAAAAAGACAGATGTTAATGATGTGAGATCTACACTAGAACATGGAGAGTGCCTGCTATAGACAAAGCATTTCCCTTCAAATGTATTGTAATAGCTGCCAACACTGAGGATCATGCTGATTAAAACATATCATGGCCATAAGCCTTAGCGTCCCCTTGGATGACTGTGTATGGCCATATTTAGACATGTATAACATTCATTTTACAATAGAATGGATTTAGGTTTAGACTCAGCAAATATATGTTTAGTTAGAACTGCAGAAACTGGTAAACTTAAAGTGAAGGCATATTAAACACAGATAAACAATTTTAAACTTGCTCATAGCCTATATATAGCAAAAGAGATCAAATTATGTCTAACATATGGATTCATCAGTGCTAAGCATAATTAAGAGCAGAAACCAGGGCTACATAACTGGATTACATGAAGCAGGGCTGTCCCTTGTGGCTATACATCCATGGACAAAGTTTAATGTATAGGACCAACCTGCAGGTCTCCAATAACTGAATCAAGTGAATGCTGCAAGCTGTAGTTTAACAACAGGTGAAGGCTATACGTTGAACCTCAGTGATATAAAATGATTCAGGTCTTTTTCGAAAAATGGCAAATGATGGGAGAAATATTGTCTCTTTTTTTCCCTACATTGAGTAGCCCCCAAGGTTGTCATGCTGGCTTACACCACTTTAAGACAGTTCTGACAAGAACAAAACATTGTAACTTTCCCCATATTTATAACTTCCAAGGATACTTTTTGTCTCCTGTCCAGACACAATCACATAAACACCCTTTTGTTTCTGAGGTTTTAAATAGACCATGTATGTGTAACGCTTTATTTGTGCTATACAGCACAAAATAGTTAGGGTGTCCAGCTAGTGGAGGAACATGGGTTACATTGGACTCACACTTCAGGATCAGGGCCTTCGTTAAGTGGAAGATTCCATTCAGATGAGGTAGTGTAACTACAACTCACAGGCTATGTTGCTATAAAAATAGTAAAGATGGACGCCAGGATATTTTTATGATGAAAACAGTAACAAATGGTTTATTATGCACAAGGCAAATAACCCCAAGTTTCAAAATACTCACACAGGAGCTTGGAGCATAGCAGATAATGAATACAGGAATAGAAGACGTGTTAGCAGATTTCCATAAATAGTATCACAGTATGAAATCTTCCTCAGAGTTAGGATAGTCAAGGTACATCAAATCCAATACAAAGATCCTGTTGCTATAATGTGACTTGAGTGGAATACCAGGTAAGGCCGGATAGCTGCTGCTAAGTCCACTAAAAGCATCACAGGGGAGCTTTGTAAGAAGATCTCTTCCTGCTAACACTCCTCGTTGGAACATAGAGCTGTTCATACTAAATGAGCAAACTATCTTTCTCTCCCTAGAGAGACTATGACAATATTATCCTGTATCTTGCTAGCCCTCGTTCACGGGGTGGCCTGGTCTCCGACTTAGGTCTCTAACAGTATAGGTCCTGTTAGGGCATTTGGCTTACTGGGGCCTTGTTGATCCCAGGCTCAATGGGAACAACCAGCTAGATGAAGAACCAGCAGCCAAAGAGGAAGCGGCCACTCTTTCCCAGCACTATAAAGCTGTGTGGCAGGAAGTGGTCATTACACTCTGGGTTGTAGCTATTGGGTAATAATACAAGTTGTGACATAAGCTTTTGCCTAGTGACAAGCTGATCAGGGACTTAACTCCATAGGTGCCGAATAAAAACCTATGGGTCCCTACATTTGGTTTAAATGCCACAGCACTGCCTCCTTTGAAATCACCCAATGTGTATTAGAGTTAGTCCACACCAGGCGATTCTGGGACCGAATCTGGCAACTAATCGCCTCTTGTTTTGCGCTAATCTTCTTAAATCGCTTACCCCTGTCTAGCGCTGGCTAAAACGAAAAGTCACCTGTGGTAATTCACACGAGGCGGTGCACTTTCCGAAATCACCCGAAGTTGCCTGCCAGGAGACAGGGGTAAGCGATTCAGGGAGATTAGTTGCCCAAAAGAAGAGGCGACTAATCTCCCAGAATCGCCTGTTGTGGACTAACCCTTAAAATATTATAGATAAACCTATGTGATTCCGTTATAGATAAATCTCTGCAAATTCTTAAATGGTTTTTTGTATGTTTTAATTTTAGCCTTTATATGCTGTTGTTTTTTGCAGCCCGCAGTTGAAAATGCTTTCTGGTTGTTG
>CM044438.1:64256022-64279199 GCA_024363595.1 Xenopus borealis
TTCAGAAACACTACTATAGTTTATATAAACAAGCTGCTGTGTAGCAATGGGGGCAGCCATGCAGAGCTAAAAAAAAGAAGAAAAGGCACAGGATACACAGCAGATAACAGATAAGCTCTGTAGCATACAATGGGAATCTTCAGAACATATCTGTTATCTACTGTGTATCCTGCGCTTGAAAGGCTGCCCCCATGGTAATGTACTGTTGCCCTTCACTGGTAAAACTAATGTGTTTGCTTTAGAAATACAACTATAGTTCATATAAAGAATCTACTGTGTAGCTATGGGGCAGCCATTCAGAGCTGAAAAAGGGAGAAAAGGCACAGGATACACAGAAGGTAACAGATCAGCTCTGCAGTATACAAAGGGATTCTTCAGAACATATATGATATCTACTGTGTATCTTGTGCTTGAATGACTGTCCCATGCCCCAGGTAGAAAACTGGTGTGTTTCTAAAGCAAACACACTAGTTTTACCACTGTCATTCCTTTAAAGCACTTTCATTTTTTTGGTGTTTTTTTGGCTGTTTATATATTATATTAACTTTTGATATGTGATATTTGTTGCTAAGCTAAACACATGCTCACTCCTCAAGTATTAACTGCAGCCATATATACCATTATACCTGCTAAAGATTACAAAACAACTGAGGTTCCCTTGGTAAGATACTTATTTATCTTTAGAATAATGTTTATTATACCAGTTTAATCAAAATAATAGCCCATTGGTCTTGTGCAAATCCCCTATTTTGCTTTGAAAAGTTGTTTTATTTAAAACATGTGGTTCTGAAACTGAAACACAACAAAATACATAGTAACATAGTAAGTTAGGTTGAAAAAAGGCACAATCCATCATGTTCAGCCTTAAAATGTGTCATCACTTCAGAAATAAGTAACCCTTGTTACATTTAGTTGTCCATTAATGGCACTGCAGGCAGAAGATAAAAGGAGCAGAATGTGGTCATATTTTGGTGTTGTCAGACAGGTTACTCCAGGTTTGTGGGATATGGAAGAATGACAATTGAGCAACATTCTTTTTGATGTTTTCTGGAAGAGTGAAGAATGTTACTGCTTTTCACTCTGTACATTAACAGGTCTGACCGGAAACATAACTTGTCTGTGACTGGCCTGAACATTAAGCAGGAATTTAAGAAAGCATTTTTTTGTTCTTTCAAACTGTCTCTGTGGTCCATTTTAGAGCACAGACACCTGTGTCCACCCCCTTGAATTCAGGGAGCTAGGGAGCAATGACGGACACTGCACTCTTCACCTTGTTGATAATTTTATCAATTATTTCTGCTTATTACTTGAATGCACATTTGTGTGTTGTACAGCTAGTCAATGTGTTACTGATTTACTTGTGTAGTTCAAGAAGAAATTCTTTGTCCACACTTGTCAGCACTTTTATAGATGAAGTTTCAAGCAATTATGCAATTCATGTTTTACCACTGTCATCACCAATGCTAACATAGTTTTAAGAGAAAATCTGCAGATGCAGTGTGATTTCTCATGCTCAACAAATCTCCTAATTTAAAACAACCCTTAGGGTTCATAGCTCAAACCTGCGCAGGAAAGAACATATCAAATTAATTTAAAGTGGCCTTTACTGACACAGGCACATGTAAGAACTGGATGCAGGTGGAACGCAGCATGTTGCCTTCCACAGGCGTTCGGCGCTTAAATGCACCTGTGTAAGTTCCTTCCTGCACTTCCCTGCAGCTGATCACTTTAAAGTTGAACACAAGAAAGCACAAGTTTGAGGGCTCGTCAGTACAAGCCCTTATACAGAGAATAGTACCTGGGGAAAAGGAAATGACCTCCACTGCACATTGTAATCAAATCTCAGCTACATCTCCCTTTTCCTCTGTTAGGCCTCATATCATTTAACCTAATTAACTAATGTAATTTATTTACTTGATCGAACAACAAAATAAAAGAGAAAACAAGTACACAATAAAATCTGAGCTACTGTTAACAGGAGCCTTAGGTCTTATGTCATATGGATGACTTGTAGATGAGGACAGAGGACAAATTATCCTATGTACAGCGGGGTGCAACTTAGTTTGTGTTTGTTTTGTGTTTTTGTTTAGTTTGTGAACATAATATCACAAAGAAACCCGTGGTAGTTTTGGTCAGTTACATTTAAAATTTGCAGACAGTGCACTTGAGCAAACTAGCCACTGGCTGTGTGAATAGGTCCATCATTCTGGAAAGTTTTTTTTTTAGAAAAACAAGCAATAAAAAATAATGTCAGATCCAGAAACAGAAGCCAGGTATGAGATGTGAGCCTTAGGCTGCCCTGCCCATCTTTCTTCATAGCAATCTATGCATATTGTGCATTCTAATTAAGTTCAGTTTTATGCAAGCCTTCATTCTAGCAATTCTAAATGTACTGCATATTTATTTCAATGTAACTCTTTTAGTTTCCATCACCTTTTCTCCTAGATAGAGAGAGAAAACTATGGAATAGATTATTTTGTAACCCAAAGAAACAATGAATGTTGCAAATGCATGTTCTGTATGCTATATGTAAATTAATATTTTTTGCACACAATGTGATCTTGATATGTGATCATATAGGCAGGTTCTGCCAGTCTGGGCAGGTTGTTGCACCTCACAGGATCAGATATACATGATGATATGCAGTGAGATTTAGATGCTATCCTAACTACTGTAAATACTGCAAAACTTAAGGAACAATAAAATCAGGATATAACCAGCACATTTGTGCTTGAAAACAATATTTTGCGTGTACATTTATATTTAGAAAAAAATATTTTTGGTTTTAATTGTACATTGTTTGTTGCATGTGCATTCATGTCTGCCTGCTCTTCTAAAAAAACACCAGTCCTGAACACTTTTGGTTACTTTGAGAATCATTCTTTTAAATAGCCTAAAATGTGGCACCAGAGCACTCCAAAATCACCCCATTGACCACAATAAAATGTTTGCAAGCTTTTCAAGCAATATTTGGTACCTTGTTTTTGGTCTTTACAAAAACATAATCATTACCCTACAATAACAACTTTACCCTTTTAGTAATTGTATTTTTATGTTAGAAATATTTTACATATAAAACATTTTGTCTTAGTACACTATGCATTAAACTGATAATTTATAACCAAACTGAAGCTTCTCCCAGCTTCATCATATCAAGGCTTAGTAAAATAAACAGACAAAAAAGAATTAGAGGATGGAGAGGTTTCCTGCTCACAGTATTATCAGCTTATTACTGTTTTCATTTTCTGGTATCCATATTTCCATTAATCAGGATTTCCTATAGTTGGTCTTTTATATTACAGTATTCCAAAATGATAGTGTGGACAAGACAAATTTTTGGTAAAAGGAAAATATGTATTATTTATCTGAATGGTGTCTTTTCCATTTACTTTCATCACTAAACAATAACATCTAAATGCATGGTTTGATACTTCTATTTGGTTACCATATTGTGTAAAAAATAGGGGGAAGGGGGAAATAGGGGGAAGTAAAAGGCTTGCACTGCTTGCATTAAAATGACAAATTAACAGTACATTTACTCCTAATATGCTAAAGATTTTACTTTTTTTTTAGAAACTTTCATTTACTCTTGTTTTTATGAATTTGCCTTCTAAGTAATGTGGAAAAGGGATAATGTGCCAGCCCAAGGCAACCACAGTCCTTTACCAGGTAAGATCTGTGCCTCTGAAGATGCCCCTTTAGCTGCCCATCTCTGCTGATTCGCTGCACATGCTCTGTGCTGCCACCAGTTACCTGAGCTTAGGGACCAACTTACAATATACTGTAAACATAGAATATAAATGTCACAGTAGAAGGCCTGGTAATTAATTCAGATTCTCATTAAATGGTAGCTCAGAAGCCAGTGCAATTCACACTATAATTTAATAAACAAGCATCAGCTGTTATGCTAGGCAAATGACATTTTCTGGCTGCAAGCAACAACTGCAGTAGGAAAAAGAATTTGGGTTTCAAAGCACAAATAAACCATTTATATATCAAGATTATAACAAAATATTATTTTGTTTCTACTACTTAATTATATCAGTCCCAATTACCATTTAAATCAAATAATAAATGATAAAATCTTTTTAGTGAAATATGGCCCATAATATACCTGCACTGTTTTGGCCAGACACTGTAGGTGAGATACACTATGCCTTAAGTTGTCCTCATAACTCTTCGTCCCTATTGAAATCAGTATCTAGTTCTGCAAAGCCAGTACGCCTCAAGGTACTGGAACTGCAATGTTATAACATTAATAAGCTAAAATTAGCTAAACCACATGTTGCATTTCTATGATAGATGATTGTGTTAACAATAAAGAATGTACATGCTTGGCTAAAATTTCTTTTGAATTCAAAGTCAAAGTAAACTTTATTGTAAACTCAGCAGTATATGAATACACAATGAGATGAGACGACGTGCTGTGGGCAATTTAGTATTTTAGGACTATCTCTTTTTTTGTTAGAAAAACGCATTAATAAAAGTTACAGTTGTTCACAGCCTGGATCTGACTCTATATTATTTTTCTAAAATCTGGTTGTTTTAAAGCATCAAAGGTCTTCAGTTGAATAAAGTGCTACTTGTCGAAGACCTGTCTCATTAATGTCATGCTGATACTAGTTCAACAGAATGTGCTCATTTGAGATTTTTCAGTTCCATGCTCAGTGCTAAAGTATTCTTATTATCCTTGCTTTCCTACAAGGGAACAAAGATACATATTTTAATTGAACCAGAGCTTCTTCTGCAATGTACTGAAGAAACAGTTGTTTGATATACCATATATTGTACTCTAAATTCTGTTTTTTAAAAATATCTAGTACAATCCTAGGTTTATCATGTCCAGTGACAAATTCAATATATATATATATATAATGTCTGTCCAAAGAATCATCTCCTTTACAGCAATCAGCCCTTTCCCAGGCATGCATCTGGAAACTCTTGTGTGTGCCTGTATTTTTAAAACTGGAAATGCCTCTTTTCTAGTACAAGAGTGTAATTGTGCTCTCTGCACTGGTGATGCACAAGTCCCAAGCCAACCTATGAAACATTGCCTGAGACCATTATTCCTCCATCACCAAACTTTACAGACAGCATTACACATTCAAAATGGAAAAGCTCTCCTTCATCAAACCTACACTTGGCTGTCAGACTGCCAAACATGGAAGGGGCAATTCATCCCTCCAAAGAGTTTGCTTTCACTACTTCAGAGTTCAACAGCAGTGACCACTTCTGATACTTGGTACTGAGTATGGTGATTCTTGTGTGTCGATAAGACAGTGTTCCAACTGAAGACTTGTGAATTTAAAAGGGTTGTCTGGATACATTTGGGCAAAGAGTGTATATATTTGTAGTAATATATACACTATAGCCTTTTCTGTTATAACAGTCCTTTAGGCTTATGACACCATTGGTGACTCACCTAATTTTGCTCTTGTTGTTTACTTCAGTGGAATTTGCTGGTCACTAGCCATGACAGGTGGACTGCTTTGATGTAAATTACATGTTCAGCGACTGCTTTAGTGTTTCTCCTTCAACTGCCAAACACAGAGTGTGCAGTGGGTCTTATGGCTGGCAGAACTGGATTTTCACATTTTCTTGAGGAAAATGAGTAGGATCACAGCTTCAGAGAGCTGCAAATTGTCAGAAATGTGTTTACTAAATACATTTTCCCTCATTAAAGCGTTTGCACAGCAACCATTTGAAAAATTCTACATCAAAGCATTATATATCTTGCTGATTACAGGGATTTCTGAAAAGTAATCTGAAAGAGAAAGTCTAGCTTGTTTATAATTAGGGTTTATCTTATGTTTGTTTTCCCATAAGTATAAAGTTAAATATAAGTGCAATGACTTCTGTGTTTATAGAATATTCATGCTTTAAATGTTTGAATTTGTACAGTGGGGACTGTCTTATTACTGAGACTATATTCTTTGTCGGCCATAGAACAGCAGGCCAGACAAATAACTGATATACTGAATATGCCTATATTGCATCTAGATGTATAACAGCTCACACTGCATTTTATAATGTATTTGCTAATACTATATACTTGCTGTATAATAATGTTGACAATTCCATTACAAATGTTATGCCTGCTTAAAATGTATTTTTAACTAAAAAAATTAAATTGATGCAAGTAAAATGTTAAGGGTTAACAGGGAAAAAAACACATACAAAAGTACAGTAGAATGCCCATTTTACGATTTTCATGGGACCATGGTGTAAAATCTGTAAAAATTTTAAATCATGGAAATATAGTCAACATAATATATACAGTACGTGGAATAAGAAAACTTAAAATCGGGGAATGTAAAATTGAGGTTAAAAAACTGTTTGGATCTTTACTAGTACATGGTGAGTAATGGCTGCATCTCTCTGGAGTGCTGTGGTAAGTAAAGTGCACAATATTATTAGGTTACAAATATAGGACTTATGTTTTGAGACAAAATCATCCAGGCCCTATTTAACTTAGCTAGCTCTGCTGACGTACTGACATCATAATTATCCTTTGCATAGAGATAAAAACCAAACATTATACCTGTCCAGATAATGAACATATCCGTATGAGCATCACCAATCATTTTCAGCTACTTTTCTGAAAGGGTTTAATCTCAGTCAAACAGATAATCTGTCCAGGCCCTAAGGCTGGGGACAGACAGGGAGATTCGGGGAGATTCTGTCCGTGGCGTTTAATAGCAGGCGACAATGTCCCCGAATTTCCTTCTCCCTGTCTGCCGCTAGTATTAATGACAAAGCGCCAGCGCCTGTGCACACACAGCGCGGCGATTTCCGGAATCGCCCGAAGTTTCCTCACGAAGTATCTTCGGGCGATTCCGGAAATCGCCGCGCTGTGTGTGCACAGGCGCTTTGTCATTAATACTAGCGGCAGACAGGGAGAAGGAAATTCGGGGAGATTGTCGCCTGCTAAAAACGCCAGGCGACAGAATCTCCCCGAATCTCCCTGTCTGTCCCCAGCCTTAGGGCCTGGACAGATTATCTGTTTGACTGAGATTAAACCCTTTCAGAAAAGTATCTGAAAATGATTGGTGATGCTCATACGGATATGTTCATTATCTGGACAGGTAGAATGTTTGGTTTTTATCTCTATGCAAAGGATAATTATGATGTCAGTACCTCAGCAGAGCTAGCTAAGTTAAATAGGACCTGGATGATTTTGTCCTTACAAAGACTAATCTTTTGTGTGTGATGTCAATGATTTTGTACCTGAAATTGCACAAATTAAATAATGTTATAAAAGAGGAAAAATAAGCAAAAGGAAAGCACTGAGGACTACAGTTGTGATACGGACCCTTTCTTATGTTGTATAGTATTTTGTCAATGTCACTCTGGTCTTGAGGGTGTTTTATTTCTTAAAAATACCCTCATCCTCCTCAGCCCTAGTATATGAGGGTTCCTGTTTTTTGGTAAATAGACAGATAGCTGTGTAATCAATAAAATACACCAAGGGGGTTAAAGTGCGCTAGTCCCAGAATTTAAGCAAGATGTGATAACCAGATCAGCTGGCACTCATACTTTATTTGTCTACTGGTCAGGTACAAGCCTTTTGCGTTTGTATGTGCTCTGCTGCTCATTGACCTATGATTAAGTGCAGCAGAAGCATGAACTAAATGTGCACCTAAATAGAGCACCTAAATAGAGCAGACTGAATCTTTCTGACTTAATTCGGCCATACACAGGCAGATAAAAAAGCCGATATTGGTCGTTTAGATATCACTCCATCTTGCAGTACAGCTAGGGTTGCCACCTTTTTACAAAATACTTACCAGCCGGCGGGGGGGCGGGACCAAAAAGGGGTGGGCCGTGACGTAAAGGGGGCGGGCCGTGACGCAAAAGGGGCAGAGCCACGGCAGCGATCCGCTGAAGGTGTGAAAAAGGTAAGTTTTTTTTTGGATTTCAGGCAAGGCAAGGGCCTTTTTAAGGGGTATTACAAATTTACCGGCAGCTACATTGCCGGTAAATTTGTAATACTGGCCCCGGCCTTGGCTGGTGTTTTACCGGCTGGGTGGCAACCCTAAATACAGCAGTAAAGAGTGACTGAAGCACAAGTCACATGACTTGGGGCAGCTGGGAAATTGACAATATGTGTAATCCCATGTTAGATTTCAAAATGAAATATAAAAAATCTGTTTGCTCTTTTGAGAAATGGATTTCAATGCAGAATTCTGCCTGGAGCAGCACTATTAACTGATGCATTTTGAAAAAAAACAAACATATTTTCCCATGACAGTATGGCTTTGATTCCACCTTTTTCTTAAAAGTGAAAGGCAAAACAATGAAAGCACTAGCTCGCTCTCTCTCCAACTCATTAAGCTAAAGAAGGAGAAGGTGACGTCAGGTTATGTTTACAACAAAAGAATAAATGAAAGTGATTTGAGATGCGTTCCCCCCACATTGCTGTGTTTATTGAAAGTTTCCAACAACAAATACTTTGCAGCTTTCTGCCTAGATCTGCTACGAGGTAGTGCAATCCACAGGTGTCTTTATACCTTCCAAGGAATTGTGGGAAATGCCGTTTCACAAGATCTAAATCAATCAGCAAGGCAAGGCCCACTGACATAACTTGCTTCTTGCCGGTACCTATTTGTTAGTCCCGCCCACTCTGTCGAGACACGAAGGCGGGGACTCCCTGGAGGATTCTTCTGACGTCACGATCCATCCCAGCATTCCTGGGGTTTTCACTGCCTTGGCAACGGCGGAGGGAGACCGAGGCGCGGTTGGGTGAGAGGTCAGCGGAGAGATTCGAACCTAGAGGAAACCGGAGGGAGGTGCGGCGGTGTCTCGGGCGAACAGTGAGGGAACAGGGCTAGGTAAGGAGACTGGCCTGGGATTTTTAGCTTTGCGCCTCATGAAGAAGGGAGGGGAACTCCGAGAAACTGCGGAACTGCCTACGGAGGAAAGGTGTGCGGGCACTGGAGGGAGGGTGTGAGCGTTAGCAGCTGTCACGCTATGACACACACACCATTTGGGACACAAATAAGTACTTTATTATTTATCGCTAAACACGTTACTTCACATTTTATAGTTAAAGCAAGGGTTTCATTGGGAAATTCAAAGGAAGTGGCTACGCGAAATGCATATTTATTCAGCACCCCCTTCCCCCATGTGACACTTTGCTTACTTTGGGGGAACCTTCTTCTTTTCATGCCCTTGTACGTATTTGTAGGAATCTCCAGCAACAAAGTGATACATGAAAGTACAAAAGGGTCTGGATATGGTGAGAGCTGTAGTTGAGCAACAGTTGTGTATCTTCAATTTCAAGAAATGTTGAAAGCAAGGATGCTCAGTCTGCAGCATGATAATGTACAGCATTTGCCTTGCTTGTGTTCAGCTATGGGAAGCTGGGCTTTTGTAGTTCAACAGCTGTAGGGCCACTGGCAGGACATCCCTGTGCTCCCATGTATAGTAGTACTGTGTGACCTGAACTGCACTGCAGCCTCACTGGTAGCTGCCATACATCTCATTTCTTTAAATGTAATGAAAGCTTCAGTTGACACCTGGGTGATGGCAAATAGAGAAGTGTCTTCTTTATTTAACTCGTTGGTGTTGGGGCTTTTTTATTTTTGTCTTTATTATAGCCATAATTAGGTGACCATGATCTGTCACATCTATCTCACCGGATAACGCTGAATCAAATGTTCTTCGAGCACCCAAATGGTTAACTCTATCCTTCTGGCATTAGTTAAATCTTATACTGGGAGGTTTAATTACTAGCAGATTATTGGCTACGGCCAGCACTCTTTGTTGTCAGTATTGTTGCTTTTTCTTTTAAAAAGAAACTTGTGTTGGGTTTTTTTTTATTTAAAAGCACAACAGTAAGCACTGTCCTGTTGAGTTTTAAGTCTCTAGAGTGTCCCCCTTAGCATAACTGATCTTCCACCCAGACGGAAAATCTGTCAGTTAAAAGGTTGTTGTTTTGCAGAAGAGGACCAATGTGTGCTTTGCATTGAAAATCTAAAATGTAATGGCCACAGTAGAAAAGTTGCAAAACTTTATTCACAAATGTGTAATTTTAAATGAGCTTTTAAAATGTTTACCTATCCTTTAACCAATTAATGTTTCTGTGGCTGGTGTCACAGGCCGACCTAACAAAGATTCAACAGGGAAATCAGGAACTGCTTTCATAGACTGTTTTGTTTGCTCTGTAATGTTTTTCTCCCTTCAAGCTGTCTTGAAGTGAAGGTTATTCCGTGGATTGCAAGTTTTTAACCTTGAATTCTATCCTACGGGCTTGTTGTAGTTGATTTCTGCTGTATGGGCTGACTTAATGGTTTCACAAATTTAAAATTTGCTTATCTTGTAAATAGGCAAATAGGCAAAATAAAACAACCCCTGTGGACAATGTAAAAAAAAAATATTCTGGGACAGGAATTGGTCCTCCCTGTTTTGCATGGATTTTCTCCTGGTACTCCAGCTTTTTCCCTTGTTCCAAATATATACAGGAAGGTTACTTGGCTCATGGTATTACCCACTTGGGTAGGCACTGATATGAATGCACTGTATATTATTCCAGCACTACGTTAATAAAGAAAATTAATCTGTTCAATTTAAACCACCAAATCCTGCATGCCAGCATATAAATACATTCTACCCAAAGATTAATAAAGGCTGTTATTATAAAGAACTTTTATTTTACACACATTTTTATGTGGAGTACAGTAAGTACAATTAATGCAACAACCTGGAACAAATTGGGATGGGGGTGGGTTAAGATTCTTTGTAGAGTTTATATATATTTTACTGAACAGGCAATTTTTTCTTAACTGTTTGTATAACTTCATATAATCATAGAAGTTTTCATTTAAAAGCAGTGATAGATGAGCCATGCTTTACTTCAATTAAATGTCTGCAAATCGTAGTATTACTAAATAATATAACGACTATAAAATACTAAATTACTGTAATTAGAGTCAAATGAAAATATTAAAAAAAACTTCAAGCCAACCATCAAAAAGATGAACAGGAGTGAAGTGTTCTTTTGTAGAAAAATATATAGATATTTTATTTAATATTTATTTTTTCTTAAAGGGGTGGTTCACCTTTAAGGTAACTTTTATTATGTTATACATTGGCCCATTCTAAGCAACTTTTCAATTGGTTTTCATTATTTATAGTTTTATAGTTATTTGTCTTTTTCTTCTGGTCCTTTGCAGCTTTCAAATGGGCGTCGCTGTCCCCTTGTAAAAAACAAATGCTCTGTAAGGCTACATATGTATTGTTATTGCTACTTTTTATTGCTGATCCTTCTATTCAGACTCTCTCCTATTCATATTCTAGTCTCTTGTTCAAATTAATGCATGGTTGCTAGGGTAATTTGGTCCCTTGTTACCAGATTGCTTTAAAATTCAAATTGAAGAGCTGCTGAATAAAAAGCTCAATAACTCAAAAACCAAGAATAATAAAAAATGAAAACCAATTGCAAATTGTCTCAGAATATCACTCTCTACATCATACTAAAAGTTATCTCAAAGGTGAACAACCCCTTTAAATATAACATATATACAATTCATGGGTATGAGTCGGTAGAAAACTATTTTAAATTTGTCCAGATTAGTAATAAAAAAAAAAAAAAAAAAGTAAAAGTTATTAATGAGTTGTCTTATGTCTAAACTTATCTAATCTAGTTTATATTTAATTTAATGTTGGTAAATGTAAAAAAAAGCATATATTGGCTATACCTAGTTTACTACTTTTAATAAAATGTCACCGTTTTCATGTTCCAGCAAAAATATAACCCCAAAACCTGTCATTTAAAAGGTAACCATATGGTATGCATTGCTCCAGTTAATTCATCCTTGTCATTCTACCATACTCTTGGTTTGTATTTCATATTTATATATATTTCATATAGAGAAACTTGAAGTTCCAATAAAGGGCCACTAACAGAAGAAAGTGAAAATATCATAGACAGATTACAATTGCCATCCACTTTCTAAGGACACAGGATTTTGTGTGGCCACTCACACAAAACTCTTAGGGCTGGTGCAGACAGGGAGATTCGGGGAGATTCTGTTGCCTGGCGATTAATTGAGGCGACAATCTCCCCGAACTGCTTTCTCCCCGTCCACCACCTGTTTAAATCAAAAAGTGCTAGCGCCAATGCACATGCGGGGCGGCGATTTCCAGAATCGCCCGAAGTTGCTTTGTGAGGAAACTTAGGGCTATTCCAGAAATCACCACCCCGCTTGTGCATTGGCGCTGGCGCTTTTTTATTTAAACAGGTGGCGGACAGGGAGAAGGCAGTTCGGGGGGATTGTCACCTCGAATAATCGCCAGGCGACAGAATCTCCCCGAATCTCCCTGTCTGCACGAGCCCTTAAAGGAGAACTAAACACGAGATCACCATCTTGGAAAGTGTCTGTGACACTCACATGCTCAGTGGGTTCTGAGCAGCTGATGAGAAGATAAGCTTAGGGGTTGTCACAAATTATCACGCAGAAAATGAGGTTGGCCTGTAATATAAGCTGATGCTGCAAGGCTGATAATTAAATTCCGATGGTAATTGAACTTGTTTCTGTGCTGCCATGTAGTAATTATCTGTATTAATTACTCATCAGCCCTTTATTGTGAAATTTCTATTCTATGTGTGCTGTATATTGTAAGTTGGCCCCTAAGCTCAGTAAGTGACAGTAGCACAGAGCATGTGCAGTGAATCAGCAGAAAATAAGATGGGGAGCTACTGGGGCATCTTTGGAGACACAGATCTCACCTGCTAAAGGTCTGTGATTGCCGTGGGCTGGCACATAATCTCTTTTCCACCTTACTTAGAAGGCAAATTCATAAAAGAAAGAGTAACTGAAAGTTTCTTGAAATGGATAAATCTTTATCATACTAGGATTTAATTTTATTGTTAATTTGTCCTTTTAATGCAAGCAGCACAGAGCATGTGCAATGTATCAGCAGAAAAGAAAAGTAGCTACTGGGGCATCTTCCCTGTTATAGGGCTGTGGGTGCCTTGGACTGGTACAAAATGCATCAGTTAATAGTGCTGCTCCAGCAGAATTCTGCATTGAAATCAATTTCTCAAAAGATCGAAAATATTTTATATATTTCATTTTGAAATCTGACATGGGGCTAGACATATTGTCAATTTCCCAGCTGCCCCAAGTCATGTGATTCAATATTAACTGTTAGAACTGAATTGTGACATACATGTAGAAACAATAGACTTTTACCTATATCTGACGATTCAGCACTAACTATTGGCAATGTTCAGGTGCCTTACAATCTAAATTTTCTGGCCAGCCCAATTGACGAGCTGACCATTATCCATAGCCGCACCAAGGATTATTATATTCTTGGTGTATCTATAGCCACCTTAAGGGCTCTTACACATGAGCATCTGAAGCTCCCCTGCGTTCCGGTTTTATTCATTCAGCCTCAGGGGAGAGCAGAAGTAGACACTTTCACAGTACTCACACAGGCGATGTAGGCGACGAACGCAGAAAAAATTCAGCATGTTGCATCTTAACCTGCGTTCGGCGCCGATATGCACCTGTGTGAGTACAGCCCCATTGAAAAAAATTGAAAGCGTCTGCTCCTGTGCTCCCCTGCAGCTGAACGCATCAAACCAGAATGCAGGGGAGAGCAGCTTCAGACGTTCGTGTATAAGAGCCCTTAGAGAGGTGCCTCTGCAGATGCTAAAATGACTTTCCAGATGACCCAACTTTCATTATGCTTTTAATACAGATAAGGCTATTGTTTTACTTTTTAGAAATGACTAGAACTGCAACTTGCTCCAAAATCAGGAAATAACTGAATAAAATTATCTTATTCCCATGTTTTTTTACCTTATGGATAACATGGCTAATGTTTAGAGACACTGACCACTACAAATAAGGATGCTAGCCCAGAAGATAATGAAAGCCACCTGCAGACACCTCTGGCGTAAATACTCCAGTAGAGTAAAGGCTGATCTGCTCCCATCAATGCACAGGATATATTCATGTAGCACTACTTATTGTAAGACTCTGCAAGTGTTACAATTAATATCCTTTTTTTCTGTTTTAAATCTGAATGTAAAACATGATAATACTACAAGTAGGAAAGGAATTCAGACTGATTTCTTTTTGGTTATAGTAGTTGTTCTGCACCTTCTTCTAGATTTGCCAGTGGGAAAGACTAAATATTTTGTAAAATGTAGAAAGAAAATACAAGCAAAGTATGTTTGGTGTTAGAACTTGTTTATAACTATTTTAAATGTATGAGCAATGTCTAATGAGGGTTTGTTTTTTTATTATGCGGGTACTCTGGTAATTGCCCTTCAAGTTGTCTTTTAGTGTTTGTATTCATCCAAGTACAGGTATTATAGGATTACCTGTAGTGCATTTGATCCCTTGTTTAGTACTTGAAGACAAAAGTCTTTCTAAAGATAAAATGATACGGAGAGCTGCTTTTCATTTTGGAGTTTTGTGGCTAATTAAATCATGATCCTTTTTTTATAATACACCCATTTTGCTTTTCAAGAAACTACTGTTTGTTACTTTGGTATAAGTAAAAACAGGCTTGCATAACATAATTTCCTCTCTGATATCAGAAAGTAACAAATAGAATATATTTTACAAATTATTTTGGTTATACTTGATAACCAAAATAATTTGTAAATATATTCTACTTCTTTATAAAGTAATCTTCTCGTCATGCTGCATACTACGTGCTTGACCCTCATAAAAAGGCATTTATTAGGGCAACTCCTTTTTCTGAAGCCCCTTGTCAACATCTTGAGATCTACTGATAGAACGTGATCTACATTTTGGTCACCCCTGGTATACGTTGAGCACAAGACATCATGCACCTTATTATCTCTGTTTGAAGGTTGTTTAGTTTGAATGTTGCTTTGCTGGATCCCATTTACTGAGGATAAATATGAAGCTCATTTATTTTATCAGGAAGCCATGTTACAGTTTCTCCAAAGTTGGGGATTTTTTTCAGTTCCCATCCAATTTGAATAGATGGGTATAATAACTTTTATTAACTATTTATAACAGGTGTTAAGGGTTCTTTAACTCAAGCATTACCTCGTGCGGTTTCCTGCGCTGGTACAACACATTGTTGCATGCTGCATTCCACTTGCATTTGGCACATTGATAGCAGAAGAGAAAGGGCAAAGGGAATAGAAAGGTAAATATTTAACACTAAAACTGTGGTAATATTTTATAAGATCTGTCCTAATTTTATGGTCTGTTTAAATTACATTTAAAGGCATTGTTTACCTTCCAACATTTTTCTTCAGTCCAGTTAAATTTTTCACCTTCACCTTGCTAAAGCAGCTCTGTTCTAGCTGTCTAAATTGATACATTAAGTTGATACCTTTATTATCTTTGACCCTGTTGAGTTCTTGAATCTCTGAGTTTTCATTAAAGGCAGTTGGTTATAATTTATACAATAGTCGCAAATATTCCCACAGATGTATCGATTAAATGCAGCAATATGATACATTAGTTACAATTAAATGTAGCAATTTGAAATCTAACATGGGGCTAGACATATGACTGTCTTTTTTTCAACCCAATTTAACTATGTAACTATATTGTCAATTTCCCAACTGCCCCAAGTCATGTGACTTCAATCGCTCTTTACTGCTGTACTGCCCTCCCCAGCAGCCTAACAGAACAATGGGAAGGTAATCAGATAACCGTTCCCTAACACAGGAAAACAGCTGCCTGATACATCTAGACATGGCCATAGACGCTCAAATAATATTGTACGAAAAAATGAATTTTCGTACTATTTTCTGTGCGTGTATGGTGGGTAACAAGCCACCAGAAGACTTGGAAATCAGTCGGCTGGTCGATCGGGCTGTATATAACATTTTGATTTGATTTTGTGCCTTTGAAGGCACCCTTCACATTGGCCATGTTGGTGCTGAATCATCAGCTACAGGTAGAATCCTATTGTTTCTACCTGTATATCTGACGATTTCAGCTCTACACGTGTGTATTGAAATGAACAATCTTTATTGGAAAGATCTACCACCTTTAGAACAGCACTCAATAGTAAAAACCCATGTCACACTGTGACTCCTTCAGTTACACTGAGAATTAAAAACAACAGCCTGCCAGAAAGCAGTTCCCTCCTAAAGTGCTGGCACATGGCCAGGGGCAGCTGGGAAATTGACAAAATGTCTAGCCCCATGTCAGATTGCAAAACTGAATTAAAAAAATCTGTTTGCTCTTTTGAGAAATGGATTTCAGTACAAAGTCTGCTGGAGTATCACTATTAGCATGTTTTCCCATGACGGTATCACTTTTAGGGGCAGATTTATCAAGGGTAGAACTCAAAATTCAAATTTTTTAGTTTTTTATGGTCAAAACTGTCAAATTTGACTAGGGAGTAATTCAAATTCGATTCAAGGTTTTTGTTTTTTTTTAAATTTGAATTACATTTTTGAAATTTATCATACTTTGTAGCTTTGAGAACTTGTATTGACTATTCGCCACCTCTCAATGGGAGAGGATAAATTTTGATTTGTTTGCAGCCTTCCAATCCTGACATTAAAGTTTTTTTCAGAGAAAGAATCTAGAATCAAGTTTTTTAAAATTTGATTCAAATTCGATTTGACTTTTCTGGACAGTTCTATTCATCCTAGTTTTAAAAATTCTATTGTATTAATAAATTGCGATTGGTCAAATTTCAAAGAGTTCATGGGCGTTTAAAAAAAAAAAAAAAACCTTGCATGAATTCAAAATTGGTAAATGTGCCTCTAAACCTTAGGCTGTAAAGAAAACGTAAAAACTAAAGACTAAACTGTAAAAAAAAAAAAAAAAAAGTAGAAGAATGGAAAATAATAGAAAAAAAGTATTAAACTTTTTGCATAACCTATAGCTTGGTTTATCATACCAAGTTTAAAAGATTTCAATAGTACCAGAAAAGAAGACAAAGAACAAAATGGGTGGGGGGGGAAGGTACAAAGGCATCAAAAAACAGAGCAAAACTTAAGTATGGCAAAATGGGATATATTCTCCATCTGTGGCCCGGTTTGCATGCATGCTTGGATATAAATCCAATTAAAAAATATGTGAATAAGTATGTTGTCTTAAATATATCCACTTATGTGGGGGGGAGACTTCCATGATAATTTCCTTTTAGTTTACCAATATTCTTGTACTGTTGGAGCAATAGCTTTGCACTGGCATCACTCCACTGTTTTCTTTCAATTTCTCTTCTGCAGACCAGAAGTTGCTCTGGGCATCATACTGCACGGCTATTGTAAAACACAGATTATTATTGAAAGCTTAAGCATCCATGCAGAAGGCTGCTACAACCATTCAACCAGTTAAAAACACGAAATTTCCAATTCATTCTTGCAAGTTCAGTGTTTCTGTTGAAATGGGGCCCATATTGGAGTTGTGATTAATAAGTATGACCCAAAGCTTGATTTGGGTTTAATTATATATCCTGTTTTAATTACTGTTATGTATATTTAAAATTTATATTTGCTTTAGAAAAAAACATATTCCTGCATTTCAGACAGTGCTACCCTGTGCTGTTTTGACCTGTTTTTCATTGCATTTTGTGCCTCTGTTTTAGGGTAGTGTCAGACGCTAAGATTCGGGGAGATTGTCACCCGGCGTCAAATGGCTACTAGGGCGACTAATCTCCCTGAAAAGCCTTCCTGCAGCCAGGATCTAAATCGCCGATGGGATGACACCCTGATCGCTTCATTTTCCGAAGTCACCCAAAGTTGCCTCATGAGGAAGCTTTGGATGACTTCGAAAAACGAATCGCTCAGAGTGTCATCCCATCGGCGATTTAGATTCTAGCCGGCAGGAAGGCTTTTCGAGGCTCTTCTAAAGAAGAAGCGATTTGTTGCCGTGCAACTAAATCTCCCAGAATCTTAGTTTGTCACTACAAAGAAAACTTGTAATCCGTCGCCTCTGCCTTCCATTGTGTTAAATATAATTGTTATTATTAATCATCTACATATTATTGTGGCAGCCTGCATTATACAGCTTGACAGCCAAGTTTTCAGATAGTTCACCAGAAATACAACTTGTTCTATTTCTATTCGAAGTGTAAAGTTTTCCCTTTCTTATGTCTTTCTATAACAGCTCTGGCAGGAGGGGGGGGGGCTTACATTTTACAACAATAAATGCATAGGATTATCAAATTATGTGGCGTTTAGAAGAAAATAGTAAAGATTTGAGATCCAATATCTAGAAAGCTTGGGACCAGGTAACCAATCTTTCCGTAATTTAGATCTTCCCTTAAGTCTAACATTAAATAAACCCAATATGCTGGTTTTGCTTCCAATAAGGATTAATTATATCTTAGTTTATATCAGGCATAAGGTAGTTTTTTATTATTACAGAAGAAAAGGAAATCATTTGTAAAAAAAATCTTGATTATTTGGATAAAATAAAGTCTATGGGTGATGGCCTTTTTGTAATTCAGAGCTTTCTGGATTACTGGTTTGCACAAAATGGATCCCATACCTGTACATGCAAATTGTCATGACTAATACAGGATCTTCAGCCAATGTAAATAATTCTTTCTACTTCAAATTGCAAATCAATATTTCTGCAGTTAGATATATGCTTAGGCCGAGGGAGTAAAAATCCTCCACTCACAGACCCTAAACTGCCAAAGATTGTAAAGTTTACTATGACCTGTGGTAGACTATTACCTTTATAGTCCCGATTGTGAATTTTGTGATATGTGCCAGTTAGCCAGTAGAAAAGAGGATTTAAGCATTTCGATGAAAAATTTGCTGCAGTACAAATATCTCCATAATCCAATGTATATAATCAAGGGTTAAAGCAAGGTGGGAGCAGTTTTCCAGAAATATGAAGTTTGGGGTCTTTGATTGACATCAGGAAAGGCTTGTGAATAGTAGAGCATTTTCCAGTGGTCATAAAACTTGATCTTGGAGAAGGGGAGGGTCCACTTCATTTCCTGCAGGAAAGGTGTTCATATCTTAAAGGCCCCTCATAAGCAGTGTTTTCATCCTGTGGGCAAACAAAAAAGTATAAAAAGTATAAATTTTGGGGGTGTATGCTATCATTCAAAGGAAACTGTGTATAGGTCCAATATTCAACATAAATTAAAATGACAAACATGCACAGTATCTCACTTGAAACATCTATTGGTGCAATTCAAACATTATAATTCAAAACAAGTCACATAAGTGAAAATGACATAGTAATAAATCACACCACTAAGACACTAAGCAGTGTCTTCCCCCAGTCTGCCTACCTTATGCCGAAGCCACTCCCATTCACAAGAGCACTTGAAAGGAGAGAGAAGCTAGCCAACGTGTACCATATACTTGCCTGATAAGTACTGCCCAAGTAAAAGTTTGTGTAGTATGAGCCCACTCTGGACAAGGGTAGAAGACTTGACTTGTTACGCTGATTTGGGGACTTGGAAGCAAATGATACGTGTCTTAAGATGGTTGTATAAGTACATAGTCTTCTGGGGATAAAATGTAGTAATGGGCATTTAGAAAAAGTATCCAGTTTTGTTTTATATAGGAGTATAGGGAACATATTCTTTACGTGTAAGTTTTTTTTGGGTAGTGCTGTCTTTACCTCTTGTAGTGGTTATTGGTTGTTTTTGTATGATTTACACCCATAAATTGTACAGTGCTGTGAAATATGTTGGTGTTTTTATAAATACATATTACTTATAATAATACATGACTTTAAATAAAAATAAGAGATCTTTATACAGTAGATGTGGTAAAAGTCTGCTGCTGAGACTCTCTGTTTCACACCATTCAGTTGATTTTACTGTAAATCTGTATTAAAAAGGTGCGCCCCTCATTGTGGTTACTGTAATCCAACTCAAATCTATGCATGTATCAATGCAACTTCTTAACTTGAAAAGCACTTGAAGCTTGACACATAATCCACCTGAGGTTGCTGGCCATACATGGGCTGATAAAAGCTGACGGCAGTTTATTGGCCTGTGTTTGGGGCCCTAGGGCCCACAGTCGGATAAGTCCAATATTGCCCACTTCAGTATGAGGTGATATCCCAAACTGATCTATCTGTGTATGGCCACCCTAAAGAAGCATCTATGACTGCCGTACAGAGCAGTAATGGAAGGTCCAGGTCCTAGTGATGCATGGGTCAAAATTAAATTCAAAATGTCAGCCTGCATCTGGCCCTACCTAACCCATGCTTTCCCAGCCAAACCCAGTGTGCCATCATTATTTGTATACAAGTGCAATAATTGAATATTGCTTTGTATTCTTCAGATTCCTTTGCAATGGTATTTGATAATCCAACCAAAAAATATATAACCGCAAAACAAAGTCTCATTCTACAGCCGTGGATCAGTTATTGTCATGTTTCAGAGTTAATCCTTGTCAGGGTTACTTGGATTATGGCGCTGTAATTTTTTTTTACTTAAGCATCAGTTCTTGACTTCTTGTTCACTTTGTCATTTCTTAATATTTCTGCCCTACATGGCATGCCTTAGTTTAATCGCTCTTACATTTGTATGACTTGTATTCTTGCATTTCTGCCGTTTTTCCTGTTAAGATCCCTTATCCAGAAAGCCCCAGGTCATTAAAGGGATCCTGTCATGGGAAAAAATTTTTTTAAAAATGCATCAGTTAATAGTGCTGTTGCAAAGTATTCTGCACTGAAATCCATTTCTCAAAAGAGCAAACCGATTTTTTTATATTTCGTTTTGAAATCTGACATGGGGCTAGACATATTGTTAATTTCCCAGCTGCCCCAAGTCATGGGACTTGTGCTCTGATAAACTTCAATCACTCTTTACTGCTGTACCGCATGTTGGAGTGATATCACCCCCTCCCTTTCCCCCACCCAGCAGCCTAACAAAAGAACAATGAGAGGGTAACCAGATAACAGCTCCCTAACACAAGATAACAGCTGACTGGTAGATCTAAGAACAGCACTCAGTAGTAAAACACATGTTCCACTGCGTACTATTCAGTTATATTGAGAAGAAAAACAGCCTGCCAGAAAGCATTTCCCTCCTAAAGTGTCACATGACTGGGGCAGCTGGGAAATTGACAAAATGGCTAGCCCCATGTCAGATTTCAAAACTGAATATAGAAAAATCTGTTTGCTCTTTTGAGAAATGGATTTCAGTGCAGAAGTCTACTGGAGCAGCACTATTCACTGATGTGTTTTGGAAAAAACATGTTTTCCCATGACAGGATCCCTTTAACAATCAATGTAATAGATCCCATAACTGTACTCTGTTCAATAAACAACTCTGTTCAATAAAACATTTATTCAATGTTTGTCATGGTTTAGAGGCTGACTGCTTTGGGGCAGAAAAGTCAACTGTTCTTTGCAGAATTTGCAATGGTGTACCTAGAATGTGCCACATCCCCCTGTAATTTAAAAAGAAAAAAAGCACTTTGTTTTCCATAGTCACCTAAAATTTCAACCTCAGGCAACTTTGGAAAACGAATCGCTCCGACTGCTATCCCGCCAGGCAACTAAATCTCCCCGAATCTTCTCAACTGTCTCTGCCCTAAAAAGAAACGTGGAAATGCCATTTTCCATTGAGTTATGAACATTCTGGTTAATACATCCCGTAGCTCTAGTAAAAAGAAATGTACAATGTGCTAGAAAGTTCAACCTTTCTACACCTACGTGTCTAATGTCTAAGTAGTGTTGTTCTTTAAATACATTGTTGTCCGTTGTTGTTGTTGTCCATAGTAAATTTTAGGGTTTCCATTTGTATATTTTGAAAGGAGGAATCCAACCAGAGAATTGCTTAGCATATCAAGAAACAAAGAGCAGAATGGCTTTCTCTTTGTTATACAGTAGGCAAATACCTAAACAAGTTGCAAATAAAACTGTATATGAAAATTGTATTTAAATTAGTGCTAATATTTAATAGCTATATTTTACTTCTGTGCCAAAGATTGCATGTCTCCTAACCTAACTGCATGGTTTGCACAGTCTATTTTACCTTCCGTTGGAAACAGTGCAGTTTTCCTAACCACAACGTTCTCTCCCACCTGGCAGCCATTTTTATTTCTGCACAGTATAGGTGTAAGCTAGCAATGCAGGATAACAGCATCAGACCCGATTTTAATATGATTGCAGGCGTTCTCAAAGTATAGCTGTCTCCACTCAGTAAGATCAAGTCTCAGAAGCAGGAGCGGATAGCCAAAGCCTGCTATCTACACTTTGCCGATAGTAACCAAAAGGGTTCGGCTACTATCAACGTGAAGGATAACCTTGAAATGAATGAGCATGTGTCAATATAAGATCAAACTGCGCATGCGTAATGAGCCAAATGCCAAATGTCAAAGGACATTTTGAAGGGGGGGGGTAGTGAGTGAGTTTTTGTACTGGAAGGATAGAAAATTGGCTATCGGAGTGGCAGGTATTTAAAGTATGTAAACTGTCTAGTAACTTATCAAATTTACTAGTGGGGGGTGGACCTTTAAGTAATTTACCTAAACCTTAAAAGATTGGGCAGTGGTTTCAAAGATTAGTTCTTAAAATCGTCTTCAACAAAACATCATGTTTTTTGGGTTTTTTTGGATTTTGTCAGTGAAACTAAATTCTATCCGTCTATCGGTAGATGTCAGAATTGCAAATTTGTATCCGCTACTGTGCGGTTAACATGAAAACCCTCTGGCAGCATAGTTTGCCACTGGTGTTTCCCAACAGTCCATGTTTTGTGAGCAGAGTTAAGATATGCCCCTATTTATGTTCAAATCATTGTGCTGTGTGACTGTAAATAAATACATTCCCAGTTACTTGCAAATCTTCACCACCAGCTGTCAAACTGGTCCTGGATAAAAAAAAAAAGTATACCCATTGCTTGTGAAATTGTTTATATCACATGTTTTATCTGATTTTCCTAGATGTGTCTGTACCTGGCACTGATTTTCTTTGTATAGGTAATTATTAACCTGAGTTTTTGCTGTTCGATAAACTTCCATTTTAGATTGCTGCAAATTCTCACATAAACAGCATAATTTGGATGCTCTCAAGAGCATCAATACAGACTATTTACAGTTTCTTGCAAAATTCTGAGCTCCCTTCCCCATCTGATAGTAGCCTAATCCTTCACTGATATTGCCTTTTTGCTTCACACACAATTAACTATGTGTAGCCATGTTGGCGGCCATTGATTAGCATTGTGTGTATGTATGTGTGTGTGTGTGTGTGTGTGTGTATATATATATATATATATACAGTGGTGTGAAAAAC
>CM044438.1:64307861-64320485 GCA_024363595.1 Xenopus borealis
CCCCCAAAAAAAAAAATCTGTTTGGCACCATAGTGTTAATTGACTATTTGGGAGGTTGGACGGTTGTTTTGGAACTTCCCCCACTACCTTTATTGTCATGATAAAAAAAAATAATTAGCCTTTTAAGGGCTGGTGCAGACAGGGAAATTCGGGGAGTTTCTGTCGCCTGGCAATTCTGCGAGGGGACAATCTCCCCGAACTGCCTTCTCCCTGTCCCCGGCCTGTTTAAGCCAAAAAGTGCCAGCGCCAATGCACATGGACAGGCAGAAGGCAGTTTGGGGAGATTGTCACCTCAATTAATCGCCAGGCGACCGAATCTCCCTGTCTGCACCAGCCCTAATGGTCTTAATAGAAGCTGTAAAGATAATTTTAGTTTTTTGTCTTCCAAAACTGTAGATATGCTCTACAACAGGCATACGTGTCTGCTGTGCTTCTACTGTTAGAGTACATTGATAAGTAATGGCAAACAAAATGCATGGAACTTATTGCTAACCGCTACCAGTTGATATCAGTGAGAAGTGCTGGGAGTCATTGTAACCCCTTGTCATGCCTGTAAATACACAAGGATCCCCTTGTGTCCTTTGGTAATGTGAATTTAAAAGGCACAGCATGAAGGACAAGATTGAGACCTTTCTGCTTACTTTGAGTGATCAGGCAAGGACTTGTGGAACTAATTTGTAAACTACTGATCCTGTCAGATTTCACACTCCTCAAATCTGTTGTGCTCATCTTTGTTCATTGTTCAGCATGTGCTTAGAAGAAACTGTTCAAAGCAATTTTGTGAAAATACAATTAACCTGTTTATTCTAAATGGCCAAGCATGTTAACATTTCATTGGGCAGTTTGCATACTTTTGTCTGTCATTCAGCCATTCCCATACCACAAAAGAATTACTGCCATATTTTTAAAACGCTAAAACCACCCGCCCTTTATGTTAAAGGCTAACATGCATGAAAGGCTGTTTTTTGGATATCTCCAAATTCAAGACTATTAATAAAAGAAACAAAAAGATTCTACTGTTGAGAATGTGTTTAAATTGTTGGCCAAATTTGCCTTGTTTTAAAACAAAGTAAGGTATTCACTTACCTCTGTTGTCTACTTTGTAAAATTTCATTAGCTCTTTGGCTACTGAGAGCATTAACATTATCTTATGGTGGCCATAGACCGGGAGATCTGCTCGTTTGGCGATATCGCCAAACGAGCGGAACTCTCCCCGATATGCCCACATTGAGGTGGGCGATACCGGGCTGATCCGATCGTGGGCCCTAAGGCCCAACAATTGGATCATAATGGAGGCTTACGGACGATCGGATTGCGGGGCCGCATACACGCAGCGATGCGCCTGTGATCCAACTAGGTTTTTTCACCTGCCGGATCGAGATCTGGCCAACTTTTAACCTGATATCAATCTGGGAAGCCCGTCGTATGACCCCACACACAGGCCAATAAGCTGCTGACTCGGTCCGTCAGCAGCTTTTATCGGCACGTGTTTGGGGGCCTTTACTGTTACAGTCTGCCAAACAAAGCCCTTACAAATATATCAGAGGCACTTGTTTCCATTCCCCAGGGACTGGTGCCCCCCTATTTTCTTTTAGGCATGGAAGTGTTTAAAGATAGTAAATTCATTATAGCCAAAGTTTTTAATAGGTCATTTAGTTTTATAGGTAAAGTTGTGTAACTTGATTACATTGCTCTTTTAATCCTTTGTGTTTTATGTTGTAAGTGACAGCCAGGATCTGAAAGGTAGCACTGGAGTGTGCTTAGAAAAAAGTGTTTTTTCAACTTTTGCTTGGCTTATCACTAAACCATTACACTTGGTTTTTTTTTTTTTTTACACAGCGTACAGTGTTACAGCACCTATGGGGCTAAAATTATTCCCCAAACCGAAGATGCGGGCTCTATAATCCCACACATTTGGTTTGGGGAATGTTTTTTAGCCCCATAGGTGCCCTTTAAGAAACCCACACGTATATTGTTGCAGGGGAGGTAGTAAAGGTATTTCCAATGCACAGTAACATTGCTTCTACAGAGGTCAAACAGAAATTGCTTATGCTTACTCCCAATTACAGTAATTGCAGTCAGACTTTTAACATGCTGTTTGTAGTCATGCCAGCCACCCTTTTTTTTATATAATGTATGTAATATAAGAATACTTGTATTTTATACCTAATGCCACACAGCATGAATAAATGTGGTGAAGAAAGTAGTTAAAATGACACAGTTAGTATCTATTACGTATTCCTGTTTGCAGTTATGTGTGTATTTTGTCTTCACTGTACAGTGCCTCTACTTTTGGTGCTATGTAAGAATCCCTAAGTGGGCCACAATCATACCCATTACTTGCATATATTTCTATATTGGTGCAATCTGCTGGAAGACTGCCTTCTACAGATAGGTGCATACATGGGAAGTTTATTCCACCTGTATGGGGCCCTCTGACAGCCTGTCTGACCAATATCTGGGAACAAATTCTGTTGGAGCAAGGACCATGTCTGCTCATTGATGAAGTCCTCTGCCCAGACACCTACAATCCTGTTGTTTTGATATGATCACCCTCGATGTCACCCACCTCAAGGTGGGCATATGGCTCATTTGACAATCTCTTCAAACAAGCAGATCTTTCAATGCATGGCCAGCTTAAAGGAGCTAAACCCTAAAGCCTAAAGTTTCAGCTTGTCAATAGCAGCAATGATCCAGGACTTCAAACTTGTCACAGGGGTCACCATCTTGGAAATGTCTGTGACACTCACATGTTCAGTGGGCTCTTAGCAGCCGAGAAGCTAAACAGCTTAACAAATGATCAAGCATAATATTGGCCTGTCATATAAGCTGATGATTACATTCTGATGCTGATTGCACTGGTTTCCATACTATCATGTAGTAATTATCCATGTTAATGACTAATCAGCCTTATATTGTGACATTTATATTCTGTGTGTACTGTATATTGGCAGTCCCTAAGCTCAGTAAGTGACCGCAACACAGAGCATGTGCAGTGAATCAGCAGAAAAGAAGATGGGGAGCTACTGGGGCATTTTAGGAGAGACAGATATTTTTCTAAGGGCTAGGCCAGACGGGGAGATTCGGGGGCATTTTGTCGCCTGGCGACTTCTCGCCGCGACTTGTAGCCCCCGAACCTCCCCGAATAGCCAAGTAAGCAAGCGCACCGGCGTTGCTTGAAAACGCCGGCGCGTATCCACACGGAGCGGCACGCTTTTTGAAATTGCTCCAAATTGCCTCGCCAGGCAACAAAATGCCCCCGAATCTCCCTGTCTGGCCTTAGTCTAAAGGGCTGTGGTTGTCTTGGGCTGGTACAGAAGCCCAAATCATAATGTACAACAATTCTAGCTACTTCTTTAGTTTAACTTTCCTTGTCCTTTAAAACTGCCAGTGCTTCAATCCACACATGAAAAACAAGCCCATAACTGTATAACTGTTCTTTGGCTTTTATTTGTTACTCGAGTGCAGCAAACTCTGCTCACCAGTGATTGTATAGTCCCTTCTGTTACAGTAGTATTTAAGTCAAATTAATATTTCTTTAGTTGATGTCAATGTAATTAGCAGACCACCATTAGACCAAAAGAATACAAGAAATATTTCCCATTTCCTCTCCAAATCCTAGATCTTTATTACAAACAGATGGCTCAAAAGATTCGCAGCAAGACAAGATCTTTTATGTTGATTCCACATAGTCACAAGCGGTGCATGCATTTTATTGCACAGTATAAGTACCATTGTTAGAACTCCTGCAAGTGTTGCTCAGAGCAGCTTCTATCATGCCTTCTCAGGAAGCCTTGACAGTAGGATCTTGCTAAGGAGTATACTTACTAGTATGTTCCTATAAAGTATAAACCATTCAGTGCTCAGATTAATTGCTCAGTGGCTAATGACCATACTGTGTGGTTTGTTGTATGGAAGTTTGCAGCCTGATTCATCTGCTTCTCTGTGTTGTATACGTGCCCCAATGATTCCTGTAATCCAACACTGCTTCGCATCAGAGCTCATTTCCATAGTTGCTCAACGGGAAATCAAAGAGCAGTGTTTTCTCCTGCATTAGCATTAAAGTGCTTTGTTTTGGAGTGATTTTCTAACTATTATTCTTTGTTGCCAATTTACTAATAATATGAAACATATTACAGTAGAGATCCCATTTTACGTTTTTCAGGGGACCAGGAAAGAATTATGTAAAATCCAGGCAATGTGTTAAAGTAACTTTTTCTGCAAGTACTCAAAGTATATAAGCACAGAAGCCTGTTTTACTTCGAGATACAATATTTACTGTATTAATGACAAGGGTTAAACATTGCAGTGTTAATGTTACACTATGGGGGCATGTACAGGACTCTCTGTCAGTCACATACACAACCTAAAGCAATAAGTGATTGGTGCAGGACTGTAGAAGGGGCAGATTAATTGGAATTGACCAGTTGGAACAACCACGACAAAATATACATCTGGTTAGTATTTTAAACCTCTTTATTTCACAAATAATTACATTCATAGAGGAAAAAAAAACAAGTTGTTGATTACATCAGGACAACATTTTGATGTTAATCTAGGAAAACATTACTAAAAATCAGGGAAATGCACCCATTAAAATGCTTTATAAATTGGTGGGACCACAAATAAAAATTGTAAAATGCGGGAAAACTTAAAATCAGGGGACTTAAAATCGAGGTTTCACTGTGTAACATATGCTTTTGTAAAGGGCATCTCAGTAACAGTCTGGGTGAGGTTTTCTGTGCTATTTTCCTGTGGAATCCTAGCTACATTACTGCATTCCACTGGCCTTAATGACGGCTGTGAAAGTTCACCTCCCTGCTAGCCTAGATTCTGGGAACATTTCCTTGTCATTGCCTGAAGTTTGCCGAACTGTTTTTGTATTCTTAAAGGGATTCTGTCATGATTTTTATGATGTAGTTTAATTCTGAACTAGCAAGTGTATTTTTTTTTAGATGTAATATTGGTGTGTAGGCAGCCATCTCGGGTCATTCTGCCTAGTCATGTGCTTTCAGAACGAGCCAGCACTTTAGGATGGAACTGCTTTCTGGCAGGCTGTTGTTTTTCCTACTCAATGTAACTGGGTGTGTCTCAGTGGGACCTGGATTTTTCTGTTGAGCGCTGTTCTTAGATCTCCCAGGCAGCTGTTATCTTGTTTTAGGGAGCTGTTATCTGGTTACCCTCGCCTAGGGTTCCATTGTTAGGCAGCTGGGGGGGATATCACCACAACTTGCAGTAAAGAGTGACTGTCACATGACTGGGGGCAGCTGGGAAACTGACATGTCTATCCCCATGTCTGATTTCAAAATTCTATATAAAAAAAATCTTTTTGCTCTTTTGAGGAATTAATTTCAGTGCATGGCGGAGCAGCACTATTAACTGATGCTTTTTGGAAAAAAAAAATTTCTCATGACCGTATCCATTTAAGATACGTTACTTATGGTAAGCACTTGTTTTTAGACAAAGATGTTTCACTGTTACACGGCGCAATAATGACATTTTAAAATTTTTGGACCAGAACCCTGGCTGATATCAAACCTTGACCCCAGGTAATTCCTGCACCACTGTGCTACCCACACCTACGCCTAAAAGTGAAACGGTTATAAAACCACATAGATATTTGAAATGTGAACCTCTAAGATGACAAGATATAAGACCGTTTTTAAATTATGTGATTACAATTTCCATCTCATAAACTGAAAATTGCATGCAAATTCTTTTAATCACAGAAAAACCATAAATGATGGAATTTGAGTAGTTGAACTCCAATGTTATTTGGACTACATACCGTTGTTGAATTGTTCAACACATTGCAGCTCTCCTTTACTATAGGGTTGGGTGTGTTTGAGTACAAGAAGCTGGTATCTCTGGAATGCTATGATTATTTGGAATAGCAGAGGACAACCTGTTCCTTTTTTTTCTTACCTTTCTAGACCTTACCAAAGATGTCTGCAAAAACAACCAGCACAAATAACATAGCACAGGCACGAAGAACTGTACAGCAACTGAAAGTGGAAGCCTCCATAGAAAGAGTAAAGGTAAAAACCTACACAACTATTGCAATAAATTAAAAGAACACTTGCTTGTCTTGCAGACTTGAATTTCTTTGTCTTGTGATTTTTTGTAATCCTTAAAATGTGACATTTCTTGACTGACTGTATTTCACTCCTGAACCCCTTAAAGGGACACCGTTGTGATTTTTATGGTGTAGGTTTATTTCTAAATTACATTGTTTATACTGCAAATAATTCACTGCACTATATAATATTTTATTCCTGAAGTATATATGTTTTTAGTTGTAATATTGTTGCATAGGCAGCCATCTCCGGTCATTTTGCTTGATCCTGTGCTTTCCGAAAGAGCCAGCACTTCATGATGGAACAGCTTTCAGGCAGGATATTGTTCCTCCTCATTGTAACTGGAGGAGTCATAGTGGGACTTGGATTTTTACTATTGAGTGCTATTCTTCTATAAACCAGGGAGCTGTTATCTGGTTACCTTCCCATTGTTTTGCTGCTGGCAGGGGAGGAGCAAAACAATGGGAAGGTAACCAGATAACACTGCAAGTACTGCTACACTGCTAACTTGCAGTGTAGCAGTAAAAAGTGAAGTTTATCAGAGCACAAGTCGCATGACAGGGTGCAGCTGGATATCCGATAACATGTCCGCTTTTAAGATAAAATATTTAAAAAATCTTTTGAAAAAAATATTTCAGTGTAGAATTCTGCTGGAGCAGCACTATTAACTGATGTGTTTTCCTGAATGTAACATAGTAACATAGTAAGTTAGGCTGAAAAAAGACTCGCGTCCATCAAGTTCAACCTTTTTTTTTTTTTTTTTTTTTTTTTTGCGTCATGGCCTGCTCTTGTCCATACCTGCAAGTGGGGATATATATATGCTTTTCAATAGCAATGAGCTAAGTAAGAGCTAAGTACCACTCAGAGCTAACATAATGAAGGAAATAATAAAAGAAAGCAAATGTGTCAGTCCTAGTAAGCAAACATTTTTATGTTTTTAATGAGGAGGTAGTATTTAGCAATGGAAATTATTTTGCAAATTTCTATCCAGTGGCATAACTAGATATATTACTGGACCCCACAGCAAGCTATGTCTAGAAGTTGACCAGTTTTACCAATATGTACATGAATTGGGACCTTGTGGGGCCCCTATACCTCCTGGGCCCCCCTGTAGCTGATGGGTGTGCTTCCTCAGTAGTTATGCCCCTGTTTCTATCAAATATATATACATATATTATATATATATTTTATTGTAGTGTAGGGAAACTGTTGCAAGTTGTGATGGTAGGTGCTCACTATAGGTCTTCTGCCTGCACTGGAGACATAGTTGTAGATCAGGGGTCAGCAACCTTTACTATCATTTTGCCACCTCTTCCACTAAAGAAAAATAGTCTGGAGCTGCAAAACATAACACCGCTTATAAACTTTTAAAAGTTTTAACCTTTTTTTTTTTTAATTTTAACTGTTCCAACAACAGAATGCAACAAACAAAAGTGCATGTGTAGGCCTACTTTGAAATATATATGCGTCATATCTACATCGATAACCCTCACACCTGCTGCAGCCAGGCTCTGGAGGCTTCTCCCTTGTATTGAGTGTGTGACCGCGGTAAGGACCATGATGACCTGGAACGTCTATACAGCCTGCTGGCAGCTTTCCACGGTCATACACTCAAGAAGCCATCAGCAGGAGCGAGGGCTGTATAGACTACATGACAAGACTGCAAGGAGGATGAAGAGCCGCATGAGGCTCTGGATCCGCGGGTTGCCTACCCCTGTTGAAGATAAACAAGAAATGCAGCTGCACACAATCCGTTGCAAATTCAGTGAAGCATTTAATCAGGCCTCAAAATAACATGCAGGCAGTGTTGTGTGCCCCACTATGCCCTTTTTTTCAAGTCTAAACCCAAAGTGACAAAAATTAAGATTTAAAGACTAAGTAATGGGTGGGTTAAATCATTCCAACCCCTAATTAGTGACATCACAGAACCCCTCTCCAGAGTCAAATATGTTCATATCATGAAATTGAGCCTGTTTCCATTCTCTTCTTTTAGGTTTCAAAAGCATCTGCCGATCTCATGCGCTACTGTGATGAACATGCCAAGAATGATCCTTTGCTTATGGGAATCCCTGCATCAGAAAACCCCTTCAAGGATAAAAAGCCTTGCATTATATTGTAGTGTTATAGTTTCTGGTGAACATCCTTTTTTTTTTTAACTTTTGTCTCTTTCCAACACCAACCATATCCTAACTGAAATCATTTTTCAGTTTCTGTTTTCCACTGGAGAAACAAAATGGGTACAAAAATGATATACCAATGATTCTTTTATATAGTCTCCCTTTATAGCTTTCTTGCACATGGGAACAGATTTTTTTTTAACCAAATGCTATGGTCTGAGTGAGGTGGATACATACAGTATTTGTACTTGTCCATTTTAAACCTTGCTAGAAAAACTGAAGTAAGACCAATGTTGCCTCAACTTGCTGCACAGGTTTATCATTGCAGGCGAGCAATGATGTAGGTTTACGATGAGACGCAATTCACGCTGAATCCCCTTATGCAGATTCAATCCAAATGTCAATCGGCAAGCCATGGACCATTAGCATCCTTGTCCCTCTTTCTAAGCCTTTGTATACTAGCTCACTATAGGCTGCTTCTCAGGATCCTGCAAAAGCCAAATTGTGTTTGTACCAACTTAATGAATGTGAAAGCAACATTATTTTCAACAGATGTATCTTTTGTATTGCTCTTTGGTTTAATATCTACCAACCATAATGTGTGATATTTATAATAGTTTACCTATATTTTGGCTCATGTCATGGAGCAGGAAGTATATTTGTTAATGGAGCTGCTGGAAGTGGAGGGCAAATGTTTTATTACACCTGGATCTGGGTAAATTAGGAATGTTAGACCTTCCTAGAAGATGGATTACCATCAGCTGGGGGGTGGGGTTGTCATCTCGGCATAAGTGCCTACGGTTAAGTACAGGAGCAAGCCTTTCTGAAACAAATGGGACTACCCATGCAAGTGGCAAGTGGTCTATCAGAATAATACAAAGGTAGCAACTTATTGAGAGTGAAAATGTGTTTTTTGTTGTTTTTTTTTGGGCCAAGTTAACATGTATGCTCTAAATTCATATTTTAGAACAAAAATCTACAATGCCAATATAACATTCCTGAAGGGTAGTTGGAGACCAAGTTTTTGGTTTACCCTTGATGGAGAACTTAGGTGTCATGCTGAGCGGAGATGCCAAAACCCTTCTAGTAGAAACCCTTCTAAATACAGCCTGAGATGCACAACTCTTCTGCTCAAAACCCTATACACTAGAAACTCAGTTTTTCTTTCTTTTTGTTTTACTTAAATGATTACATGACTTCACACAATATCATACATAAAGAGGATGCTTTATTACGGATTGCATTTGTATATGACCGTGTTTATTTTGTACACAATTGGCTTGAAAGATCTGTAATATTGAATGAAAGGCAAGCTTGACAGTTTATGCAGTTTGTTTACAGCATTATAAATGCTGCCACATATATGTAAGAAAAGGGGAAAGTGCATCAAAATGATATCCCGTAATTATTTCACTTTGTGCAATTGCTTTGGTTAGTTGGTTATTACCTTTTTTCCCCATCCTTTGAGGTTTTAGTCTTGTTCAGAGATCCCAAGCCTTTCTAGTTGTGCATCTGAGGACCAGGCACTTCAGGGGAAATCTAGTAGAGGATGTTAGGAGCAACATTGCTAATGGGGCTCAATGGGCTGCTAGGGTTTGATTTACTGGTGGCTAATTAAATACATTGGGTAATATTGGATTGGATAAATTGGATGTTTAAGGGAATTACTTAAGTTTCAAGCTGACGGCGTTAAATTAGGATGTTGGCATGGTTGAGCTTTGCAGTCAGCTGAGAAACATTCCAGTTTTAATAATGCAATGAGATTTCACATGTTTATTACTTATATCTACAGCTATTCTAATACAAACAAAGAAATACAGCGTCCTGAATTCTGTGATGCTTTTCGACTGTTGTGATTGGCTTTTAAACTATAAATATTAGGGCATCTCCGTCTGAAATAGGCAGAGGAGTGGGGTAAAAGTATAAAATAAATAATAATGGTATTTTGAATACGTAATATTGACAAACTGTGTGCTTAAACACTCTTTGTTTAATGTCTATTTGACAAAGCAAATCGCATATGTTTGCCACCAAAGATTTTTTTTCTTTTAATGTTTTATTTTTTTTACTGTACATAATTGTGTACCACTGAAGTATAAACACTGAGATTGGATACAATATCTAATTAGATTTAGTTGGTGAAAGCTGGGATTTCCACAAAAGCAACAGTCTAAAACTACATATACCACTGTATACGGAGTCCTTGTGGGGCCAGATGATTTAAAACCATTTGTGTATTTGTACTTCTTTCAATGCCAAGTAATAAATAACAGTAGAATTTCTGTTAATTATTGTTTGTGACAAAAAGATGGTGGATTAGTTAGATTGTACCAGTAACTCTGGAGTCCTGTAGGTTTCTTGTTTCCTCTCAGCTACTGTATGTGCAGTAATGGTCTGCAGGATATGCCATTGGTATTTAGTTAATAAGTATTTTTATATAAAAGGCAAATATTGCACTTTTACAATTGCCAGTGTGTGCTTAATTATTGAACTATAAGCCAGCCAAGTTAAACCTTTATTTCATGAAGCTTCGGCAATAAATTCACTGTTACAAACCCAGTATGCTCTAACAGCGGTGCTCTGAACCAATACCATGTATATTTTAAGTGTTTCCTAAAATGTTTCTAAGACGTATTTTTAGATTTTATGTTTCCTGTACAAATGAATTCTATATCCGTATTTGTGCATGGTCACTAAATGAGAATGATTCTATTTTATTAAGGTACAAAATCAAGGTAGGGATTGTAATATTTGAATCCACTATATGGTGTTTAGACTGTCTCGGGGGCAAGCAGAAGTAGCAGAGCTGTCTCTGGCAAGAAGAGACCATTTTCTTATATTTAGCAAGTTCTTTAAATGGGAAGAGGGGGTTTTGTTATTAATATTTTTTTTTTTTTTAAGATTATGCTCTATGTGCCATAGTGGGTAATGTTGTGTATGGTTTATATCCAGCTGTGACAGGTTAATGTATTCTATATGGATGTATATTCGATAGGGATGCTCAATATCCACTTAATGGAGTTCTTCCAAATCCCTGGATCTTTCATGAAAGATTTGACCAAACTCAGTCCGAATCCTAATTTGCAGATGTAAATTAGGGCGGCAAAGGAAAAGGCAGGAAAAAAGATTTTTTACTTCCTTGTTTTGTGACAAAAATTTGCATGATTTCCCTTTCCACACCTTGTTTACATATGCAAATTAGTATTTGGTTCAGCCATGCACAAGGATTAGGCCGAATCCAAATCCTGCTGAAAAAAAGTCGAACCCTGAACCAAATCCTGGATTCGGTGCATCCCTAATATTAGATTAGCTTTATTTTAATTACAGTACATAACTTCGACTTTGTGTTGGCTACCAATGTATAAATACCATTCTAGGGGAGGATTTAGATGTATTTAAGAAAAAATGATGTTCAGTTGTCAAACTGTTGTTTGCACCCTATCGATATATACTTTGGGGACAGGCCTCCAAATATTTCTTTTTAGAATATTTCTGATACCACTGAAGTAAGAATTGTTCTCGACCTGACCTCATGAACTGACACAAGCGCTTCTACTGTGTCTACAAATATATCCTTGGTACAAAGGTAAGATTTGTCAGTAATGCAGCAACAGTCACACTAAGACTAATGATAAAACTAATAATACAGTTATTTCCCTGTTCCATCTCGCTTACTGGGGTGCAATTTTGCTGGTTTTGTGAATGGGACAGAAATACTGAATCCTGTGGCTGTATAAAAATGTATGTAATTTTACCGATGACCGATTGAGTGCTAATCTAATGATGCATTTGGCAAATAAAAATGTCTGTATACCCAATATATGTTCACCTCTTGTTTTTGATGCCACACACGAATGGCAGATGAAGTTGGAATAAATGCTATGTAACATTTATGGGCTGTTTGTGGATTTGGGCAGCCAGCATGTTTGTGTGCACACACACACACGGGCATTTTTATTAAATGGCAGGATAATACAGCACATTTTGCCAGGCTTCTCTGTGTAAAAATGGCATAAAATGATTACACATTTTATCTTCGAGTGACTTGTGCAGGAAGCAGTGTAAAACTACGGAGGCAAATTTGGCATTCACATGGCGTAAAATTACACACAGAAGTAGAAAAATCCAAGGCACTCAGGATATAGCAAGCAAGGAACACCTTGCACGTTTGTTGCGGAAGTGAGCAACGTTTCGGGGTCACACCCCTTTGTCAAGCAATTACACACACCATGTGATATTTTACGCCATTTTTCCGACTAATAATTGATTTGTAATAGTAAAGAAAATGCAAATAAAAGAACTACAATACCAGTTGGATAACCAGATGGAACTATACACTAGACTATGGGACACCTGGATATTAAATAGACTTATTATTATATTATTATTACAATTAACTGGGCAATGGGCAGAGTCCCCCCCCCCCCCCC
>CM044438.1:64320626-64331080 GCA_024363595.1 Xenopus borealis
CCCCCCCCCCCCCTCCTGCCTACTCCTTTGCAACATGACATTTCCTCTGGAACTAAGCGTTTCAAGCTGGGATGCATTCATATCCATTCTAGGCTGTGTGTTGGACACCCCTGCTTTACAGAATGCAAAGAACTTTTAGGGAAAACAAATTACTGCAAGCAATAGAAATCACACACACTACAAATGATCTTCGCTTGTTCCTGGGAAATTGCAGAGAAATGCTTAAAAACCCACTCCCTGGATGTTTTTCTTTAGCTTGTGGTTGAATGTGCTCTGACTCCCAGTACAGGCATGGGACCTATTATACAGAATCATTGGGACCTGGGGCTTTCCGGATAATTGGGCTTTCTTTCCTTTATTTGGCTCTTCACACCTTAAGACTACTAGAAAATCATATAAAAATTAAATAAACACAATAGGCTGGTTTTGCTTCCAATAAGTATTAATTATATGTTCGTCTGGATCAAATACCAGCTGCTGTTTTATTAAATCAATTTAAAATGTTGTATTAATTGTTTATATGGGAGTCTACCTTTCCGTAATTTGTGAACTTTCTGGATAATGGGTTTCCGGATAATGGATCCCATGTCTGTACTGTTAATTATGCTGTATTGATTGCTACTGTTGATCTTGGACATTACAATGACATAATGTCAATCAATGTACATAGAAACGTAAGGGAAAACCTCAGCCATGTTGTGTAAATCTCTTTCATACTATGATGGATTACCAATAAAGGGAACTTTTTTTGTCAAACCTTCAGAAAGAAAAATGATATATTGGGGGGTTTCTGGACTTTCTATGGATTTGAATACACACAAGAAACAAGCCATTTCTTTACTGTTTAAATGGACTCCTTTTCTGTACAAATATACAAAGGAAAATCTAAACCTCAATGTATTGAAGTGTTGAATGTGATAATTCTTTTCCATTTCTGAACTTTGGTTGTAACTAATTTTATTTTGCTGGATTTGCAAACTGTCAAGCAGTTCAGTTGGCAGTTTCCTTCACATCGCCAGCTGGTGGGGCAAGGAGGCACCACTCTGCATGACTTGTAGCAAACCTTTTTGATTGCGTAACCAAAACATGCTGGTCTGTGAATTTTGTTTCCCCTTTAATTCTGCAGATATTTTTGTAAACTATATATTTTTTAAAATTTCATGAAGACATTTTCAAAAGAATTTATATTTGTTTCCCACATACCAACCCTTTATGTGCCATGGATAGGCACATCTAGTTCCTAGTAGTCTATCCTGCCAGAGATGCTTGATACCACTCAAATGTTATTAATCCTGGTTTTCTTTTTACTTTAAAGAGATACTGTCATGGGAAAATGTTTCTTTCATCTTTCAAAACGCATCGGTTAATATTGTTGCTCCAGAGGAATTCTGCACTGAATCCATTTTTAAAAAGAACAGTTTTTTTATATTTAATTTCTAGACATGGGGCTAGACATATTGACAGTTTCCCAGGTCATGTGACTTGTGCTCTGATAAACTTCAGTCGCTCTTTACTGCTTTACTGCAAGTTGGAGTGATATCACCAATCCCAACCAACCCCCCCCCCCCCCCCCCCCCCCCCCCCCTCCAGCAGCCTAACAACTACAATGGGAAGGTAACCAGATAACAGCTCCCTAACACAAGATAACAGCTGCCTGGTACATATAAGAGTGGCACTCAATAGTAAAAGCCATATTGTTACATTATGGAAGAGAAATAACAGCCTGCCAGAAAGCGGTTCCATTCTAAAGTGCTGGCACAAGTCACATGACTGGGGGTAGCTGGGAAATTGACATGTCTAGCCCCATGTCGATTCGAAATTGAAAATAAAATCTGTTTGCTCTTTTGAGAAATGGATTTTAGTGCAGAATTTTGCTGGAGCAGCACTATTAACTGATGTGTTTTGGGGGAAAAAAAAAGTTTTCCCATGACCGTATCCCTTTAACCTCTTCAGGACTGCAGGGATCTCATCTTGTGTTGCTAAGCAAACAGCTGTGCAAACCTTCATCAGCGGCAATAAACTGTGTAACATTTCCAAGTTATTGGTGTCAAAGCTTTGTTCAGTTTTAACGCTGTGTATAGATTTATTTTCATTTTTAACCTTTATAGCATTGTACCTGCAGACTACCCTGTGAATCTGCCTACCATACAGATGTCACTGCTGTAGCCAATTTCTTTTCTGTGTGTATTTTTGTTGGAGATATACCAACGACAATGTGCAAAGCTATTGACTAAATAGACTTTACAGGGAATATAATAAAGTGGTTTATCCCTGCTCTATATGGTGTTTGTGTTTATTGTTACATTTAGAGATTTAAATGTTCTCTAATCAAGATGAAAATAACTGTGGATTGTCAGGAGTTTGTGTCAGGCCCGTTAGCCCTCCCTTTTTATAATGTGCTACTGAAATTCCACTTCAACACCACTTTGTTTACTTGGTGCTTCCCACTTGGATGGCAATAATGACTTTTAAATAGCTGTAGGTAGGTGCCCTTTGCTAGTCCTCAGGATTGCTCAACAGCCTGTAGATATCAGGTCGTTTTAATTGCGCCAGGAACAGCTGCAAGACTGAAGAACTTATGTGCCATAAATGGGTTACACTAATAGTAGTCCTATGTATATAAGTAACTCACCGAGTAAAGGTGCACCACCCTGAGCCTTCAGCAAAGGGAGTGGTTCAAACCAGAAAGTTATAGAGCAGGCACTCGAGTAAAGGTAATCTTGTATAAGTAAAATTATATCCTATATACAGCCTTACGTGTTTCATGTTACCAACACAGGGAGCCCCATTTATCAAAGTCCGAATTTATCTCAATATTTTCTGAAAAAAACGCAGATCAAATCAGCACGTTTTTTTTTCCAGCTTATTTATTAATGCATTTCCCATAATCTTTGGGACCTCTCCCATTGACATATATGCAACCTCTGCAAGTCTGAGATGCCGGATTTTCGGATTTGGAATAATAAATACGGAAAAAAAAAATGTAATTCCAATTTTATACTAAAAAACAAAAAATATTTTCTGCATTCGGATGTTTAGTATATAACCCCCTTTGTGATAGGCTGTATGGGGCAGATTTACTAAATTCACATGAAGTATTCGAAGTTCGATCGAATTTTCAAAAACATTCGAATTTTTGAAGATCACTTCGACCAGTGAATTTTGTAAATTTGATTGAATCTGATAATTCGAATAAAAATCCATTTGAACACTTGACTGTGGAAGTACTTCCCCTTTAAATTTTTATTTGACCACCTAATTCGCCAGATCGAAGCTACCCAATTGGGTTTCTTTATTTTTGATCAAATAAAAAAAATTTTATCGATCGAAAAAATCATTTGAATCAATCGATCTGAACGATTTATCGATTGCGGTAAAATACTTCCCTACCTATTCACATGGCCAAATTTTGAATATTTTTCAATTCGAAATTCGACCAATGATAAATCTGCCCATAAGTGTTGGTAACACGAAATGCATAAGGATATATATATATATATATATATATATGGAATAATAAACAATTTTACTTATACCTACTGCCTGGTGGAATATTGCCTTTACTCGAGTGCCTGCTCTACAAATGGACTACAGAAGTGGTCTGTGATGGAAAAGGGAGATGATGATGTGAGACAGAGGAAATTATGCGCTGAATGTAGATACTATGAGGGGGCAATGCCTAGGCCAGACTCCGTTTAATACTGAATCTGTATATTAAGCTTATAATGCTTTATTTACATTGTGCCAACAGATTCCACATCACTAAACATAACACTGCTTTGAAAGCTTACAGTCTAGGGGTTGGGGGAGAAGTGATCAATATGGTATTAGTCAGGCCTGGCAATCTGTGGGTTCTGGCAAAAGCCAGAGGGACTACTGTAAGATTCCACAGACTCACTATTTATTGGGCCTGTGGTGGGATGTTTGTGCCTCTGTGTACTTTGAATGCCAGTGCCTATTTTGACTCCCAGCCCTGGTATTACTTTGTGGCAGTGTTGTTCAACAGAAAAGTGTTCTTCCAGACACATTATGCAGAAATTGGCATTTGTCTGTTTTGTGGAATATTGCAGAAGGGAGGTGGCGCAGAAAGGAAAGATTTCTCGGAAAAGATGGGTATTAAGGAAACCTTTGGTATCAATTAAGGAGGAGCTTCAAGGAAGTAATGTCTACAAAAATTGCCTCTGCTGTGGTCGTAGGGGGAGGTGAAAAGCAAGGATGAAAGTAGATCACAGGAAGAATTAAAGGAGTGCAAGTGTATAGAAGTTGTATATTGCGGTGTAGTACAGTAGTATTTTAAAATGTATTTCTGGAAGCCAAGGGCACGAGGAAACATTGGGCAACTTCGGTAAATAAAGAGCCTTGTGCTCTCCTGCTGGCGATTTTTCATTATAGCCAGTGGGAAGGCAGAGAGGCAGTTTGGGGAGATTGTCACCTCGAAGAAAAGGCAATTAGTCAGGCGACAATCTCCCTGAATGCCTTTACCCGAAGGACTTGTTTGCTGGAGGAAACAACTGGCCTTTGGTTCAAGAAGAGGTTGGGGAGAAGTTTTTTTTACATAATCATTACAACTTACCGCGGAGTGGTTTGCACAGTGTACAAAGCATCAGGCCGGACTGGCAATCTATGGGTTCTGGCAAATGCCAGAGGGCATAGAAAGTAACTATTAAAGGGATCCTGTCATGGGAAAAATGCATCAGTTAATAGTGCTGTTCTAGAAGAATTTTGCATTGAAATCCATTTCTCAAAAGAGCAAACATATCTTTTTATACAGTATTTCATTTTGAAATCTGACATGGGGCTAGATAGTCAATTTCCCAGCAGCCCCAAGTCATGTGACTTGTGCTCTGATAAACTTCAATCAATCTTTACTGCTGTATTGCAAGTTGGAGTGATATCATCCCCTCCCTTTCCCCCACCCAAGAGCCTAACAAAAGAACAATGGGAAGGTAACCAGATAACAGCTCCCTAACACAAGATAACAGCTGCCTGGTAGATCTAAGAACAGCACTCAATAGTAAAATCCCATGTCCCACTGCATACTATTCAGTTATATTGAGAAGGAAAAACTACAGCCTGCCAGAAAGCAGTAACAAGTGCTGGCACAAGTCACATGACCAGGGGCAGTTGGGAAATTGACAAAATGGCTAGTCAGATTTCAAAACTGAATATAATAAAATCTGTTTGCTCTTTTGAGAAATGGATTTCAGAGCAGAAGTCTACTGAAGAAGCACTATTAACGGATGCATTTAAAAAAAAACATGTTTTCCCATGACAGTTTTCCTTTAAGTGGGCTGGTGGGGGCTGTTTGTCCCTCTGAGTAGTAGGAATGGCAGGGCCTATTTTGAATCTCAGTCCAGTCCTGCACAACATTAAATTTGTGATTCACGCAATAGCCGACGGTTACTGCATTACCGATTTTGTAGTCTGTTTCTTAGTGAAAACTGTCAAGTTGCTCAGCTCATCTTGACACCCCAAAGATGGTAGTACCTATTGCACTATTTAACCCATCCCAATTGCTTTGAAGTATAAAGGTTCTACTTGTACACACGTTTTGTACTATATATAGAAAGATTGCCAATTAGATTGGCGAGTGTAAACTGAAGCAGAGGAACACTTTCTAATTGGTTGCTGTAGCATGTGTTTTTTTGCTCAAGGCAGTGGCCAGACAAACATTTCTAGTAGCAGGTTAGGGAGGAAGCATAAACCCCCTCCCTGCCAAAAAAGAAATAGCTTATTTAATATTAGAAAGTGTAAGAGCAGTGAATGTGGAAGTAAGTCTCTCAATGGAGGCCATAAGTCCTGTCAAAAATGTCACCTTTCAGCTATAGAAGGTTCCTTAGAATAATGGCTGCTAGTGGGCACCAACAGATTTGATACCATCCCAATCAGTACTTACTTCCACAAGGAGGTTCAAAATGCTACTGCAGTCATGGGTGCAATTAGCCTTAGCAATCTGCCTCAATGTTTGCACAAGAATTACCCACACACTTCAGCCAATTAAAAAAAAAAAATAAAGTTTAATTTATAACAATACATTTTGCTTGTCTCAACAACTTCCTGCATAAGTCATTGTACCAAATTTCCTAAAGAATACATTAAACAATAGCATAAATAATTTAACATTTTATAAACCTAGAACAAAAATTAAAAACAATGTGCCTTTGACATAAAATTTTCCATTTCATATGGCAGCCTGAACTCTCTTCCAACCCTCCTTAATTCCAGGTTTCATCTTTTTGTCGATACTCATTGGTACAACTCTGCACGATTCTTTTTGACCAACAGTCCTCCATTTCCTAAGCGACCTCTGCACTGCTTCTGCCAAAATCCTCCCTTGTGACGTTTTATACAGGTTATTGAAATCCTTGCTTTATGGCAGAACCTGGTCCTGGAAAGTGTTTTTACTTTTCTTCTTGAAAGTAATTTTTTTTTTAAATTTCATTTAAACTGCAGTTAAATTAGGTTAACGCTGTATGTGATCATCGCTCGGGCAGGTTAATCACAGGCACCCATTGGTCCAGATAACGACTTTCTTTGCAGTAACACACCACTTCTTTGAGAGCAGGATCTTTGATCTGTAATTCATGTGGGTTCTGGAAGAAAAAATAAAAATAAATTATAGATCTACAAAAAAAACCACACTCAAATATGAATTTAGGTAGAATTTGTTTCTAATGGACACTGTGGCCAATGACCTACATTAATTACTACATGTCTTGTAATTATATACTCTATCCGCTGCTATAGTACATTAAAGAAGATGAAATCGCAGAGAGTTGATTTGAATTGGAACTTATTGATTAAGCCTCAGATAATAGTTTTTGGCTGCTGGGATACGATATCCAGAATAGGACATTTTTTTAATATACAAAAAGTAAAACAAAAAAAACTGTTTAGTGTTGATGTAGTAATCCATTTTCTAGAATGGGTACATTTCTCCCTGGGGGAATTTTTTTTTTTTTTTTTTTTAAATCTTGCATCATTGTTTCTGTCTTTCTGAAGCACCAAGAGTAAGGACTGGGACTGAAGTGAGTGTCACTAGCAAAGAACATGTTGGAACTAGTCGGGAGCCGGGAAACACCAGAGTTCAGATAAGGAAGTCAGTTGTCTATTTACAAAGCAGACTTTGCTCTCCAGTGAAATTACAGTAAAGTAATTGATCTTACATTAACGAAACTACTTTTCGGGGGGGGGGGGGCTGAGGAATGTCAGAGTCAAGTCAGTGCGTCACAGAGAAGCATGTGAACAGGGCAACGAACTGGCAATAGAAAGCAAGGGTAGGGCAGGCTTACAATGCCCTCTGAGCACCAATTGTTCATTTGCTATAGCAATCAGAGGGAAATGCAAGCACTGGGTGCAGTGTAGGTGTGGTTACGGTATAATCTGCCAGCAGTGTGTGTAGGTGTATGGCAGCAGTTCTAGAACTAGAAGGAACACAGGTGCAGCCTTTACAAGAGCAGGTTTGGCATTTCAAACAGCTTTGTCTTCTGATGTAGAAGATAAAGGAGAATGTGGTTTTAGCCTAGGAAAGCCAACAGAGACCTCTCTGGTTTCAGTAACTGTATATTAAATACACGGGTGCACTGTACAAATTAAGTTAAAGACTAAATTATGTCAATATAACAGTAAATACAATGAACAGAACATTCCTGTGCTGCAATTGTACATTTGAGTGGGCATTGTCCATGCATAAAGTCTTCCTGCAGGCAAACGGGAGCAATGCTACAACAGCTCCTACACAGTGGATTCTTTAACCAGAAACTGGAACTGCTCCCACCTGTACATGAAATTAAAAGTATGCAGAGAAGGAAAATAACTTAGAGTTAAAGCAGCCATACACGGGCCAATAAAAGCTGCCGACAGACTGAGTCGGCAGCTTATCGGCCCTCTGATGGCCTTACCTGATCGATATCCGGCCGAAAGTCAGCCCGATGTCAATCGGAGGGGACTAAAAATCCCGTTGGATCACAGCCACATCTGGTCGTTGATGTACTCCTGTGATCGGCCGTCTGTACCTACTCTGATTCAATCATTGGGCCCTAGTCGGATCACCCGATGTCGCCCATATCAGGGAGCGATCCGCTCATTTGGGGCAACATCGCCTTTAGAAGTGCTTTTTAAACAATGGTACTTTCTTATGTGCAAGAGTTTCACAATAGGAGGAAGCATTACTATTTATCTGGGAAAGTAGTGAGCATCCCGGCACTATGGCATTGCTAAACAATCAGTGTGTTGATTCATTCTTCAGCATTCAAATACAAATTAACAGGGTAAATGTAATGGAGTCACAGTTAAGCCATTTACAAAGCCCCTTGGTAATTGTCTTCGTATGCAAACCACAGAACCCACCCAAGCCCCTCCCTGCAGCCTTACACCAGTGTTACCTACATTGATTAGAATACAATGCAGATCAGCAGGTTCCCCTGGCTTCTCAGAAGCACCCAGGATTTCGGCCAGCCGACTCATGTTGCTCACTCTCAGGATGTTGATGTCATTCTCACAGCAAAATGCCTGGATCAGGGTGAAGTGGATCTGTAAAGCCACATCCTGATTGTCTTTGTCGTCCGTAGCCAACAGACAAAGCACAACATTGTCTGGGTCCCTGAGAAAACAAGAGGTGTAAAGAAAACATTCAATTGTGAGCCTCTTATCAAAACACAGTGCTATATTTATTAGAAACTGCCGTTACTGTACATAGGATTAGGTGTTCCCAAAAGCTAAGTGGAATTAAGTAGTCCGTCTTTAAGTTAACTTTTTGTATTTTATAGAAGGCCCCACGCTTGAAAGCTTTTCAACTGGTCTTCATTCTCCCCCCCCCCCCTTCCGGATCTTTCCAGCTTGCAGTTTAAAATTCAATCTTGTAATTGGGGGGGGGTCACTGATTCAGACAGCTAAAATCCTAATGCTCTTTAAGTCTACAATTTTACTTACTTATCTTTCTATTCACACACTATTCAATCAATCACTGATTCAAAGTACTGCCTGGTTGCTAAGGTAAACAGGAGCCTGGTAACCAGATAAACACAAAACACCCAAACCATAAAATATGAAGTTGAAAAGCAGAATGTCTCAGACAATTTTATAAAAAGGTAAACATTCCCTTTTAAAATGCTTTTACTAAGTTTGAGTCCTCCGTCTGAAGAAAAGGATTCCCACAAAAGACTTGATCTCAACATTCATTTTATGTAGAAACAACAGTAACGCTAAAGGTTAGGGAGAAGTAAGAAGTCTACATACACATTAAGAAGTTTTGCAGCCTCGTACACCCCAACGGTGATGGTCCTCTGCAGTTTGGCTTTATGAAGTACATCCTCCAACGCGTTTCCAACGGATTCCATCCTGACAATGACCCAAAAAAAACTCATGAGCATCTGAGCAAACGTGACTTATGAGCTATTCCCTACAGCATCTTAATTATTCACTAGTCACCAGCCATGCACCAAGTTCAATAACAATAATAAACACTTATTAAATCTCTTAGGCACATTTTTACAAACAAAAAACTTCACTCAGCCTCAAGTGGGAGGTTTTAAAGCCCCCCCCCCCCAAGCACCGCTGGGTTGTGTGGGATGCTGGGAACTGTAGTCCAATATATACAAGGAGGGACACAGTTTACAGTTTAAATACCTCCCTTTATGTATTTAGCATGAAGATGACTATTTGCATGGCAAGGCGATGACTACACATATGGGAGGCTATACTGCTGGCCACTGCACTCAGAACACAGGGTCGCAGATACACAGCAATGCTTCCAAGCTGCACAATCCATCTGCATTGAACCAACAAACTAATGTGTGAAGCAGGCAAATCCTTCAATGTAGCCAAAACTGCAGCACACAGGAGCATAGCCTACTACACCCTCCCCACTATACTTACTTTCCAATGCTCTGATCCCCAGACAGCTGCTCCTCCAGAGTCATATTATACCGCTGCGCACGTTGCACTACTCCGTAGCTCTGCACAGATAAACTGGACGCTGAGGCTAGCGAGTCTCTTTCCGGGCACTGGGAAGTTTCACCTCAGTTCTCCGAATTGCTGCCGGATCCACACTAGCTCAGCACTATCCCGTGTTCTTTACTTGCTGACTCCACACACACACTATTCTCACATGCTCTCTAGCCCGGCTTCATACGCACACACTCATCCAACCACAGCTCCCCTCATTTGTGTATAACGCTGCTGATTGGTTCATGTAAATCAAGCCGCCTGTCATACACGTGACCTCCTCTGCTGCTTTGGGAACCGAGAGAATATGGGCGGGCCGATACTTACCGCCCAGTCTTGTAACTGGCTGACTACAGTTTCCAGGTGCTGTTCATAGTGTAAATAACCCTTTCACTGCTGAGAATGATGCAAAATAAAACCAGCAGCACTGGTAAAAGTGAACCCCTCCTGGGAATAGGGATGGCGCGAACTGTTCGCCGGCGAACTAGTTCGCGCGAACATCCGGTGTT
>CM044438.1:64338825-64382749 GCA_024363595.1 Xenopus borealis
TGGAAGTTCGCGAACATGTTCGCGAACTTTTTTTCGGCGGTTCGCGCCATCCCTACCTGGGAATGATGGAACTTTACAGATTGTGATGGACCTTTAACAATTGCACTTTTTAGTTAGTCCTTTAAACAATCCTCCCAACTGTCCCTTTTTTGGAGGGACAGTCCCTCAACGCGCAGTCTCTCAGGGCTAGACCACACAGGAAGATTCAGGGAGAATAGTCACCTGGCGACTAATGGGTGCTTCTTTGGGGCGACTAATCTCCCTGAATTGTTTGCCTGTGTCGCCTGCGCCTATTCATACGCAGCCCTGCATTTTCCTAAGTCACTGAAAATTGCCCCTTGAGGCAATTTCGAGCAACTTAGAAAAATGCAGTGGTGAGTGTGAATAGGCGCAGGCGATTCTTCATTGAAGCAGGGGGAGATAGTCGCGAGGCGATTAGTCGCCAGGACTAGCCCTCATTTGTACTGGAAAATCCCTCTTTTCTGCACTGAACAGCCAGAAAAAGAAACAACATTTCTAACTACATCGCTACGAAACAAGTTGGCACTATAGAAATATATGTTAATAACTTAATTGGCTTTTGGCTGAGAGCCCAGAATAGCTAACAGGTGCAAATAAGAGGCTTTGTAACAATTTTGACATAAGAACATAAGTATTTGTAACAGTTTAGATAAGGAGAAATATTTTCAAACTTTCATGACCTGCAAAATGTTTTAAAATTAACATGGTTAAGGGGGTGTGGCCATAAAAATGGGCATTGTCAAAAAAAATTAGCCACACTACAAGAAAAAACTATTTTTGTCCCTCTTTTTACTTCCAAAATGTTGGGAGGTATGCTTTTACCACTGCAAAAACAACCCCTGCTTTGCCAAACTGAAGGTAAGAGCGGGCAAGGTATTTACTTTCCAAAAGTTGGAAAGAAAGTGTACTATGATTTTATGTGTGCATTCATTGATGCAGCATCTCTTCAGTGGTGCATTCACCTCATTAAAGGGGTTGTTCACCTTTGAGTTAACTTTTTGTATGATGTAGAGAGCAATATTCTGAGACAATTTACAATTGGTTTTAATTTTTATTATTTGTGGTTTTTGAGTTATTTAGCTTTTTATTCAGCAGCTCTCACTTTTGCAGTGTCAGCAATCTGGTTACTGGGGTCAAAATTACCCTAGCAACCATGCACTGATTTGAATGAGAATGTGAAATATTAATAGGGGATGGTTGGAATAGAAAGACGAGTGATACAAAGTAGCAATAATAATAAACGTGACGCTTTAGAGAGGATTTGTTTTTAGAGGGTGTCAGTGACCCCCTTTTGAAAGCTAGAAAAAGTCAGGAGAAGAAGGCAAATAATTCATAAACTATAAAAAATAAATAATGAAGACCAATTGAAAAGTTGCTTAGAATTGGCCATTCTATAACATACTAAAAGTTAACCTGAAGGTGAACCACCCCTTTAATAGCACCAAGTTTATTTGCCAAAAGTTTATATTTTCACCTTAAATAGTGAAATACTTTTTATTGCTAGTATAATAGAGCATTGCCTTAAAGGGATCCTGTCATGGGAAAAAAAAATTTTTCCAAAATGGATCAGTTAATAGTGCTGTTCCAGGAGAATTCTGCATTGAAATCCATTTCTCACAAGAGTAAACCGATTTTTTTATATTTCATTTTGAAATCTGACATGGGGCTAGACATATTGTCAATTTCCCAGCTGCCCCAAGTCATGAGACTTGTGCTCTGATAAACTTCAATCACTCTTTACTGCTGTACTGCAAGTTGGAGTGATATCACCCTCGCCCCCCCCCCCCCCCCCCCCCAGCATCCTAACAACAGAACAATGAGAAGGTAACCAGATAACAGCTCCCTAACACAAGATAACAGCTGCCTGGTAGATCTAAGAACAGCACTCAGTAGTAAAACCCAAGTAGCCATATTTGGCTCCCCCGCAAACTTTTTTCATGTTTATGTTTCTCTCCAACTTCTTTACATTTGAATTTGGCCCATGGGTAAAAAAGGTTGGAGATCCCTGCCTTTAATGATTGCTTTCCCAATTAAGGCTCACTTCATTGGGAGTCCCTATATAAGTTTCTGTAGATAGAGTTGACACCCTGCTGGTATTTCACAGGTCTAGCCGGTAAAACACCTACCAAGGCTGAGGCCGGTATTATGAATTTACAGATAATGCAGTTGGCGGTAAATTTCTAATACCCTTTACAAAAAGCCCAGTGGCGTAACTACCAGGAGAGCAGCGGGTGCAATTGCACCAGAGTCCGCTCCCTCTTGGGGCCTGACGGAAAGGCTAGGAGAACTCCAATGCGCAATTCATAGAATTCATAGAGCCCTATAGGGGGGCCTGGGTGCCAATCCTGCACCAGGGCCCACCAGCGAGTAGTTACGCCACTGAAAAAGCCCTTGTCCCGCCCCCCAATTCGCGTACAACTTGCCTTTTTTTTCAGCATTGCGCGATGTGACTCCTTCCCCTTTTGCATCACGTGATGTGACTACACCCCATCTTGCATCACGGAACACCCCTTTTGTTCCTGTTTCCCCACCAGCCGTAAAAACTTTAAGAAAAGGGGGCAACTGGCCTAGCCGGTAAAACACCTGCCAAGGCTGGGGATGGTATTACGAATCTACCATCAATGGAGTCACCGGTAAATTTCTAATACCCTTAAAAAAACCCTTGGCCCGCCCCCAATTGACGTAGAACTTACCTTTTTTCCAGCATTGCATGATGTGACTCCGCCCCCTTTTGCATCACCTGAAGACTACAACCCATTTTGCATCATGGAACATCCCTTTTGTTCCTGCTCCCCCCACTTGGCGGGAAAGACTTCAAGAAAAGGTGGCAACCCTATCTGTAGATGACATCATTTATTTCAATTTGCCCTCTACTAATCCACATGGCATACATTCACATCATGGAAGAGTCCATGCCTACTGCTCTACTTGGTTGTTGGAGTAAGTAACTGTTAATGGGATATACACTGCTACAGCCTATGTTACTAATGAATATTCACCAAACTGTGTAGATAAACTATAATTATTATTCTAATATTAACCTGTCTGATATAAGTAATTCTAAAACTGTATTTCTACAGCGCCAACATATTGAGCGGCACTGCTTCATTGGGAGAGCAATAATAATAATTTGATTCACAATTGGAAAAGAATAAAAGAAGCAGAGACTTTCAAAGAATGTAAGCACAATGGTAAATAGGGTGTTATCAGAAATCACTGTGTCAGTAGTAGAAGAGAATGTAAATAAGTGTTGTAAGTAACTGATGTACTTGTCCTGTCATTTCTGGAACCCTGATCTGAAAGCCTGTATCCCAAGAGCAAATTATTTGTGGATGTTGACATATTTTACCAATATTTATTGAAACTGTATATAAATTAGGGCCTTGTGGGACCCTTATACCCAGTGCTGGACTGAGAATCAAAATAGGCCCTGGCATTTCAGGTACACAGAGGCCCAATCATCCCACTTAGAGGCCCAAACAGTCCCCACCAGCCCACTAAATTGTGACTTTCTATGGCACCTTATAGCAGCCCCTCTGGCATTTGCCCTAACCCACAGATTGCCAGTCCGGGCCTGCTCATACCTCATGGGCCTCCAAGCAGCCACAGGGTCTGCATCCTCTGTTACTATGCCTTTGATCTCATTCCATTTGTAGGTCACCGGCCTGGACTGGAAATTTGTGGATTCTGGAAAACAGGGTGGCTGCTGTAAGATCCCATAGCCATTCACTATTTATTGGGCTGGTGAGTCTCTGTGTACCTGAAATACCAGGGCCTATTTTGAATCCCAATTTGGATCTGATCATAGGAATGGCCAAAAATTCAGAGATTCCAGAACAAACTTTAGTTGTTCGTTCCATGCAGTTCAATAGATAATGTTATCATTTCCCCATATGGCTTACATACTTAATTTTTCTATATATTGGTGTATATTATTCTGTGTTGACTTGATGCCTGAGTTTAATGGAAAGAACTCATATTGCTGTGTATAGGTAAATTAATCCTGAGACACAGAACAGTGACTGCTACTTGCCATACTATAAGGTACATTAGTACACTTGAATGAATTCATAATGCCATACCCAAACATCCATCATTTATTGTTTCATAAATCCATAAAAGGCTATTATCATGCTCTTCAAAGGGGATGTGAAGGTAAAAAAATAAAATACAATTTTTACTTTCTTTAATGAAAAAGAAATATATCCAATATACTTTAAGCTAAAAAATGTGTACCATTTTTATAAGAAACCTGACTTTATGCAGTGAAATTCCCCCTTCGTTGTACTTGCTCTGACTGCTGCAGATAGGAAACTTCAGACGTTCCCTAAGGGCTAGAGCAGACGGGGAGATTCGGGGGCATTTTGTTGCCTGGCGACTTGTAGCCGCGACTTGTAGCCCCCGAACCTCCCCGAATAGACAGGTCCTCGCGAGTCAATTTGGAGCGATTCCACAAATCGCGCCGCTGCGTGTGAATAGGCGCAGGCGTTTTCAAGTAACGCCGGTGCGCCTTAGGACCTGTCTATTCGGGGAGGTTCGGGGGCTACAAGTCGCGGCTACAAGTCGCCAGGCGACAAAATGCCCCCGAATCTCCCCGTCTGCTCTAGCCCTAAAGCTGGCCATAGATGCAAAGATCTGCTAGTTTGGCGACATCACCAAACAAGCGGATCTTTCCCTGATATACCACTACAGGGCTATATCGGGGTAATATGAACATTCAGCCATATGGTCGAACGATCAGATTACGATGATGCCAAAGGGCTCCGACAGGTCAGTTGGGAGAAAATCAAACCTTCCCAATCAATATCGTGGCCAGATATAGATCAGGAAGAACTGTCGGAAGCCCCCATACATGGGCAGATAAGCTGTCAAATTGGTCTAAATGACCGATATTGGCAGCTTTATCTGCCCGTGTATGGCCAGCATAACTGCTCTGCAGGGGAACGATCTTACTTTCAAACAGCAGGGGGAGCCTCCCACCTTACTTCCCACAACTCAAGCAGCTTTGTTTGTTTCCCTGTAGAGCATTCAGCGACCGTGTAGATATTTGTATCTGCAGACCCAGTGCAGTCTGCATATTCTGATTATTAATCAGTCTTGCTGTATTGGCTTCTATGGCAGATATTATTTGACTTGTGCTGTTTTGATCATTTATGATGATCCCTAAGCTTAACGTCCCAACTAAGGTTGCCACCTTTACTTGAAAAAAATACCGGCCTTCCTATATATTTATCTTTAACATTGGGATCAACCATTAAAAATACCAGCCAGGCTGGTAAAATACTGGCCAGGTGGCAACCCTAGTCCCAATTAAAGCCCAGACCACACTGAGCGTGTGCATAGTCTTGGTATTGCAAAGATTTTTAACAGTTACAAGATGACAGCCCCCTGCACCAACCTTGAAAACATAAATCATTTGTTTAATTAGGCTTCTGGCACAGTAAGTTCATGTTTATAAAATACAGCATTTCTTATAAGTTAATGAATAAGCTGTAAAAAGTACAATGCCACCTACATAACAGAAGCCTTGTATGTGTTCATGAGTCTGATGGGCACTGTAATCTCCTATCCAACAATGGAGAATGTAAATCACAAACCCAGGACAAAAATGCCCCGAGCTATTAGAAACTAAACACGGCTTCAACTGTATGGGAAATCACGTACCCGCTAGTACACGGCCGGGTTACGTCACACACGCGAACTAGGGCACTTGGGATAGCGTAACGAGGAAACAGCTGCAGTTGTTTCCATGCCGACTTAAGGTCCCCATAGATGCAAAGATCTTTCTCTGCCGAACGACCGATCTTAGCGAAGTCCGACCAATCTGTCAAGTTATCGTGTGGTTAGTGGGATACAAACTATCGTACATCTTACGATTTTTCATCTGACATTGGTCTGAAGATTGATTGGCCAGGTTAGAAAATCTTTATCGGTCCCCATGCAATCTACCTATGTTTGCAGGGCTCTAATCCTTCAGTTTTGCTGGTAATATCGCCTGAAAGCAGAATTGAAAGAGCGCGGGTAACCAGGCTGGGAATGAATGAAGGAGGTCACGTGCACCCTGGGCTTCTCATTCGTCCAGAATGCAAATATATTAAGAATGTCAATGTTTTGGAGGTTGAGTGCCAAAGAAGCCATGAGACAGTAACAGCATCCCCCATACCTCCCAACTGTCCCTTTTTCAGAGGGACAGTCCCTCTTTTTACAGCTCAACCTGCAGTCCCTCATTTGTACTGGAAAGTCACTATTTTCTCTGCACTGAGCAGCCAGAAAAAGAAACAAAGTTTCTAACTTAATTGGCTTTTCTCAGAGAGCCGAGAACAGCAAATAAGATACTTTGTAACAATTTTGAGAAAAGAAGTAATTGTAACAGTTTAGATAAGGAGAAATATTTTCATACTTTCATAACCTGCCAAATTTTGTAAAATGAGCATGGTAATTAGGGGGTGTGGCCATAAAAATGGGCATGGTCAAAATTTTTTGCATCGCTACCTGCAGAAAAATTTTGTCACTCTTTTTACTTCCAAAATGTTGGGAGGTAAGACCCCTTCCCTCTTGCAATGTCCGTCCTCACAGTGCTGAGGCACAATCACATACCTCCCAACTGTCCCTTTTTCAGAGGGACAGACAGTCCCTATTTTGACAAAGCAACCTGCAGTCCCTCATTTGTACTGGGAATACCTTATTTTCTCTACACTGAACAGCCAGAAAAAGAATCAAAGTTTCTAGCTTACTCATACCTCCCAACATTTTGGAAATAAAAAGAGGGACAAAAAAGTTGTTGTGTGTATCACAGCAAATGTTGACCATGCCCATTTTTGTGGCAACACCCCCTAATAACCATGTTCATATGGCAGGTTATGAAAGTTTGAACATATTTCTGTGATTTTTTTTTTAGTTATTTATATTACAGTTTTGCTAATAAAGGTGAATTTAAGCTGTGAGTCTAACTTTTCCAATGGGACCTGTTATATCTTATATTGTTAAAATTACTTATTTGCTTATCTAGAAATTGTTACAAAGTATTTTATCTGAACCTCCTGGCAGTTCTGGGCTCTCTGCCAAAAGCCAATTAAGTTAGAAACTTTGTTTCTTTTTCTGGTTGTTCAGTGAAAAACAGGACTTTACAGTACAAATGAGGAACTGCAGGTCTGTCAAAAGAGGGACTGTTCCTCTAAAAACAGGATAGTTGGGAGGTATGACTTAATTGGCTTTTGGCAGAGAGCCCAGAACAGCAAAGAGTTGCAACGAAGATACTTTGTAACAATTCTGAGATAAGAAAATTAGTAATTGTAACAGTTTCATAACTGCCAAATTTTGTAGAATGAACATGGTCATTAGGGGGTGTGGGCACAAAAATGGGCGTGTTGTAATAAAATTAGCTGCGCAATGTGTGAAAAACATTTTTGTCCCTCTTTTTACTTCCAAAATGTTGGGAGGTATGCAATCAAACTGCTGCTCGAAGAAAGACGTTTCTCTACTGCGCTTTCCTAAATGTTCTCTTACGGTATAACTGGAAGTTCTTGCACACCCCTGATAACCATGTTCATTTTACAAAATGTGGGAGGTTATGAAAGTTTAAACACAATTCTGTAGTTGTTATGTGTTATTAATAGTTTTGCTAATGAAGGTGAATTGCCCTTTAAGATGCAAGTCCGTTTCCCCAAGAGACCTGCTTATCGTAAATTGTTACAATCACTTATTTGCTTATCTTAAATTGTTACAGAAGTATCTACATGCACCTCCAGGCTGTTCTGGACTCTCCCAAAAGCCAATTAAGTTAGAAATGTTGTATCTGTCTGGCTGTTCAGTGCAGGAGATCAAAAAGAAACTTGGGACAATCCGGGACTGCAGGCTGAGCTCAAAGTTGTGATGTCCGGCTCTTAATGGGACAGTTGGGAGGTATGATTGGGTCCTACATCAAAATCATTTTATAGCAACTCCTAAAAAAATGTAAAAAGATATTGAACTTTATTATGAATTAGTGCCTCTGGTAATCAGGCAGTAAGTGTGTTAAAGGACAAGGAAAGTCTAAAATAGAATAAGGCTAGAAATGCTGTATTTTGTATACTAAACATAAACATGAACTTACTGCAACACAAGCCTAATCAAACCAATGATTTATGCTTTCAAAGTTGGCCACAGGGGGCTGTCATCTTGTAACTTTGTTATACATCTTTGCAAGACTAGACTACATACACATGCTCAGTGTGATCTGGGCTTCTTAGGGATCATCATAAATGATCAAAACACAAAGCTGCTTGAGTTCTGCATGGCTGGTAAGTAAGGCAGGGGCTCTCCCTGCTGTTCATAAGTATGATTATTTACCTGCCAGAAGTTAGGGACCATCTGACAATTCCTATCCACAGCACTAAATGAAGGGAGAATGTCACTGCATACAGTCAGGTTTCTTATAAAAACGGTACACATTTTATAATTAAAGGAGATTTCTTTTTCATTAAAGAAAGTAAAAACAGGATTTTATTTCTTTGCCTTTCCTTGCCCTTTAAGGCTGGGCAGAGCAGGTGCTTACCCTCTCTACCTGCACTGTATCAGTGGCCGCTGGGTCTGCTGCACCTATATCTAGGTTTCTTACATTTATGAGAGAAAATGCGTGGTTAGTATATTATAGAATGGCTACTTCTAAGCAACTTTTCAGTTCTTTTATTTATCATTTTGTAATTATTTGCCTCTTCCTGATTCATTCCAGCTTTCAAATGTGGGTCACTGAACCCATCTAAAAAACAAATGCTCTGTAAAGCTACAAGTGTATTGTTAGTATTACTTTTTATTTCTCGACTTTCTATTCAATCCCTCTCCTATCCAATTGCTTATTCAAATAAATGCATGGTGGCTGGTTGGTAGCCCAACTTTCGAATTAGTGTTTTATAACGGCATAGACACACGCTCAGATTTGGGGAGATCTCTTTTTCAGGCATCTCCTAACTGCCTTCCCGTCGGCTAGACTGTAACTTCAGAAAACAAATCGATCCGAGTGTTATCCCGCTGCCAATTACCCTCTAGCCAGCGGGAAGGCAGTTCGGGGAGATTAGTCGCCCAAAGAAGAGGGGTGTTTCTGCCCTAATGGTAACAAACAAACAAAATTTAAAGTAGGGCATTTGAGATAATGTAATGAAGAAACAGCTGCAGTCATTTCCATGATGACTGGATATTTATTGTTCAAAAACACAAAATCAGTTTCACTTTAGTACTTCCTGTCACTTCCTGGTCCCGCAGAATAAAAGAGGAACTGATAAAATAAATGATAATGAGACATTCTATTACATGCTAAAACTTCCTAAAAGTTAATTCAAAGGAGTTGTTCACCATCAAATTAACTTTTACTATGGCATAGAAGGCTATATTATGGGACAATTTGCAATTCATTTTAATTCTTTTAATATTTCTGTTTATTTAGCTTTTTGTTCAGCAGCTTTCCAGTATTCAATTTCAGCAATCTGGTTGCTAGGGTCCAAATTTCCCTAGTTTACAATTTTGAGGTTCCTTAACTTGCAGACAAACTTGCAGAACTTAACAACACATCATTAAATAAGAAGCACACATTTCTATTCATGTTTGATACCTAGCAGACTGCAACCCAGAAAATTGATCACAGACAGGATTTTTTTTCAAATGATGTGCTCCTGTCATAGCACATACAGACGCAGATTATGGCTCAAAAATGCTACTTTCTTTTTAGCACCAAAAGCCATTCTGTGTACACTGACCCAGTCATTGGACATTCTGTTCCAGTCATTCAGGAAGCCATTAGATCAACATTTGTGACACTGGCCCTAATGTGCAAGTTCTGCAGCAGCTGAACTGTACCACTACTGACTGGTCTATTGAAGCCACCATGTACTCTGCTAGATTTAAAGTGTTGAAGTTAAACTGAAAATAATAAACAGGCCAGCAAAAGTATTTGTGTGTAGCTAATAAAAGCTTGTCAGACTGACTCAGCAATATACAGTAATGAATCATAACATGCAGATCAAACAGACATATCCATTTGCTAATTTCAGGTATAGAGGCTATATTCATACCACTGTTTCCTCTAAGGTCAGGTATGGCCCTCTACGGCATTTTTATGATCCCAGTTCTATAGATTTCTTGTGTGTATGCATATTTTTATTTATATAGTGCTACTTATGTATGCAGCACTTACAATATCCTATCCTACATGTTAAAAAATTGGTGAGGTCAGGGGCTTTCCATAAACGTTAAAAAAAAAAAACACAAAAAAAAAACAGCACTGGTGGCCATGGCTGCCCCCTACAAGTTAGAAAAACAAATTGGTGGACAGGGTCCCCCCTACAAGTTAAAAGAAAAATACAAGAGGTCCTCTGCACTCAACCCATTATCAATATATTTAAGACATTGAGACATTTTGTGCATACAGCTACTAAAAATGCCTTAGGGCAGAACTACACGGCAGACTTCCACGTTTCTGTCAGATCCGACGCTGGGTGACAAAACGGATCAGACAGGAACAAGGTAAAGTAATAGATAGTGTCGCAGGTTTGATCCAACATGACACAACTGTCAGATGAAAATGCTGCATCTTCATCCAACAGTCATGTCATGTCGGATCAACCCTGCGATCAACTTTACCTTGTTCCTGTCGGATCCAACTTGACGCGGGCGTTTTGTCGCCCAGCATTGGATCCGACAGAAATGCATGGAAGTCTGCCATGTAGTTCTGCCCTTACCCTTTAAACAAAACAGGGATTGTTTGTCCATATATTGCAATATATTTAAGCTGACCAACTACGTCAAAGTCATCCCATATCTGGCCAGTCCTATGCTCAACTAACATCTGATTCATTAAGAATTCTATTGCTTCATTATACATTTTACAAAGGGACTAAGTTTTACCTGCAACTTACTTGCTGCTTTCAAAGTAAAACTCCCAAACTTGGTTGCCCTTTTATTAGACACCAGTGGGATCACCTGACTATAGTTGGGAGGGGTGGGAGCTACAAGAGGGAGCTGGCCACTGCTCCAGTATAACTATAAGAAACAAGGGAAAGTTGTGCTCACCACAAATTTTTAAAACCATTTGGCAGAGGTGCAATGAGGCCAAAAATACATATAGACAAATGCAAGAGGTCCTCTGCACTCAACCCATTATCAATATATTTAAGGCATTTTGTGCATACAGATACTAAAAAATATAGACTTCTTGTATGTATATATATTTTTATTTATATAGTGCTACTTATGTATGCAGCACTTATAATATCCCATCCTACACGCCTCGCGAGTCAATTTGGAGCGATTTCAAAAATCGCGCCGCTCCGTGTGAATAGGCGCCGGCGTTTTCAAGTAACGCCGGTGCGCCTCAGGACTTGGCTATTCGGGGAGGTTCGGGGGCTACAAGTCGCGGCGAGAAGTCGCCAGGCGACAAAATGCCCCCGAATCTCCCCGTCTGCCCTAGCCCTTACATAACAGAACAAAACACTACTTGCTTTTCAGCTCTCTTTTGTTTACACTGACTGGTTACCCTGGTTACCAGGCAGTAACCAATCAGTGAATTGAGGAAGGGCCACCTTGGTCATAATTGAGCTAAATGCTGAGGATCAATTGCAAACTCACTGAACAGTTATGTCCCATGTAGCCCCCCTTCAAGTCACTGACTAAGTCAGATTTAGAGAGCTGAAAAGCAGTATGTTGTGTTGTATTCTGTTATGTTAGACATCCAGTCACTCCAGCTTTTATACATTACATTTTTGGCTAACTAACCATATTAGAAACATTTTTTATTTTGCACAACATATCTATTTACCCAGTTTTTATTTTTACCCTGAACTGTTCCTTTAAAGGTAAGTTTCCCTTCAACACCAACTTGGGAGGGGCTGGCCACCAATGTTTTTTTTAACTCAGGGGGTGAGGGGGAGCTGGCCACCAATGTTTTCTTTTACCTTTTAATGGGGGGTTCTGACCACCAATGTTTTGTTTTGAACTTGTGGGCTGTTTTGATTTATTGGCCAAGGCTGCTTTTTACTCCCAGTCCAGCCCTTGCAGAGAAAGATGTTCAATGAGGATAGATTGACTGCGTATTGTGTCCAAGGTTTATAATTTTACCAAAATCTGTTAAGGTGCCCAGTGAAATCTGTATATGTAGCTCACGGTCGGCACGCTAAAACCAGAACCAATGCTAAGCACCCTGTTCTCAGCTCTTGCTTCTGCCTCTAACAGCCGCCTTTCACCTCGGGAGGAGCCCTTGACTAATTGGATTCCGCCAGGTCTTAATAAGACAGGTGCAAAACGAAGGGTTCTGGATGAGCAAAGGGGCAGGACGGTAAAACAAAGTCACAGTACGGTAAAACAAAGTCACGGTACAAGGCGTAGACAGAAAACGTAGTCAAATCAGGCCAGGTCGGTTTTCCAAGCAGAGTCAACAGGCAAGGGTCAAACCAGGAGATCAATCAGAAGGGGTAAGGGGTAGAAGAGTCAGTTAACAGGAAGGGTCAGGATTTGTCACAAAACAGGCAGGGGATCAGAATCAGAAGCTTTACAGCACAAGGCACCAGGAACTCACAAGGAGAATAACCTATAACGGGCAATGAGTTCAACACTGAAGTCCCTTTAAATAGGTTTGAATTTTTGCGCCATTGCATGCTGACGTCATCACACCAGGCCAATGCACCTATAAGAAGAGGAAGCGTGCGCTGTGCACACCCTAGGATACAGAAGAGGAGCGGCGTGGCACACTCCTTTAGTGTGTCTACATGGCTTGTATGAAATTAGCCTTTATTAGTATTCATTTATGAGGGTAGGTTGTCAAAGTTGGGGTTGTTTTCTCTGGAAAAAAAAGACTCTTTATAAATAAATTAGAGGACATTATAGAAAAATAAAAGGGAGCATTTTTTCAGATAAAGAGGATCACTGTACAAGAGGCCACCCCTTCAGTCTAGAACAAAAGGACATTTCAAGCAACGTAGGTGGTTCTTCACAGAGAGGTTGGGGAATGCACTGCCGGATTATGTTGTTGTGGCGGATTCTGTTAATGCCTTTAAGAGGAGCTTGGATGTTTCCTTTGACAAGGATAATATTGTAAAACTTGAGTCTGCAATTAGTATAGATATTGGCATATACAGTATAGTTTGTATGAATGTATGGAGGTTTGTGTGTGTATGTATGTATGTATGTATGGATGCTGGGTTTCATTTAGAGGGGTTGAACTTGATGGACTTTTGTATTTTTTCAACAAGATTTGACTATGTAACTATTTGTCATTCCAAATCTGCAGCCGCAAACACAACACAATAATGACTACAGATTTATTGTATTTAAAGTAATACAGAATCAGAAATGGCAGACATGAAGTACATACTGTGCGAGACAGAATCCCGCTTTGCACCTGAGCTTGCTCTTCAAGTAACCTAATTTGTTTTTACTTCAGTTTTGTGTCATCAGTGGACATGGTTGCTAGGCAGGGGCCCAACTGCAGTCTGTGGGTTTAAAGTAGAAGTAAAATAGAAACACATGAGTGCGTCAAAGGATGACTTCTGTTAACATTTCTGTTAAGCTACAGGCCACCATGTAATAGTGTAAGGAGAACAGTATATCCACGTCATTTATACAAAGAACTGTTATACAGTTGTACAGTATATGGTAATTTTTATTGCAATTATATATCACCCTCAATCAAAGCTTTTCTAACTAAATCAGTTAGATTTTAGATCAATGGTGATTGTGCTTTTATGTTTCAAACTCTTGGCAGTCTGGTTTCACCAATGTTCACCAGTTCAGTGTAAAAATAAAAACTGGATAAATAGGCTGTGCAAAATAAAAAATGTTTCTAATATAGTTAGTTAGCCAGAAATGTAATGTATAAAGGCTGGAGTGACTGGATTTCTAATATAATAGCCAGAACACTACTTCCTGCTTTTCAGCTCTTTAACTTTGAGTTAGTCAGTGACTTGAAGGGGGGGCACTTGGGACATAACTGTTCAGTGAGTTTGCAATTGATCTTCAGCATTTAGCTCAGATTCAAAAGAAACAGTTATGTTCCATGTGGCCCTCCCTCAATTCACGGATTGCTTACTGCCTGGTCCCCAGGGTAATCAGTCAGTGGAAACCAAGAGAGCTGAAAAGCAGGAAGTAGTGTTCTGGCTATTGTGTTAGACATCCAGTCGCTCCAGCCTTTATACATTACATTTTTGCCTAACTAACTATATTAGAATTTTTTTTTATTTTGCACAGTCTATCTATTTACCCAGTTTTTATTTTTATACTGAACTATTCATTTAAGGGTTCAGATTTAGGATCTAGAACAGCAAATTCTCTTTCCTCAAATCTTACCCTACATGACTTCATGTTGGGATTTCATGTGTATCTAGAACACTAAATATGTTTTCTCCCCAAATAACACACAAATAAGCCAACAGGCTAGAAGAATAATGGATGCCTGCTCCCCACAAAGAAAATATGGCCATGCCCCACTGCAGTCTCAATGCCCCTCCCACCAGTGCCAGTGGGTATGAGAGAGACTGCAAGTTGTGCAGCAGGAAGGGGGTAGTGTCCTATTTTGTTCCAAAGCCCCCCTCTCTCTGCAGGAACCCTGCCACCTACCATCTGCCCTGGACATGTCATGGCATTTATGCCATACAGACCCACAAATGACTGAACACCCCATTTTCCAATAAGTCCCACCCTTTTTGTGATCAGTGAATTGCATGCTGCATTTGCCTGATGGGCCTGGCACTGCAACTGGGCCTTGGACAGTTCTGCAACCTTTCCCCTCGATGGTGGACTCGGCAAAACAGTGTATATGTCATATTTAGCTCATCGTGATAGAGGGGGCAAATATGTGTGCTTGCTTATGTTTCAGATTTATTTTCTATTGAGTAATTCTCCTGGCAGAGAATAACGAATAATAGCACTGACAAAAGTAGCAATAAAATGAGCCGAACAGAGCCTTCAAAATAAAATATTGAAAAAGGACATTGGAGATATGTCAAATCCCCCCACTGGGCCCCTGTACCACCATTCTATTAAAACAACATTGCCTTTTATACTCCTCCATTTATTTATTTCTCAGCATTCCACAATATCTTTTTTATTTAGAAATGTTTTTTTTTAAATGAATATACAGGTATGGGATCCGTTATCCATAAAACCGTTAATCCACAATGCTCAGAATTATGGAAAGGCCATCTCCATACACACCATTTTATCCAAATAATTCTAATGATTTACTTTTTCTCTGCAATAATAAAACAGCAGCATGTACATGATCCAACTTAAGATATAATTAATCCTTATTGGAAGCAAAGCCAGCCTACTGGGTTTATTTAAGGTTTACATGATTTTCTAGTAAACCTTAAATAAACCCAGTAGATGGAAAGATCCATTTTATTTGGAAAACCCAACATCCCAAGCATTCCAGATGACATGTCCAATACCTGTAGTAGTACATGATACGACCTCTGATTTCAAAAGCTATTAATGATAGCTGATTTTCCACAACAATTGGGTAGGGTGCTTTCTCCATTACAGACCAGGCAGGCTTATGTTTGTTCAGCAGGATTTCCTATGGAAAACGGAATCAACTATCATCTGTCAGCTGATCAAATTAAATAATTCCACCCAAACTGTGCAGGCTAATGGAAAAATTAATTAATTAGATTTTTTAACTGGTAATCCCAGATACATGAGCTATAGCAAGAGGTCAAAGTACGTTGTTTATAAAATGCCATTGCTGCAAATGTAAATTAGATTAATATTATATTGCATGGCTGCTATATATCCTATACAATAACTAAACCAGTAATACATTGCTACTGTTTTATACATAGCAGGGGCCCCAAATGCCTCCCCCCCATTTCAAAAAGACTCCATAAAAGTTATAGGAGGTCCCCCATAGGGTAAAACAGCAATTTGGCAAGTTTACAGTGGCGAATGGTTGAATTTGAAATTTTAAAGAGACAGTACTTTGCTTTTCAAATGGTCGTACCCAAAAATTACTTCAAAATTTAATTTTTTTTAAATTAAAATTTTCACTTAGACCCTTGTTTAATCTGCCCCTACACGTCAGCACAGAAACTGGTGCAACTATCACCATAATTTGATAATCAGCCTTGTAGCATCATCTTATATTATAGTACAAACTCTTTTTCTGCTTGATAATTTGTGACAACCCCTAAGCTTAGCTTCTCAACAGTTGAGTGAGAGTCACAGACACTTTGCAAGATGGTGACCCCCTGTGACAAGATTGAAGTCCTGGATCATTGCTGTTATTGACAAGTAGAAACTTTAGGCTGGTGCAATAAGTTCAGTATATAAAATATGGCATTTTTAGCCATATTCATTTTTAGGGTTTAGTTCTCCTTTAAGGAATTGAAGGACCCCAGGCAAATAACCCACTGGAGGGGACCAGAGCTCCACCCTACAGATGCACTCTCCCCAAGGGTTCGAATGTTTAAAAATCCAGTGCATTCTAAGATCTATGATGTGACTGTTTAACAATACATTGTAATGACATGGTGCTGGAAATAAATAAATATAAAAAAAAAAGTCTACAGATCTGTACATACAAGAGCTAAGAAAATATAGGTCAAGTAGGTAAAACTGCTAGTCTGTTATCTTCTTCCCTATTAATAACACTGACATTGGGTATCAGTTTTACTGTACGGGTGGTAATGTGAATTCCCTGTGTTATTATACGGAATAACCTGTGTCTCTGTGATTGCCTTTCCAGATCCCCCAACCCCATGATTTTATATGATGGAGAAATGAAATTATTTAATACGACACATCTTTATGTCTAGCTTGTACTTTCTACAAAACGAATGGCCATGACATTCTATAATTGCTTAAACTGCTAAGTGGTAAGAAACATCCATATTTTTTAAAAGGTTATGTTGTATAGCTCATCCAGCAAAATAAACAATTTCTTATTTCTGATGGACACCCCATTCAAGAGTTATTGCTAATGAAAATGCTGAGTACTGGATCCCCTGTCCGGCAAAGTAGCCCTGTAAAACCCTGTGTCATATTCTGCATTAAGAAACAACTCCTGCTACATGTCATCACCTCCCAGCCAATAACCCTATCTGCCATCCCCATATAGCAATTAACCCCATTTACCTTTGTCAGTGTACACCAGGGGAGAACTGAGGTGCAAATATATGTATTTGGTGTAGGGATGCACCGGTTCGGTATTCAGTCAAGATTCGGCCATATTCAGCAGGATTCTGATTCGGCCGAATCCTTGTGCCTGGCCGAACTGAATCCAAAAAACAAGGAAGTAAAAAAATGGTTTGGCGGCATGAAGACTCTTTTACCCGCCTCCTCGCTAATTTGCATCTGCAAATTAGGATTCGGTTCGGTATTCGGACTAATCTTTCGCAGCGGATTTGGGGGTTCGTGCAAATCCAAAACAGTGGATTCGGTGCATCCCTAATTTGGTGGCTACAACTGACCAATCTGTGCATTGCCAGGTGGATGCCATAAATGTGCATTCTAAAGACAGTAAATTATGGACAAAGAAACATGTGACATTAGCCTTATACATTCTTGTATTAATGAGCTCATTCAACTGAAAAGGGCAGTTTATCCCTTCAATCCATTTGCCAGAAAAATAGTTAAAAACTGAAGAATCTACAAAGCAAATTAAGAGTGTGACTAGTGCCATCAAACTGTCTTAAAAATATACTGAACTGCTGTTTGATGCTGATATTCTGAATATAAGACCAGTTTCACAGTTCCTGTAGTGCAGCATGGAGGAGGCTGATTGCAGAAATGACAGCATATGTTGTCTTATATCGAGATCAAGGATAAAGGTCACCCTTTGCTTCATAGAAGTGAGTCATGTGCTTATTCACAGGTGACACGCCTGGAAATGTATTAAGTAATCCTATCAAAATGTGAAACAAATGTGTAAATGCTGGCACAATCCTGTCACGCAGCTGCACTTATTATGCTACCTAATGAAAACTGAATTAGTGCCACAGGAGAGGAAATTATAATATAGAATTACAGAAGGCTAAATGGCTTGAGCACACAAGACTGACCGTAAGAGCCTATAGCAATAGCAGACTGCTTTTAAAATGAAGTTTTATTAGGACTCTTTTCAGGGGCGGAACTACAGAGGATGCAGACCCTGTGGCTGCAGAGGGGTTAAAGAGGTATAGGGGCCCTGTGAGGCCCTTATTCATATACAGTTTCAATAAATATTGGTAAAACAGATAATTTGCTGTGGGGCCTGGTTACGCCACTGACTATTTCATAGAACACAGTCCCCTCTGTAATATATTCATTTAGGACACACAGAGCACATGAGTGTTTGTGCGTTATACTAAATGCTAATTTGTCATTTTACATTGCCATCAATTTGGCAACACAGTTATGTTGTTTTTTGCACAAATGTAAAAAGCTTGGAAGCAGGTGACTTGGTTTTCAAGGAGTTATGGTTAAGCCCAATGAGAGAAAAGCCTGCTAAGGGCCCTTACACACAGGCGTTTTTGACCTGCGTTTGGCTGCGTTCAGCTGCAGGGGAGCGCAGGTCTAGATGCACATCATTCTTTTCAATGAGTTTGTACCCATGAGATGCGTGTAAGTGCTGAACTCAGATTCAGACGCAGCATTGAAACTAATGAGGTGCATCTAGACCTGCGCTCCCCTGCGGCTGAACGCAGCCAAACGCAAAGCAGGTCGAAAACGCCCGTGTGTAAGGGCCCTAAAAGATAGACAAAATTGCTGGGTTAGTAAGGCACACTAGAGCTGGCCATCTCAAGGCAATGCTGCTGCATATTCAGCCACTATAGTATTGTTAGCCCTGCACCTTTATCTTGGTATCGCCCTTTCCAAGAAAGGGTGGGAGCAATACAGTGCGGGCTATAATTCTGCCTGCTATAATTAGAAAATGCCTGTGGCAATGCACTCGCTGAGCTTCAATTTCCAGTGTCACCTGAAGTTTCCTCACGAGGCAACTTTGGGCGACTTTGGAAATCGAAGCTCCGTGAGTGCCATTGCGCTGGCGTTTTCTCATTATAGCAGGGGGAAGGCAGTTCGGGGAGATTGTCACCCTAAAGAAGAGGCGATTAGTGACTAAATCTCCCCGAATCTGCCTGTGTGCCCCTGCCCTAAGACGGACGCTATTATACACTTCAGTACGCTGTTTTGGCCAAATGCAGTCATGGGATTTTGGGATGCTCATGCCTTATGCACTAAAATAACACAGTTTCGGCAAGTGCTTGACAGTTGCAATGCATATTCTTCCTTTAAATATTCACACAAATAAATTGCATTTAGACTTTAATAAGGTGCTAAATGAATGATTTATAACAACACTGAATAGTTTCAGGTGGAATGATATTATATGCCACCCAGCGTTTAGTCTGTGTGCTGCTAAACATTTAATGCAGAACAGTTAGGCTTAGGGTACTGTCACAAACGAAAGTCTGAGTTTGCGTTTTAAACTGAAGAGGAAATATTAAGGTATTGAAATGTTCATGAAAAAAAACAATTTGTGATAGGGTAGAGCTACTCAAGGCTCTTTAACACGATTCTGGTGGATCCAACATGCTACACCAAAACACAGGCGTCAAGTCGGATGCGATGGAAAATAAGGTAAGAAATACAAGTGTCGGGTTTGGCACAGCATGTGGGATCTGCCGGAACCGGAACCATGAAGTTCTACCAATATGTGGATCAGTGCTGTCCTACCTTTTTCATGCATTTTTGCTGTACTTGAAATAGCGCATGTTCCAAGGCTACATTATATTATATAGGGATGCACCGAATCCAGGATTCAGTTCGGTATTTGGCCTGGTTTCGGGCATTTTCATCAGGATTCGGATTCAGCTAATCCTTGTGCCTGTCTGAACCGAATCCTTAAAATCATGTGACTTTTAGTCACAAAACAAGGAAGTAAAAATTTTTTGTCAACCACTTTGTGCATGGCTGGCTTTTACCCTTAATGTAACTAATTTGCATATGCAGAATGAATTTTTATGCTGTTCAGCTGTCCAATCTGGAAGCTGCTGTTAGCATTTGTGTTGCATATTTATTTAGATTCACTTGTGTTTTCCATGCGCCTTTTATACCTAGATCTGTGCCCATGGAAGGACACAAATGCTAAATGCAGGAATTGATCAATACATTTTTTTTCCATCTTTTATGTCTGTTATCCTATAGCTATATATATTGTCAGATTGAGATCATTTAAAGGGGTTGTTCACCTTTGAGTTAACTTTTAGTATAATGTAGAGAGTGATATTCTGAGACAATTTGCAACTGGTTTTAATTTTTTATTGTTTGTGGTTTTATAGTTATTTAGTTTTTTATTCAGCAGCTCTCTAGTTTGCAGTGTCAGCAATTTGGTCTCTAGGGTACAAATTCCCCTAGCAACCATGCATTGATTTGAATAAGAGACTGGAATATGAATAGGGGATGGACTGAATAGAATGATAAGTAATAAAAAGTGGCAATAACAATACATTTGTAGCCTTACAGAGCATTTGTTTTTAGATGGTGTCAGTGACCCCCATTTGAAAGCTGCAAAGAAACAGAAGAAAATTGCAAATCATTAAAAAAGATAAATAATGAAGACCAATTGAAACGTTTCTTAGAATTGGTCCTTCTACAATATACTTGAAGGTGAACCACCCCTTTAACCAATTTGACAATAACCACTCTTCAGATAAACATACACAGCATATCTCCCAACATTTTGGGGGAAAAAAAAAGTTTTGCCTCTCTCTTTGTGGCGAAAATGTTTTGACCACAACTGTTTTGTGGCCACACCCCTTAATTACCATGTTCATTTTACAAATTTTGGCAGGTTATGAAAGTTTGAACATATTTCTGTGGTTTTTATGTGTTATTACAGTTTTGCTAATGAAGTTAAATTGCCCTTTGCACTGCAAGTCACAGTTTCCCCAGGAGACCTGCTTATCTTAAATACAGTAGTTTCTTTGCTTATCTTAAAAAAAAATTTTTTGTTCAGGTAAGTTTATTAAAAGATTTTTTAAACATTGCATTACATGTCAGATCTTATACAGTGGGATAACAAGTTACAAAGATATTTATTACAACTGTTGTTTCCAAAGGTTATACATAATACATTAAGTATTCATTGAGTATTCTGCATATATTCATTTATTGAACGTTTATTAATTACCCCAGGGTTACTCTGAGGGTTGTATATTAGGAATAGATATTTTTTCAGCCATGGAGCCCAGACCTTATGGAATTTTGCCGCTTGTCCTCTTTTTTTTTGTATCAGGTACTCTAGGGTACATAACTTGGACATGGCGTTGGTCCAGAGATCTAATGAGGGGGCTCCCAGTTAAGGCATATGAGCCTTCTCGCTTGAAACAGAGCCTTGGTTATAAAACTTTTAAGATAAGAGGGTACTTGGAGGCCTGTGCATATACCAATGATACAGGTTAATGGGTCTGGGCCTATACCTGTACCCGTTACCTTGGACAATGTATCCTGTATGCCCTTCCAGTAGGGTTGAATGTCGCTGCAGTCCCATAACATGTGTATCAGAGTGCCTGCAGCAGCCTTACACCTTATACGAGTGGGGGATAGGTTTGGGTTAATTTTTTGCAGACAGGCTGGGGTATAGTAGGCCCTGTGGATCAGATACAGTTGCTGTATTTTATGCCTAGGGTTGATCGAAATTCCCTCAGGTGTTTTGAGAAATTCTACCCATTGGTCATCATTGATTACCCCAACATCATCCTCCCAGGTTAACCTAGCTTTAATTGGTAGCTCTTTCATGTACAGTTCCATAATCTTTTTGTAGAGATTGGAAATTATGCCCTTGGGTGAATGAAGATTAAGTAGTGCTAAAAGTGGGTGTGCTTCCAGCTTGATCCCAACATGTTTATGCCTTTGCTTCAGAGACTGATGGAGCATCCTGTAACTCAGCCATTGGGATGCTGGGAGTCCAAATTGTTTTTGAAGGGTTGGGAATGGTTTTAAGATAATTTGTTCCCATACATCTCCCAATGAGGTGATCTGCCTAGCGACCCACCCAGCTGGAGGTTGGAGATTCATCAGACCCTTGCTGTTACCACTACTCCAAAGTGGTGTTCGAGGGTCTGTGGTAGAGATTGACATAAGACTAGAGGCTCTTTTTAATATATCATGTACTGTTACCATTATTTGGTTAGGATCTTGCTTCCCTCTATCTATGGGTACCAACAAGAATTGAAGTACCGATTGATCCTGTGGGAGTAAAGAGACCCAGGTTTGGTTCAATGCAGTTGGTGCTCTCCCACTTATCAGTGTTGCCTGATGGGAGAGCTGCTGGGCTAAGTACAATGCATATAGATCAGGAACAGCCATTCCTCCCTTTCCCTGATGTCTTACTAGGGTTTTGAAGCTAAGCCTTGATCTTGCTTTGCCCCATATGAATTTGCAGAGCAGTGTTTCCATTATTTTGAAGAAAGTTTTGGGAATGAGGAGTGGTGCATGCCACATTGCATACATAATTTTAGGTTGAATAAACATCTTGATGAGTGCTACTCTATCTACTGGACCCACCGGCAATGACTCCCAAGCCACAAGTTTTATTCTTACCCACTCTAACAACGGTGCCAAATTTAGATCATAGTAGCAAGTAATAGGCAGTTTTATTATCACCCCTTAATATACAAATTGGTCTATGATCTGGAGTGGACACTGGCTCAGATCTTCCCCGGGCCTTTTCGGGTCTACCATAAATAACGTGGACTTGGTGTGATTGACCTTTAGGCCAGATACCTTCCTGTATTTGTGGGTGAGGGACACCAGTTCCGCTAATGAGTTTTTACAGTCCCCTAAATACACCAGAGTATCATCTGCATATAATTGTATCTTGTCTATACCTGCTTGTGTGGACCATCCCACTATTTGTGGGTTGTTTCTCACTGATGCTGCAAATGGCTCTATGGCCAGGGCGAACAGCAGTGGCGACAGTGGGCAGCCCTGCCTAGTGCCCCTGGATAGGGAAAACATGGGTGTATTGGCGTTTCCAAGTCTTAGTACTGCGGAGGGTTTGATGTATAGTAGTTTGACCATGGATATAAACCCTCTGCCAAAGCCCATTGACTCCAGTAACTTCCAAAGGTAGGGCCACTCCACTGTGTCAAAGGCTTTAGCAATGTCCAATGCCGCCACCGCCCTCGCCCCTTTGTTTGTGCAGTCAATGGTAAGATTAAGTAGCAGGCGCCTGATATTTAATGCGGTTGTCCTCCCTGGCATGAATCCCAGCTGGTCATCATTTATGAGGGTGTGTATAACATTTTTTAACCGGTTAGCTATTACTTTGGCTAAGATTTTTACGTCAGAGGTTAGTAGTGAAATGGGGCGGTAGGATTCTGGCAGCGCTGGATCTTTGCCAGGTTTAGCTAATAGTGCCATTGCCGCCTCATACATCGAATTTGGGAGAGTGTTTGCTTGTATTGCATGATTGTATACCTTTAGGGTAGGGACAGACAGGGAGATTCGGGGAGATTTTGTCGCCTGGCGTTTTTAGCAAGCGACAATCTCCCCGAATTTCCTTCTCCCTGTCTGCCTCGTGAGGAAACTTCGGGCGATTCCGGGAATCGCCGCGCAGTGTGTGTACAGGCGCTGGCGCTTTGTCCCTTTTACTAGCGGCAGACAGGGAGAAGGAAATTCGGGGAGATTGTCGCCTGCTAAAAACGCCAGGCGACAGAATCTCCCCGAATCTCCCTGTCTGTCCCTACCCTTAGGAGCATGGGTGCTAAAATACCACTATGTTGTTTGTATAGTTCTATCGGGAGCCCATCTGCTCCTGCCGCTTTTCCCAAAGGGAACGAGTCTATGGCCTCCTGTACTTCTGTCAGAGAAAGGTCAGAGTTTAAATATTCTTGGTATTCAACCGATAGTTTCTGTAATTGTAATTCTCCCAGGAAATTGTCTATTTCTTGTGTGGTTTTATATAGGGTGCTGTAGAAGTGGGTGAGTGTGTATTGTATTGCCTGTGGGTCTGTAGTCAGGTTGCCCTGCATATCTCTAAGGATAGTGATTGCAGGAGGTGTTGCCTGTAGCTTAGTGAGATGAGCTAGCATTCTACCTGCTTTTTCTCCATTCTCCAGTATCTGCAATTTATTGAAAATGTGTTTATATTCAGCCCTCATTTCCATGAGGTGAGAGTATTTATCTTGTGCATTCTTTAATGCTTCAAATTTCAGCGAGGATGGAGCAGCAGCTAAATCCATTTCAAGGTCAATTATTTGGTTTTCTATCAATTTTATTTAATTTAAAGACTGTTTTTTATATGTAGATATTTCAGCATGCAGCACCCCTCTTAGGTGTGCCTTAAGGGCGTCCCAGAGTATGCAATGGTCCACTGTGTGCTCATTAATATTGATGAATTCAAGGATATCTGCATTTAGTGAATCACGATTTTCCAGTATATTGAGCTAGGCAGGGTTTAGAGACCACCTAGGCTTTCCCTGAGTATAGGGTTGGCTGATTTCAAGTTCTACTGGGGTATGGTCAGATATACCTCTAGGGAGGTATCTGATTGATTTGATAGATGCTAGTGCATTCTGGTTAACAAAACAGTGGTCAATTCTGGATATCACTGAGTGGGAACTGGAGAAGCAGGTGTATTGTTTGTTTGTGGGATGAAAGTGTCTCCATGCTTCTGTAAGGCCGGCAACTTTTGTAATACTGACAATGTTTGTGTGTGGTTCTGGATTGATTATGGGAATTTTCCTAAGTTGGAACATGCGTCTTTCGACGCCTGGATTTCTGTTAAGAGGTCTGTAAGCATTGGTTCTTCTACTGTTGGTGGCGGAGGAGATACCGATTGCTCTTGCAGGCCAGAGGCCTGAGTCTCAGCGCCATTTTGCTCACCAGGCTGCTCCCTGGAAAATCTCTCCAACCGCGCTGCCGCCTCCGAGGCTCTCTTTTGGGCTCTATTCTGCCCCATTAGTGCTCTTGGGGGTAGAGGTTATTGTCAGATTCCTTCGTAGTTATAGCTGGATTTCAGTATTTTTCAGGATTTTGCTAACCGGGCAACGGAGCTGCCCTTACCGACCTTCTACATTCAGCTCCAAGCCATGCCACTTATCTTAAATTTTTACGATAGTTTCATTGCTTATCTTAAATCGTTCCAAATTTATCTGGCATGTTTTCTGGCCAAAAGCCAATTAAGTTTTAGAAGCTTTCTATCTTTTCCTGGCTGTTCAGTGCAGGAGATCAAAAAGAATGTTGGGACATTTCCGTAACAATTCGGGACTGTCGGTTGAGCTTTCAAAAAATGGGACAGTTGGGAGTTATGCACAGGAACATGTCCCAATAGGTAAATTATATTACTAATAATAAAAATTACAAACATGGATTTGAAGTGTAAACTGAATACTATCCTATGCATGCACTTTTTGTTTAGTTGGTAATAGATTACTAAATCAGTCCTTAAGCTGGCCATAGACGTGCAGATCTACCTGCAATAGCAGACAAACAATCGGACGTCACATCTCCCATCCTGCCTCTAAACATTCAGATCAAATAAAGTAGTAAATGAACAGATGAGATGATGTTCTGTCCTGACAGCAATCGTACGAAAGTTACGTCTGAAAAAATCTGGTGACAGTCTCCGAATGAAAGTCGTCAGATAGGCAATACATACAGAGATATTATCGGCAGCCGACAGAAATTTTTCTAACCTGTCTGATCGACTGAACAACTGATCACCATGGCACGAAAAATACCAGGACACTCCACATGGCCCTGAAAATTGTATGATCAGATCTGTATGTCTATGTCCAGCTTAAAGGCATTCCTTTTGTTCTGGCTTCATGCTTTTCCTTTTTATAAGGTTTCTGTAGACTACACTGAAAGTGCCCTATGCGAATATAAATAAAAAGGATGCTTAAAGGACCAGTAACATCAAAAAATGAAATTGTTTAAGGCTAAGGCCAGACGGGGAGATTCGGGGGCATTTTGTCGCCTGGCGACTTCTCGCCGCGACTTGTAGCCCCAGAACCTCCCCGAATAGCCAAGTAAGCAAGCGCACCGGCGTTGCTTGAAAACGCCGGCGCGTATCCACACGGAGCGGCGCGCTTTTTGAAATTGCTCCAAATTGCCTGGCGAGGCAATTTGGAGCAATTTCAAAAAGCGTGCCGCTCCGTGTGGATACGCGCCGGCGTTTTCAAGCAACGCCGGTGCGCTTGCTTACTTGGCTATTCGGGGAGGTTCTGGGGCTACAAGTCGCGGCGAGAAGTCGCCAGGCGACAAAATGCCCCCGAATCTCCCCGTCTGGCCTTAGCCTTAAAGTAATACATATATAACACAATGTTGCCCTGCACTGGTAAAACTGCAGTGTTTGCTTCAGAAACACTACTATTGTTTATATAAATAAGCTGCTGTGTAGCCATGGGGGCAACTAGTCTCAAGTCTCAAGTTACACAGCTGCCCCAAGTCATTTGACTTGTGCTCTGATAAACTTCAATCACTCTTTAGGCTTTGGCCACACGGGAAGATTTTCAGTCTAATCTCCCTGAATGGCTTGCCACCCACCAGCGCTAAAGTCGCCTGCGCCTATTCACACGCGGCGATACGTTTTTCGAAGTCGCTCGAAATTGCTTCACGAGTGATATGCAAGTGATATCTTCACACAAACAAACCAAGAACATATTTTTTTTAAAACGTAATCATAGCATCAGAGGAAGGAGATCTGTATGTTGATGGTACAATTCTGGTTGCTGCACCCAGTTGATTGGGTAAATAAGTAATACAGCATGAAAGTGGCTAGTATATTTCTCAATCATGATAGAAATGACCTACATGTTTGTTTGTTTTATTGACCTACTTATGTATCTATCTGTGGATTATTAATCATTAATCATATATTAATCATGTATCCCTTGCTCAGCTGATACAGGAGGGAAGCAGCAGGCATAGGAGATTATTTATCAAAATCCAAAAAATTCTCACTAATTTCTTAAAACTACTCTGATCAAATCCACACTGACTTCCTCCCTATTTATCGATATATTTTCACGAAAATGTCTTGTGTGGGAAAAAAATTCGATAAAATCGTAAAAAAAAATTTGAATTGAATGATTTATTCAGATTTGTCGTTGAAAACGTCTACTTTTCAGATTTAACACTCAAAACCTGCAACTTTTTCAGATTTGACGTCCAAAAGCATGCAATTGGACTTTAATAAATAACCTCCTCAGTGTTTTGGCTTATTGGAAGGCCTAAATCACATGGGTGTATACAGGGTCGCTATTAGAAATCACAGGCCCCCAAACAACAAAATGTTTGGGCCCCCTTGGGCCCCACCCTGGCACCCAAGCCCCACCCCTCATCTCACCCACTCCACATCACAGTTAAAATACCACACAGACATCACATCTAAAAAAAGTAACCCCCCACATATACAAGTTAAAAAGCTATCATTATTATTATTATTATTATTAATAATTATTAACATGTATTTCTATAGCGCCTAGTATAGGGTTGGCTGGGCCCCCCTTACAAGTTAAAAAAAATTGGGACCCCAAAAAAAGATTAAAAAAAAACAAAACATTGGCACCAGGGCCCCCCCTTACAAGTTAAAAAAAAAATTTGGGGCCCCAAAAAATATTTAAAAAAAAAACTTTGGTGGCAGGGGCCTATAGAATATTAAAATAATACATTGGTGGCCAGGGGATCGAAAAAATGGTGTCAGTAGAATTGAAGTCGAGGCTTCAGGACTCCAGAGTTTTGGTCTTTTCGCCACTGCAGGACTTCAGTCTCGGCTTTTTTCGCCACTTCAGGACTTCACTTTCGGCAGTTTTCGTGACTTTGGGTTTTTTCGGGTCTTTGTCCGAGTTCAGCACTTCCAGATTTCGACCCAACGTCGTCTTTGTTGCTGTCAAGGGGGGGCAGCACTGCCGGGCCCCCCTTCAGGCCTGAGACACTTGTCCCTCTTGTCCCCCCTGATGGCGACCCTGGAGACCAGTGGTGGTCAAAATGATTCCATTGTCCATCTCTCACTGTCCATCTTCTTCCCATCTTGTAACATATGGCCCAGGCTTGACCTACCAAGCTACCAGTCTGCAGAGCCATCGATCAGTCATTTATGTATAAGGAAAGGTAGAAAATGTGTTCTTGACATGCTCACCCTGCTGAGGAGTTTTGGGTGTAACTGCATCCACCAGATATTGACATTTTAATTTGTTTTTCGCTGATAGTTCTGCTTTTATAAATAATTGATACTTGAAGTTCCTAAACCCGACTGTCTTGCCAACCTGACTGCCCTCTCTTAACCTGTCAGTTAGAGTTTCTAATGCTAACAAGACTACTGAAGCTCAAATATGGCAGCCCCCTCATACAGGGACATGGGGGTAAAGGTAATGTAAAAGCATCAGGTAAATACTTTTACGGCAAAATTATAAATAGCTGGTTTCAGGTAAGTTGATACAATCACTTGGGCAGGACTGGACTGAGAATTAAAATAGGCCCTGGCATTTCAGGTACACAGAGGCCCATCAGCCCACATAGAGGCCCAAACAGCCCCCACCAGCCCACTAAACACTGACTTTTTATTGGACCTTATAGCAGCCCCTCTGGCATTTGCCCTAACCCACAAATGGCCAGTCCGGGCCTGCACTTGGGGGTGCCTAAAATTTGGCACCCCCAAGTGCTGCAAGCCTGTCCTTGCTGTTTTGCAGTTTTTCATCTCATTCTGAGGGATGACTATCTAAGACTGCCATACACTGATCCAGGGACAGAACAAGGGGTAGGCAGAGTAGGCACATGCCTAGGGTGCAAAGCTGGGGGGGTGCCAGGCATGTACCTGCTTTGTTGCCTACCCCCAGTCCGGTCCCCTCTCTCCTCGACTTTCTATGGCCTCTCTGGCTTTCTTTCACCTTTGCGCATGTAAAAGGTAAGTGCCAGTTTGTGCATGTCACGCAAACGCTATTTCGCACACGTGAGCACTCAGCCGGTGCCACGGCTAGCCAGGTTGCCTAGGGCACCTGGCCAGCTTGGACTGGTTCTGCACTGGTCCACAACCTGCATTGAGACTGAAATTAAAGCTTAGGACTTGTGGTTACTTCTTACCATTTACCTCTCCCCCATCCACTGAAGCTTTCTTGTTAAGTTTATTAAAAAGAAATGCTGTTGTCCTGCTGAGATAAACCCACTGCACATGGGTGTACAATAATGTTCTTGTGCATAAAGTAGTTGTTGATCTTGTGGCTTCTTGATGGTACCTGAGAAGATATTTGCATTCGATCATAGAGGCAGATTTACTTCAAATTCAATTTTTCGTCATACTTGCGCGACTACATCAGACATTGTTTTGTGATGACTATGCGCTTTCTTAGCGAATTTTCTGTAGCGTTACTTTCTTCCTAGTGAAACTTTGTTAACATACTCTCCCTTATGTCAATTTAAATTTGGAGGCTGAATAAAGATCAGATGTATGTATTTATAAGTGATGTTGCTGGAATGGCTGGAAGTGGCCACTTATTAAAAATGTGCAAGGAAGAAAACTAAAGACAAAAGAAATCCTCTGTTTTCCTAGGCATCAGCCCACCCTAAAAAAATGTGACATGAGCTTCAAATAGTTAAAAAAAAGTGTACATAACATATATTTAAAGGAACAGCAACACCAAACAATGAAAGTGTTTTAAAGTAGTAGTTTATGTAAACAAGGTGCTGCGTAGCCATGGGGGCAGCTATTGAAAGCTGAAAAAGGTTTCTGCCTACCTGCTAATGGGATGGCACTCGTATCACTTCGGCTTTCTTAAGTCGCCAGAGGTTTTCTCTGAGGCAACTGAAAACAAAGTGTTCTGAGTGCCATCCCACCAGCAATTTACATTTTATCCAGTGAGAAGGCATTTAGAGGAGAGTAATATTTTCACGAATGCAAGAGGATCGCTCCGTGGTGCTCACCGGAATAACCCCGGGCTGGTGCAGCTTTCTGCTGATAGGAGCACCGGCCCGGGGTTTCAGGTAAGTCAATACAATCACTTGGGGGTGCCAAACATGGCACTTGGCACCCCAAGTGGTAAACGTCTTTCCTTCTCCTTTAAGGAGTACCAATCAAGACCTATTATGTAATGTTTTTAACACTAATACCGTTGCTCTTTGGTCAGAAATGTATGATTAATATGGTAAATGACGGATATGCATTGTTCTCCTCCCTGTGATTATGCATGAAAATATGTTTCTCTGGTTATTATTTGGAGATCTCTGTTATATCACTTTAGGAAGTCACTTCCCTTCAGCTTTTCCTTTCATAATGTTACACCACAATAGATTGTTGCACATATAATAAAGTCATTATAACAAAGCAACACAATAACATGATAGAAAGGTTTGAAAAGTGAGACCACAACATTCATCCATTTCCCAGTTATTCTGACTGAACGATAGGAAGTAGAAAAGAATTGGTGCTATATCCACTGTTGTCTCACTTGATAGAAGAGGAAATTATTTCATGACTCCAGATGGTAATGGTAGTAGCAGTTAGAATGTTTCTTTGTTCTAAGCTCTACAGGGCAGGGACCTCCTTCCTACTGTCTCTCTTAGCCGTACCACATGGCACTTAAGCTCGGTGTACTTATTTATTGTATTTATAATGTTACTTGTCCTCCCTGTGTGTACTTCAATAAAGTATTGTCTTGCACTGTCTTACAGTGCTTATAAAAAAATTATACACACATACATAAGCTGATCACCCATTTGCTTTATAGCATATACTGTATGTGCATAAAGCACATCCCTTACATTAGTTGGTCAGAAAAAATTCAACACAATTATACCCACCCTTTATTATCTACACCCAAACCAGCCCAACTTTTGCTGGCAGTTTTTTTACCCACACCACAGGGCCGCCATCAGAATTCACGAGGGCCCTGCACAACAGACTTTTCTGTGCCCCAGGGTCCCCCCCATCAAGTAAAAAAAATTGGTGGCCAGGGTTTTTATTTAAAAACAAAAATTCCATTGCTGTTCAGTGGATCTTACCTTTCTCTACCTTATTCTTCCCATTGTCTGCTGTAGCTCCTACTTTATCTTCTTTGGCTCCCTCAGTGGATTCCATGACTCAAGGGTCACGGCTCATCCAGGAAGCACAGCATTGTCTCTTAACACTTAAAAGGAACCGGACCCAGGATGATTGTTCCCCCAGTGTGCGACTGATCATGGCCCAGCACCAATCAGAACCCACTGCAGACATCACAGAATGTGACGAGTCAAAGGATTAAGGCTAAGATGAAAGTGCAAGGGTTCAGAGCCAGGTAGAAAAATTTATTCAGGGTCTGCTGTCCTCCTAAACACACAAAGGTAACTTATTTTTGAAACCTGAACCTACCTGACCTGTTGGTAAACCCACAGATATTGGGGCAACTTGTCTTAAATGCAGCATACGTAATACAACCATACATTGGTATAGAAACCGAAGAATAAACCTGTCTTGAATTAGCAGGCCATGAATACACCACTTTTATTCAGCTGTCCATCTAGGAGATGTAGAGAGCAGAGGATTAGAAGAGCAGCATTGACCAGTGTACTGTACATTACTATAAGTGACCACCAGGTGTTTTGAGCAGGTATGGGTTACATAGTGTTGGTGCTGCTGTGGGTTCAGGCAGGTGGCAGGTCCAACTTTTGGTATTGCCAGATGTGCCACTATGTGCGTCTGACCATTAACTTCTGGTGAACCCTACCTAGTGATGTCATTGGCAGGCCCCAACCCTATCACTGGATTTGGGATATGTTAAAAGTAAGGGTCTGCAGGCTTGGGTGGGTGTAGGTTCCTTAGAGTCATTTGTGGTTCATAAATTTTGTGATTCGCACATCACTTTTGCTTGCAAATGGAGTGAAATTCGCCTTGAAAAGAATACTTTTATGTTTCCTTGCCAATGTCATGTCTCAGTACACACAACAGGGAAGAGAAGAGAGCATGTCAACCCTCTTCCACCACCTGTATGCCACTAGCCTTAGGCCTGAAAATTGTTGTGAAAATAAACACATGTTGTGAAAATAAAAACGCAAGCAGTTAGATCTGGTGTCCATCCATGTTCTTGTGAGCCATTTAAAAATTGGAGGTTGAATACTATACCTGTGGCAGAGGTATCTTAGAAGAATAGTCTGAAATACATTCATCCTCAGTGTACAGGAATATAAGAAACTGACGTTGCCTCCCTCAGTTACTTATATTCAGCTTTATGCTCTGAACAGTGGTTAGGATTCCCAGTGGTCCTTTATGATCCCATGTGATCTACTGCATATGTTGGCTTACTGTTACACCCTTGAATCTAGCTATTAAAATCATAATGATGTCCCATTCATAACAGGCTACATTCTTCTGTGCTGAATTGTAGAATATTATATACAAAACATAGTTCAATCACATAACTAGTTTGCCTTAGAAAACATCCGTACAACCTGCCAGTTTGCTCATCACTCAGTCATTCTGCAGGTGCCCATGTCGGAATCTGGTTACATAACACACATATATGTAGTCATACAATACAGTTATTTAATCATACAATTATCTGACAAGGCTTTGTTTCCTCTTGACTCTGTGCTGCTGGTCTGACACATGGCACATGCCTCTGCTAATGAACAGCTAAACAGTTTTTGCTGCTGAAGTCATATGGTGCATTTCAGTTTGACTTGTACCAGAAGAGTTTTGTTAGCAGAGTCACCGGCTTTTAGAGCTAGCAGAGTAATTAACTAGATTGTAATCTGGATTTAAAGGGGAAACTACCATGAAAAAATACTGGGTCATAGGAAGGTTGCCACCTTTTCTAGGAAAAAATACCGGCCTTCCTATATATTTATCTCTTTTTCCTATTAATACTATTGAGATCAACCATTGTGAAAAACCGGCCAGGTGGCAACCCTAGGTCATATACATTATTTTAATGTCATATCAATCTCTACAAGGTGATTTCTAGAATGAAACTGCCCTTTTCCTGTGCAGTTATTCACCTAGGCCCCTTTTTATTATGTAATGAGGACAATGTCATTAAATGAAAAGCTCCCTTTTTCATACCAAAAATCCACTTTTTTTCATACATTTAGTTTTTACAGATACATATAGTACTTAGTTTTTCAGATCAGAAAAGATACTGTATCCTGAATGTTCAAAAAGCAGGGCTTGTTGACTCTTGAAAAGCCATTTGATTGAGGTGATATGCTTTTGGAGCATTACAGGTATGGGACCTCTTATCCAGAATGCTCGGGACCTGGGGTTTGCCGGATAACAGGTCTTTCTGTAATTTGGATCTTCATACCTCAAGGGGCAGATTTACTAAGGGTTGAATTTCGAGGGTTAATTAACTCTCGAATTAAATCCGAATTAAAACTCCTCGAATTCGAACTACCGAACGATCGAATATCAAAAATTTGATCAATCGATAAAATCGTTCAAATTGATCGATTCAAACGATTTTAAGCATTAGATCAAATTTTTTATTCGATTTAAAAAAGCAGGAAAAATCCTATGGGATCTTCCCATAGGAATATATAGCAATTCGGTAGTTTTTATCTGCCGAATTGTTATATCGAATTGTTTTTTTTTTTTTTATTCGAATTTGATTCGAATTTTCACTTTGAATCAATTCGAACCTTAGTAAATGTGCTCCTTAATCTACTAGAATATCAGGATTAATTATATTTTATTTGGGATCAAGTACAAACTACTGTTTTATTATTACAGAGAAAAAGGAAATCATTTTTTAAAAATTGGATTATTTCATTATAATGGAGTCTATGGGAGACGGACATTCCGTAATTCGGAGCTTTCTGGATAACGTGTGTTTGTAGCCTTATTCTTGGGGGGAAATTCACTAATTCACCTTCGCTAGTGAAACTGCACTTTCCCTGGCTAATTTTCGCCAGCGCTCTTCTATTTCACTAAAAAGCGAAGTTGCGTTCAACTAAGCGAACGGTAGCGAAATTGCGCTAGCGAAAATTCACCAGGCAGTTTCGCTAGCGAAGGCTAATTTGCATGCGGCGGGAACTTTGAAGTTTGAATAGAGTATATGTTACACTTCAAACATTACACTACACAAGGCCAGGGAACCCTAATAAAGCCTAATCTAGTTGTTTTATTGCCCTACACATGTGCCCCTAGTCTAGTATTTGCCCTATGTTAGGAAATTAGGGGGGGAGCAGGTTACCCAAAAAAAAATTTTCGTTCATTTTTTTCTATCACCCTACGATAAGGAAAAAACTCCAGCGTTTTTTGGGACTTTTAGGACAATTTTTTGCGAAGTTACATTTGCACTAACGCTGGCGAATTTACGCCAGCGTTAGTCACTTCGCGCTTTAGTGAATTTCCCCCTTGAGTTGATCTGGAGTAATCTGGTCTTTATATCCACATGTGAATAAAATAACATATTTCCTATCTGGATCTGTTATTGTGAAACCGATCTTCTGTAAACTAAATTTCAAGCATGTAATTGTCGTTTTGCTAATTTCCTATTTCTCTGTAATAATAAAATGAAAAATACTATTCATTCATGTTGGTGGTAAAACAATCCTACTGTGTTTATTTAAGGTTAATTTTTAGAAGACTTAGGGGACGATTTACAAAATTCACATGTATTCATGTGAATAAAATCGAATTCGATCAAATTCGATGGAATATTTGATCGTAGGATCTATTCGATTGGTCGAATATGCAAATTAGGCATATTCGGTCATCAAATAGTGAATGATCGAATAGATTCTAATGATCGAATATTCGATCATTCGATCAGCAAAGGATTTAAAATTTTATAATTAATTGGACCTACCGAATTGTAATAGAAGCCTATGGGCTCCCTCCCATAGGCTTCTGAGGCTATGTCCTGATCGAATAGGATTCGTACGATCGTTCGAATCGTACGAATCATTCGAATGATCGAATAATTCAGTGGAATGATCATTATTCGATCATTATTCGATCATCGAATGATCGAAGATCAAATTAAAGGGTAGCCTAAAACTATTCGATTAGCATTCGATTTTCGAGGGAATTCGAATTTTTTGGGGGGAATAATCGTAAATTTGCCCCTTAGGGTGCAAATTAATTACAGATTGAATAGTTAATTCAAATTCAAAATTTTTTTATAGTTTTTTTAGTGTCAAAAATTCGAATGTGAGATTTATCACATATTGAGCATGGAAAGAGTTCTAATTTGAATATTCTTCACCTAAGGGTTAGACCACACGGGAAGATTTCAGGGAGATGAGTCGCCTGGTGACTAATCGCCGCTTCTTTGGGGCTACTAATTTTCCTGAATTGCTTGCCCATGTCTTGTGCCAGCTAAACTGTAAGTCGCCTGCGCCTATTCACACACAGCGATGCGTTTTTCTAAGTCACTCGAGAGGCAATTTCGATTGACTTAGAAAATGCATTGCCGCATGTGAATAGGCGCAGGAGATTACAGTTAGAAGAATAGGTCTCATACCTGTACCTGTCTGTATACCTGTATGAAATAAAATATCAGCACTTTTTTAAAATGAAAACTATGAATTAGTGATGTGTGAGTCAAGAATTTGTCGACCCGCCCCTAACCCGCTCCCTTCCAATCCGCAACCTGGGCCGGCCCGCCGCTGCCCCTCTATTTATAGACCTGTCCCGCAGTGATGTCACAAAAGGGACAGTTGCAAATCTATAAATTCAGGTGCCGAAAGTGCTAGGTTGCGACCCGAAGATTTGGTGCAGGAGTCGGCCCGAACCTGCCCAACCCGCAGGTCCCGCGGGTTTTCAGGCCAACCCGCACATCACTACTATGAATGTATAGAACAGTGATCCCCGACCAGTAACTCGCGAGCAACATGTTGCTCCCCAAACCCTTGGATGTTGCTCCCAGTGGCCTCAAAGCAGGTGATTTTTTTTAATTCCAGACAGAAAGGCAGGTTTTTGTTGTATAAAAACCAGGTGTATTGTCAAATAAGGTCTCCTGTAGGCTGCCAATCCACATAGGGGGTCACCAAATAGCCAATTGCAGCCCTTTTTTGGCACCCCATGAAGTTTCTGCATTCCTGTGTTGCTCCCCAACTCTTTTTATTTCTGAATGTGGCTCACGGGTAAAAAAGGTTGGGGACCCCTTGTATAGAAGGGTAGACCTTTGATTATATTAAAAAAACATCATCCCTAAGCAATTCTCTTCCCACTCCTACCTACCTCTCTAACAAAAATGTCTATTTATTTTTGATAAATAAATGGTATGAACAGTATTGTTCTGATAACACCAAGGAAGAATTCTTCTGTTTGTTACCTTGAGAAAAATGTTATCTGTTAAAAGGAGGTGTACATAAAGATTAGAAACAGAAATATGGAATTCATATAATTTGCTTAAGTTTCTAGTGCCCTGAAAAGAGTTTAAATTGTTTTCACATTCCCCGTGTACAAAAATTTGTCTTGGTGAAAACAGCTGTCAAAACAATCTTCCCGTACAAAACAATTTCTTTTCTATTTTTTTCTCGTAAAATGATCAGTTGTAAATGGCTAAACAGGCTGTGTTTTGTTTTGTCACATTACCAAAATATAACGTTGGTTTTGCAGGTTGACTACTTTGCAGCATTGAAAACAATGGTCATTTGTGTCAACCTGTTTTCATGTCTCGAATGTTTTAACTGACTTTACCATGCTGCAAAATATGAGCTTGTTGTCTGTGTAATGCTTGAAGGATTTTAGAGGAAGGGTGCATCTGGATGCCAGATATAAACCACAATATTGTTCTCACACAGTTGCTTTGTACTGAAGGCAAACTAGCAGTGGCCTAAATCCAAGGTGCTGGGATTGTACTCCAACCTTGGGGCCTGGGGTGATCTTGTGATCACAATGAAAGAGAATTCCAGTAATAAAATACCATAGTGTGAGGCAGGGCCAGAAATCAGGGGGGGACTGGGGGATAGTTGTCCCAGGCCCCGTGATTTTCGTGTCTTAGGGGGGTTCGGCCACTGTACTCACTCTGTAGCCTGGCCCCCACTATCAGGAAGCTGCAGAATCGTGTGGGGATGGAGGAACTTCTACACGTCTTTCCCCTCCCCAGCTTCTAAACTATTGGTAGTTTCCCTACAACTACTATAAGCCTATCCAACCCCTGTGTAGATCTACCGCGACTAATAAGCACTATAGCTCCGTCCACCCTACCTGATTCTGCAGCTCACTGAGAGTGGGGGGACTTAATGTTTTGTTTATATTTAGTCTAGTGAACCCCTGCCCACCAATGATTTTTTTTATTATATTCTATGGGCCCCTGACCACCAATGTTTTTGTAAAACTTTTATGGCGGGCTCTGTCATCACTGTTTTTTAATTTATTGGGGGGCCCTGACCACCAATCATCTTTTTAACTTAAAGGGGGGGTCCTGATCACTAATGATTTTTTTTAACTTATAAGGGAGGGGCCTGACCACTATTTATTTATTTTTTTAAACTTTTATGGGTGGCCCGGGCTGCCAATGTTTTTTTTTTAATTTATAGGGGAGGGCTTTTTTTCAACTTGTAGGGGGGACCTGACCACAAATGTTTTGATGGCGACCCTGTCCGTACCACAACATTTTCCCACCACTACCCCAGGACCCACCCCAGATCCCGCACACCCCTCACACCACAGTAAAAAAGCCACACAAACATGGAAGCTAAAACATGAACGCTAAAAATCCATTGGTGGCCAGGGTCCCCACTACAAAATTAAAAAGAAAAATAAATTGGTGGCCAGGATCCCCTTCAAAAGTTAAAAGAAATGTAATCAGTAACAAGGGCCCAATTCCCAGTTTAAAAAAAAAAGTGGCCATAGACCCCCATTCAAAGTTAAAAAAAAAACATTGGTCATCAGGGCCCCGCTTACAAGTTAAAAAAAAAACCCATTGGTGGCCAGGGCCCCTCCTTAAAACTTAAAAAAAAACATTGGTGGCCAGGGCCCCCCACTTTCAAGTTAAAAAAAACTATTGGTGGCCTCCCTGTGTGTGGTGGTGAGGTGGCCAAGACACAACCTCACAAGCAAAGCTTTGAGGAACAGAGAGGATGGGATTTAAAAACTGGTGGTGATTGCGACATGAGTGTTTGGTTGGTGATGACAATAACGGGGCTTGGAAATAGATCTTTGTTAGGTCCTAAAATGTTGTTTTTGCATTTACTACAGTGGAAGCTGTCTATTTTTGTTTTTTGGAACTTTTCACACAGGTTTTCATAGAATGATTTATAACGAGTTACAAACAAGTTCATCATAGAATGATCCCCTATCTTACACATGGAAGGTTTTACCTGCGTTTCCCTGCAGCAGAACGGAAAAAAACAGAACGCAGGGGAGCGCAGGTAAAACCTTCCATGTGTAAGAGTCCCTATAGGGGATCATTCTATGATGAACTTTTTTGTAACTCATAAATCAATCTATGAAAACCTGTGTGAAAAGTTCCAAAAAACAAAATAGACTGCTTCCACTGCAGTAAATGCAAAAACAACATTTTAGGACCTAACAAAGAAGATCTATTTCCAAAATAGGAGTAGACGCAATCAATTATTTTGAAGGGGGCTGTACTCACACAGATGCATGTAAGCGACGAACGCAGGTAAAATGCAGCATGTTGCATCTCAACCTGTGTTCGGCGCATATATGCATCTGTGTGAGTACAGCCCCCCTCAAAAGAATCAAATGTGTCTACTCCTGCGCTCCCCTGCGGCTGAACAGAACAAAATGGAATGCAGGGGAACGCAGGTAAAAACGCTGATGTTTAAGAGCTCTAAGAAGTATCTCCCATATATTAGGATATTAGGGGGCCCATTTAATCAATTTGTGTGAAGGATTCGAAATTGGATCAAATTTGATCGTATTCCGATCTTGCGATTTTATCGAGCATTCGAATATGCAGATTTGGGCAGTTCGATCATCGAATATGCAAAATTCGATCGTATCGAAAAGATCGAATGATCGAATATTCTATCATTCGACCATGTGATGATTGAAGTACTTTCCCTTTCTTCGACTGCCTACTTCGCCAGATTGAACCTATCGAATTGCAATAAAAACCATCTAATTTTACTAAGATTTTATCGAATTTTCATTCGAAAATCAAAGAAGGGTCGAATTCGAGGGGAAATAGCCCTCGGAAATTCGGGCCTTAGTAAATATGCCCCTATACCCCTATTGTTTATATATCTTTACATTTTACACATTTACACATACATTTGCTGACCTCACATTAGGCCCAGTTTTTATCTTTATGCTATCCAAAGCAACAGCCATTAAAATTGAACACTCAAGGCGATCTGTATACAGGTTATTCCTAGTAGTTCCCCCATCAAAGAGAATAATTTCAGTTTATTATCACAGAAGAATAGACACAGTGATAAGCTTTTAATGGCTATGGGCAGCTATATACATATATTTTAATGGTTCATTTATATATTTTGTTCCATTTACAGGCATGTTTACCTTTACATTACAATTACAGTTATACAGCATGGGACGTTTAAAAATAAGGAAGTGCTGTAAACTGGTAGAACTTGTATATTGAGTGCAAAACGAAACTGCAGAGCTTGTATATTAAATACAGAGAGAAATATAGATGGATATCCTAACTATAATAGGTGGTTCCTCTGTACGGATATATATGTTCCACCTTTACCCTTGAAGCACTCTTGGTATATGCTCTGCTTATGAATTCTCTGCTGGGGCACATATCTCGCTGCATACTTCACATTGGGGAGTTAACTTGGGAGACTAATATGGTGTAGAAACTTTTCTCACAATGTCGGGGAATAAAATTTAAAAACATAAACTCAGAGATACTGTAAAAGCCTTACAGGCAGTTGGGCATTCAATCTCTGATGGGTGGGAAACTCCATCGTCTTCTTAGCAAGTCCTCCATAACCACTCAGCCCTAACCCCCACCTTAAAACATCTCACCCTGACATCACTCACTGGCAAGCAAAATAGAGACAATCACATCTCTATTTCTTCTATACTGAGGCTTCCCGGCCCAGGAGTCCCTACCCAAAAAGCATCAGTTGACCTCTATACAGCATGTTAACCAAATAATACTATACAACTACCAACAACAAACGTGCAATTATAATGAATACAAAACAGTCAGTAGTAAACACCGATTTGCAATGACATTTGACATTTAAAAGGGTGATTCACCTTTAAGTTAACTTTTAGTATGTTATAGAAAGTCCAATTCTGAGCAACTTTTCCATTGGTCTTCATTATTTCTTGCTTATAGATTATGAATTATTTGACTTCTTCTGACTCTTTCCAGCTTTCAAATGGGGGCCACTGAGCCCATTTTAAAACAAATGTTCTGTAAGGCTACAAATTACAAAATAACTACTTTTTATTACTTGTCTTTCTATTCAGACCCTCACCCATTAATATTCCATATTCTCATTCAAATCAATGCATGGTTGCTAGAGTAATTTGGACCCTAGAAACTAGTTTGCTGACATTGGAAACTGGAGAGCTGCTGAATAAAAAGCTAAATAACTCAAAAACCACAAATAATAAAAGCTGAAAACCAATAGCAAATTATCTCAGAATATCACGCTCTACATCATACTATAAATTAACACATAGGTGAACAACCTTCCAAAGGAAGCATAGTGCAAGCAAATAGCTAAGCAGAGAAACCTCTACACTCAATCCATTATCAATATATTGAAACATAGGACATTGAAACATTTTGTGCCTTAAGTTAATAAAAATGCCTTCCCCTTTAAACAAAACAGGGATTGTTTGTCCATATATTGCAATATATTTAAGCTGACCAACTATGTCAAAGTCATGCCATATCTGGCCAGTCCTACTCTCAATTTTCATCTGATTCATTAAAGGGAAACTGTCATGCGAAAAAATGTTCTTTTCAAAATGCATCAGTTAATAGTGCTGCTCCAGCAGAATTATGCACTGAAATCCATTTCTCAAAAGAACAAACAGATGTTTATATATTTCATTTTGAATTCTGACATGGGGCTAGACATATTGTCAATTAACCAGCTGCCCTTGGTCATGTGACTTGTGCTCTGATAAACTTCAATCACTCTTTAGGGCAAGGCCAGACGGGGAGATTCGGGGGAGATCTGTCGCCTGGCGACTTATCGCCGTGACAAATCGCCCCCGAATCTCCCCGAATAGCTAGTTAGCGCTGCGCACTCGCTAGGCGTAAAGTCGCCTGCGCTTGTTCACACGCAGCGGCGCGATTTTAAAAGATAACAGCTGGCCCGTATTTTGCCAGCCCGGCCGGTAGAAATGCAGTTTGATCCCAATGTTATTAATAGGGAAAGAAGATACATATATAGGAAGACAAATACAAGAGATCCTCTGCACTCAACCCATTATCAATATATCATGGCCATTTTCCACCTTCTAAAGCAGCACTGAGAGGGATGGGGCTCGCCAACTCTTTAACTGTTTTTAATAGATATATTTATCTTTGTCCTTGCTGAGCAGAATCACTGATTTTCATTAGTCAATTAGGATTGATACAATAGCTGCTAATATTTCAAAGATACTGCCAAGAAATGTATCAACTAATTGTATCAACTAAATGTAGCAAATTGTAACAGTTCAGAATGCTCCTGCATCATGACTGAGCTGCCGGATTTAAAAGCTATAGAAAGGAACGTTTAAAGAGCACCTATGGGCTGAAAATAATTCCCCAAACTGAAGGTGCGGGCTAATAGAGCCGGCATTCCGGTTTGGGGTTCTAGTAGTTTAAAAAAAAATTGCCCCCTGCAGGCGCTGGCTTACTCGCACCGGGAGGGAGCTCCCGGTGCAAGCCGCCATGTTTTAGGAAGCGCATGCGCAGTATGAGATCTTAAAATTGTGGCAGCTTTTCATTCGGCTTATGTGCATGACGTCACATGAGCATACTGCGCATGCAGGGGGCTTTTTTTTAAAAAAAACTACTAGAACCTCAAACTGGAATGTGGGCTCTATCAGCCCGCACCTTCGGTTTGGGGAAATTTTTTCGGCCCACAGGTGCCCTTTAAAGGGTTGTTCAACTTTGAGTTAACTTTTAGTATGATGTAGAGACGATTGTGAGACGATTTGCATTTGGGTTTCATTTTTTATTATTTGTGGTTTTTGAGTTATTTAGGTTTTCAATTCAGCAGCTCTCCAATTTTCCAGTTTTAGCAATCTGGTTGCTGGGCCAAGGATGTAACCCTGCATTGACTTGAATAAGAGACTGGAATATGAATAAGAGAGGGCCTGAATAGAAAGATGAGTAATACAAAGTAGTAATAACAATAAATGTGTAGCCTTACAGAGCATTTGTTTTTTATATGGGGTCAGTAACCCCCATTTGATAGCTAGAAAGAGTCAGCAGAAAGCAAATAATTCAAAAACTACAAAAAATAAAGAATGAAGACCAATTGAAAAGTTGCTTAGAATCAGCCATTCTATAAAATACTAAAAATTAACTTAAAGGTGAACCACCCCTTTAAACTTAAAATTTTGGGAAAATGGTAAAAAGTAAAAGATTGAAAGCAACTGAAAAAAACGTCTTTGTTTATGATGAAAAATCTGAAAACAACTCTGTGTTTGTAAAGTGAACAGCCCTTTTGAACTGTATATGTGCTAATAAACCAGTGCTTCTGAATGAAAAGTTAGCCGCCTAGACATAAACAAGTGATTTGCTTGTCTCTGCTCATAATGCCTTATGTAAGAGTTAAAACCTCTCATTTTTGGTATTTAGGCAGCGCTATGTATCTAGCATGAGGCATGTGAATATTTTCCGTTTTTAGAATGTTTTACACTGCAGGAAATAGTGTGGAATGCAGGCAATTAAATGCCGGGGAATTTCCCTACCACTGAATTGAAGAAGCCACTTGGATGAGTGGCGAAATGTTTTCAAGAAGAAGAAATTTTATTCCCCAGACATGGACTCAAGGCGAAAATCTGCACTTTGCCATCTGCAAATTTTTTCTCAAAACTGTAGCTTTAATGCAGTTGGATAAGTTGCCACAAGAAAAATGCCCATTGACTTTAATTCATCTAGAGTGAGAATAAATTGTTGCACATGTAAAAATTGTTGCACATAAAAAAAGTTTTGACACCTATTGCATCTCATAAATTTTTCACCGTTTTATGAAAATTGCTTGTATGTAATTCTGTATGTTCAGTGTATAGACCCATTTATTGTACAGAAAATAATCCTTTATTGCTGCACACCAGTAACACAACTTGAGGGCGGTGGGCCCTGGCCAGGGGCATGCAGCCAGGCCCCCCCCACCCCCCTCCCTACTCAATTTTCTGGACGGAATCAGTAATAATCTGGCCAGAATCAGAGGCCCGAGAGCTACCGGGGGGCAGGCCCTAACCCAATCACACCCTCTGCTCCCCTGGTAGTTACGCCACTGCTGCACACTGTTCTTACAAAGCATCGGCCAATCACTATGAGTTCCTGTAAGTGGCATGAAATGCTTGCCACAAATAAGATACGTTGTTAATAAAACTTTTTTAAGCAGCACTTTTTCGACTGTGGTCCAGGCTGTCCCAGACTTTGCTCTACATGGAAAAATCAGTTCTTCAGCACTAGCAGTCAGGCCTCTGTTAGTACACTAGAACTGCATTTTACAGCGCGCAAACACTGTAACAACACAATGCTAATGTATCTGATGTATTATATACAGAAGTCAAAATAAAAACACCATTCTTAATATTTAATAGTCATTAAATGTAAGCTAGTACGCTGGATTTTTTTAAAATACAGTATGCTTCCTACCAAAATACATTTTCTTTTAAATTAAATTGTGTACATAAAGTGCATTGGGACAATAAATAAGTTTTGTTTGTATTCCTTTGCATAAACCTTTTCCCCTTGACTTTTGTGAGCAAGGAGAGATAATTATATCTCTATAATAACTAGGGTTGCCACCCAGCCGGTATTTTACTGGCCTAGCCGGTAAAATACTTGCAAGGCCGGTATTACAAATTTACCGGCAATGTAGTTGCCGGTAATTTGTAATACCCTTACAA
>CM044438.1:64382950-64418908 GCA_024363595.1 Xenopus borealis
CCGTTCTTTTGCACCTGTACTAGGTAGGTGAGTCAGGGTTAGTATATTTTAATGTGTACATCAGCCTTTTGCAGCATTTTGAAAATGTACATATACCGGTAGTAGTTTTACTCTTCTGCATGTATTTTAACACAAACTAAGTAGCAGGGAAACATGTGACCAGTATGATTTGTGAATTATGAGCATAGATTCCAATATATACTGAAGCTGGGCAGTAGCATCCACCATTGCAGGTATAGGGCTTCTTTTCATCTGGAAGCTGAAATATGTAAGGATGTACCATAGATTCAGTTCAGACCACACTGCCTTTCTGGACATGCTCCACAGAAGAATTATAAAAAGAAACATTACACGTGTTCATGCATTAAAATGCCTGTATCCACTGCTGTTGACTGCCCAAAGCAATGCATTTTCTAGAGCAGGGTGGATGGGGTCAGATGGGAAATTCTGTTTCAGGCAGAAAGTCATTAAATGGAACTTTACACTGTTCATCATATATGTTGGTTCCTGCCCCAGTGGAGCTTACAATCCCAATTACTCTTTCTCATAGCACACACATTCACATAGTCACTTTAAACCAGAGTCAATTAACCTGTCGGTATGTAGACACAAGAAGAACATTCAAGACCCCATTGTTGCAGAGTAACTGCTAACCATGAATCCCACTAACCACACAATAATTTGATGGATTGGTCGGACTGCACTGAAATCGTCCACCAAAGAAGAATCGTCTTAGTCTGATATGATTTTATTGTAGGTTATTCAGAGCACCGTTTGCATGTGGGTTATTTACTGCATATCGGTGCAGAGATATAAGTAAAGCTTCCTGCATGGATTTTTCTTTTCCTCTGCATTTCTTGAGTTTTAGTGCTTATCCTTCTGAATTGGGAACCTGAAGAACCTGCTTGAGAAGCTAAGTATTAAAATCAGGGAATGCCTTATTTCCTACTGAGTCTCATTGTCACAACACAAAAAGGAACACAAAATATCTTCTGTTCAACCAGCATGTTGAAAATCCAGCATTCTGCATAATGAGGGTAAAGTGTCAACTTTTATCTCACATGCAACTGCAACAAAGAAGTTCACTTGAAAGTATTACCCATGTGACTTCTGAAACGGGAAGTTTTCATCAGTGTGTTAAAGGAAAACTATACCCCCAAAATGAATACTTGAGCAACAGATTTATATCAAATTAAGTGACATATTAAAGAATCTTACCAAACTGGAATATATATTTAAGTAAAAATTGCCCTTTTATGTATCTTGCCTTGAACCACCATTTCCGTATGGTCTGTGTGCTGCCTCAGAGATCACCTGACCAGAAATATTTCAACTCTAACTGTAACAGGAAGTGTGTAAGCAAAAGACACAACTCTGTCTGTTAATTGGCTCATGTGACCTAATAGTCTGTTTGGTATGTTTGTGTGCACCATAGAATCATACGATCCCAGGAGGCTGTCCTTATTTTTTAAAATGGTAATTTTCTATTTATAATTACCCAATGCCACATGCTACTAAAAAAGTATATTATTATGAAAATGGTTTATTTACATGAAGCAGGGTTTTACATATGAACTGTTTTATGCAATATCTTTTTATAGAGACCTACATTGTCCGGGGGTATAGTTTTCCTTTAATGTCAGATTGATTCCACAGTGCCCACACAAAGTTGCAGCAGAATTATATGATTAGGAGGAGTTAAAAGGATAGTTCACTTTTGAGTTACATTTTAGTGAGTTATAGAATGCTGTATGCCTAGCAACATTTTTTTGTGGTTTTCAATGATTTGCCTTCCTCTGCTAGGCTTCTAATAATCATATTCTTAAACCCTATCACATTGGAAAACTGCAGAAAAAAAGCTTAACAACTGAAAAAATACAACAAATAAAAAATGAAAAAAACTGCAAATTGTCTCGAATATTAATGTCTATCTCATAATAAAAGTTACATTTAAAGGTGAACTACCTGTTTCAACATGTATTCATAGTTTTACATACAGTAACTTCCACTGTACTGTAAATTATTGCTACATAAAGTTAAATATAATCCTCCACTGAATTAAAACTTCTGATTCTGGAGTAATTTGTATTTCTATTGCCCATACATGTTCTTTCTCAACACATTGATGTTAAAATGTTCTCCTTTTTACTGATTAGTGAATATGTAATGTTGCCAAAGGTTGCCACCCCACTTCAATTAAGTGCCCACTCTAGCTAAGAAATATGATTAAGGAGCCATGGAAGAATTTACAGCAGTCAGGCTGCTATTAGGTTAGGAGCAAGCAACAGAGCAAACCCAAAACAAAACTGAGTATGTTTGCACAGGTTACAGCAAGGGGCAACAAACAGATCAGACTAAAACAGAGCATGACCAAATACACATTGGGCCGAATCTCAGACTATAAAACACAGGCCGAGAATCAGCCCTTATGCTAAATTAGTCCTTATATGTACCTGCACATAGAACCACTGCCCGGGTACAGAAATATTCAGTGGATTTCTGCCTTAAATGACGTCAGTATCGCATTTCATATCAAGTATCATTTTGGTGAAATATAGTGCATATGCCTGCATGTGGGCTGAAGGCCCTAGTGCAGATACACATAGCACATTCTGGTGCCAAAATGCATTCTCGTGCATTTTAGTGCAGAAATCCATTCTATGTGCCTGCACTCAGGCTGCCATAATGGCTCCAGGTTTAAGCTGATTATAGTTTAGGGCAGTGATGCCCAACCAGTAGCTCGCGAGCAACATGTTGCTCTCCAACCCCTTGGATGTTGCTCCCAGTAGCCTCAAAGCAGGTGCTTATTTTTGAATTACTGGCTTAGAGGCAAGTTTTGGTTGCATAAAAAACAGATGTCCTGCCAAACATTCTCTCCTGTAGGCTGCCAGTCCAAATAGGGGTTACTAAAAAGCCAATCAGAGCTCTTATTTGACATCCACATGGACTTTTTCATGCTTGTGTTGCTCTCCAACTCTTTTTTAAATTTAAATGTGGCTCACAAGCAAAAAAGGTTGGGGACTCCTGGTTTAGGGGTTGAATGTAATCTGTGTTTATCTGCAGACCAAGATTAGCCTGCTGTGGCTGTAGCCTTAGGCTAGGGCCACGCAACACAGATCTCCACAGGCAATTTCGAGTGACTTTGAAAAACGTATAGCCGCCAGTGGCGTAACTACCAGGGGTGCAGAGGGTGCAATTGCACCAGGGCCCCCACCCCCTTGGGGCCCATCAGAGCCACAATAATGGTTATGGCAGGTGATTATATAGGGGTAAATTTTACAGCACACGTGCTATCAACACTCCAGCATGGGTGTTATAGAGGTAAGGGCCCGACAGTGGGGCCCAGGTGCTCATCCTGTACCGGGGCCCACCAGGGAGTAGTTACACCACTGATCGCCGCGTGTGAATAGGCGCAGGCGACTTTAGCGCTAGCGGGTGCGAGATACCAGCAAGCCATTCAGGGAGATTAGACGTGGCGATTAGTCGCCAGGCAACTAATCTCCCTGAAATCTTCCCGTGTGGCCCTATCCTAAGAGTTACTGTGCCTGGGCAAATGTTGCTCCTTTACTTACATATGGGGACAAGTGGTGGTAAGCCTGTTACAATCTAGCTGATGCTGAACTGCAAAATCTAACATCCACCTAGTTGCATGGATGGTGGGGGATGTTGTAACATGTCCTATGCAGTCTCAAAATCTTATCTGCTTTTTTATAACTGCCACTACTTGCCATTATATACCATTTATGCTGCTTAAACTGCATTGCTTGCATTTAGTAATCCAGAATTCCACCACCAATGGAGAGGAGTTTCAGGGTGATCAGTTATGATCAAAGGTTAGAAACAAGAATGGTGTAATAACAAGGCAAAGAAGTCTATTTAAAAGGAATGTTCTTGTGAACAGACTTCAAAGAAGAGGCATGTCCATAGGATATCTGGGAGAGCGTTTAGAAGTTAAAGGTTTTTATACTTGGTGGACTTTATAGCACATGCACTTTTACTAGAAATATCCCCTCTCCATATCTTTCTACCACTGCTAGAGTGTTTGTAGATCCTACATGGAGATCTGAACCACGCACTGTGACTTGTCTAATTATAGGACTGAAAATTGCAGCATTATGCAATATAGAACTGCCTTGCTTGCCTATTTGTATTCAATTATACTTGTACAGCTATGGCATTTGTTAACTGGAAACCCATTATCCATAAAGTCCAGAATTAAAGAAAGGCTGTGTCCCAATTTATACAAATAAGCCAAATTATTAAATTTTTCTTTGTAATAGTAAAACAGTATCATTAATCCTTATTGGAAGTAAATACAACCTGCTGGGTTTATTTAATTTTTTTATTATTTTTTATAAGACTTAATGTATGAAGATTGAAATTACAGAAAGATCCCTTATCCAGAAACCCTCAGGCACTAAGCGTTGTGCATAACAGGTCCCATACATGTATTTATTTATTTTTATTTAGCTCGGGGTTATAGTCTAATTATTTAACTTAAAGGTATATGTTTTGAAATGTTATTTACTTTACTCAGAATGGCAAATATGAAAACAATGGGAAAAAAATTAATATATCTGTAAATTACATCCAAGTTTTCATATTTTTAATTCCTTCCATGCCAGAGAAGTTAGATCAGGCCTGCAATGTTTCCATTTTTCCAACACAAAATACACAGTAACCATTACATTTATTACAATGTTCTGCAAACAGGACCAAAAAAAGTGGAAAATAACTTTTTTTCATATTTTTAATTCCTTCCATGCCAGAGAAGTTAGATCAGGCCTACAATGTTTCCATTTTTCCAACACAAAATGTAGTTGTCACAAGGTTTTCCACTATGGTTTATGGTAGCTTGCCAGTTTCCATTCTGTCTCTGCTGCAAAGGAAACGGGAGCAGGTGTAGTCACTGATGAAAGTTCATGCTACAAAACACTTTTTCCAGTGATTAAATTCTCTAGGTGAACAATTAACTAAATTTGTCCTCCTGTACAAGGGACTTTAGTATGGCATATCCCACAAATCAGTGCCCTGAAAACATGTATAAGTATGGGACCTTTTATCCAGAATGCTCGGGACCTGGGGTTTCAGGATAATGGAGCTTTCCGTAATATGAATCGTCATACCTTAAGTCTACTAGAAAACCAGCTGGTTTTGCTTATTGGGATTAATTATATCTTAGTTTGGAACAAGTATAATGTGCTGCATATTATTATAGAGAAAAAGGCAATAATCTTTAAAGAACAAGTAAACGTTTTTTTTTTTCTATCTCTAAATTTGCTCTAAACAGCCCCTCAAATTAATGTACCTTAGTCCCTGCTGCAAGTCTACTCTGGTTTCTGTGTTATCAGCAGCTTGTTTCACCTTCTTCCTGCTGCAGAGTGAAGCCCAGCCCCTTAGCTTTCTGAGCTGACCTTATATCTTGGACTAGTCCAGAAGATCATTTGCATACTATGACATAGCAGAGAGCAGTGTGTGTAGCAGCTTTTGCTTGGGGAAACTAGCTTACTAATGAAACACTGGCTCCCTCTTCCTCTCTATTGTGGAACAGCAGCAAATGGACTGCTCAGTAAACTAAGGGGCTGGGCTTCACTCTGCACCAGGAAGAAGGTGAAACAAGCTGCTGATAACACAGAAACCAGAGCAGACTTGCAGCAGGGACTAAGGTACATTAATCTGGGGGGCTGTTTAGAGCAAATTTACAGAAAGAAAAAGAAAAACATTTACTTTTCCTTTAAAAAGTTATATTATTTGATTATAATGGAGTCTATGGGAGTGAGTCTGTGCTTATTGTATAATGGATAATGGATCCCATACCTGTATTTGAAAGGGAAATGTCTTGATACACTATGTAACCCACCAACACAAACTGCTCTTGCATTTTGCCATTTAGGTAGTAAATGTAACAATGTTTTTTTAACATTACAATAAATGCACCTCAGTTACAAATACAGAAATTACAGATATGAAGTCACTAGGGAGGAGTTGGGTCCAGGAGATCCTGTGACTGGATATACATTATTCATTAAATTTATTACAATGCTCTGTAAACAGGACCAAAAAAAGTGGAAAATAACTTTTTTTATAAAAACTTGGGCTGATAAAAGCTGCTGACTTTTATTGTTTATGGTGAACAAATGGGCAGATACACTTGTACGTGGCCAGCTTTCATCCTTATTATTATTCCCTGTTTTTAGCAAGTGTGGAGGAACCATAAAAACTTAAAATGTGATTACTCAGAATGCAGGTGTTATTTATACAGAGCCGCCATCAGAAATCTTGGCGCCCCTCCTCATGACCACACGTAGTAACATCAGCCGCACTCCATATACGCTCTGCATGAAAGATCTATTCAAAGTTAGATTTTTTCTTTGCTAGGTTGACCTTGATGGATGTGGGTTCTTTCAACCACAGTTATTATGATACACATGTCTTTAGACTACATAGCAGGAGACCCTTTAACTGCTAGTGGGGGGCTAGGAACTATAGGGGGGCCAGTGGGACTGATATGCCGCTGTAATATATGTTCATAGAAAATGTCTTGTTCCCAAAGGTTGGTGGTGAGGTGGGGACAATCTTTCTGTGGGACCCACAGGCCCGGATTTGTGGAAAGGCCACCTAGGGCGCAAGATTTTAGGGGGGGGTGGCATGCTGCCTAGCCACATGCACATTGGTTCAAAAACACTGGGGATGCGAAGGAAATACAATTGTATTTTATATTTCCCGTGCACCAATCCCCATTGCTTCGATCCCAATAATGAAAAGTTGCACAAAAAAGTGCGAAAAACGGCATTGTGCCTAGTGGCGCCTGCTATATAAATCTGGCCCTGGGGACCCAATAACTAGATAAATATATCACAATTTAAAGAGTTGATGTTAATGTAATAAGTAGTTCATATAAATAGTTCTATAAATTAATAAGTATGGATGCACCGAATCCAGGATTCAGGTCAGGAGTCAGCCTTATTCAGCAGGATTTGGATTTGGCTGAATCCTTCTGCCTGGCCAAACCAAATTGGAATCCTATAATCGCATAACTTTTTGTCACAAAACAAGGAAGTAAAAAAAGTTTTCTCCTTCTCACCTCAATTTGCATATGCAAATATGCAAATTAGGATTTGGTTCAGTATTCGGCTGAATCCAAAATAGTGGATTCCGTGCATCCCTACTAATAAGTCAGTCAGTTCAGTGGTAGTCAGTGGACCCAAGACTTTGACTCTTGGGTCAAAGCTAGACAGTGGCCCTGATAAGGGTACCCCCTGTACCTGCTGATGGTGGCTCTGTATTTATAAAGAATGGAAAATGCATGGTAAAGGTAAGTTCCACTAAACACTGGTTTCTTTTTCTTTTTTTAACACCTTACCATCAGTGTTTGTTTTTTAACTTTTATGGGGGGCCCTGGCTACCAATATTTTTTTAAGAACTTGTCCCCTCAGTCTACCCACTATTTAGTTTTTAAAAAAACTTAAATGGGTGAACCCTGGTCAAATTTGTTTCACTTATTGGGGAGCCCTGACCACCAATGGCTTTATAGAACTTGTGGGGGGCCTGGTCACCGACATTTTTCTTTTTCTTTGAGAGTGCCCTGGCCACCAATATTTTTTTTAACTTGTAGGTGGTCTCTGACCACCAGATACATCCCCATTCTGAAATCATCTGGTGTAGCTTGTGCATGGTTCATAAAAGCAGGAGCTAATTTGTGTCTGAAACAGTGTATCATACTCAAGTAAGGCTGCATTATGAGAAAAAACATTGCAATTTGCATGCAAAAACTGCACTTTGTTCATTTCAATTTGTAAATAAGACACTATGGGGGGAATGTAATGCAAGTTGCAAAGAGAAAAACATTGCGCACCAATAAGAATAAAAATCCACATCTCACAATGTAATATTGTTCCTTGAACGGTTATCTCAGTGCAAATTGTTATTGCACATTGCGGATTGTAATTGCACACTTTTAAAAAGTGCTTGAAGGTGTTATAATCTTTTGGTGCAAACATTGCAACTTTTTCAGTAAGAAGTTTTATAACATGGACAGTGCATTAGCATAAAGTATAAAATACTCAAATGGCCTTCTGCTGGCGGAAGTGGTCGCTAAACAGTTTCCAGGTTCGCAAAAGGTATATTGCATTCGCACAAAGCAAAATGTGTTCGTGCAAAGGCTTAACTTTTCGCATTGCAAATAGTTTTTGCATTACCGACTTATATTACATTCCCTATTAGTGCCTTGCTAGCCTACTCTTAGGGTATGCAGTAACTAACACTTTATCAGGACTCCCCATGTCATATTATATTTGAATAAATTAACCTGGCTGTATTGAAAGTGTAATTTGAGAAATTGGAGATTAGCCTGGTTTGAGTGCCACCTTGTGGTCTGTTATGATTGAACATTGTGTATTCAGTGAGAATTTGTGCAAGTCTTCAAGCTGAAAATTTTAAATATGTGGTGTTATTGTTTTTTTTGTTCATTTAACAAAGTTAATGCAGTGCAATCCATCCTTGTGGTGCCACAGACTTTTACTGTGAAGAACGGGTGCCTCCTTCCTCATTTGATTTAAAGGAACAGTTCAGGGTAAAAATAAAAACTGGGTAAATAGATAGGCTGTGCAAAATAAAAAATGTTTCTAATATAGTTAGTTAGCCAAAAATGTAATGTATAAAAGCTGGAGTGACTGGATGTCTCACATAACAGAATACAACACAACATCCTGCTTTTCAGCTCTTTAAATCTGAGTTAGTCAGTGACTTCAGGGGGGCCACATGGGACATAACTTTTCAGTGAGTTTGCAATTGATCCTCAACATTCAGCTCAGATTCAAAAGCAACAGTTATGACCAATGTGGCCCTCCCTCAATTCACTGATTGGTTACTGCCTGGTAACCAGGGTAACCAGTCAGTGTAAACAAAAGAGAGCTGAAAAGCAAGAAGTAGTGTTCTGTTCTGTTCTGTTAGACTTGCAGTCATTCCAGCCTTTATACATTACATGTTTGCCTAACTAACTATATTGAAAACATGTTTTATTTTGCACAGCCTATCTGTTTACCCAGTTTTTACTTTTATACTGAACAATTCCTTTAATCTCCTAGCATCTAGTGATTAGAGTTATTACATCCTTAGTACTAGTATATTATAGTATATACTTTATTCACACAACTATTTACAGTGAAGGTTTGAGAGTGTAAGCCCCAGCTTCAGTCTACTTTTCCTACTACTGACACATGCACTAAAGGCAATTTCATCTAAAGTTAGTTAACCTACCAGTAGGTTTTGGGACTGTGGGAATAAACCCACACAACATGTAGAGAACATAAAAAAATACATGTACTTGGACTGAACACAATCTATGAGCAAAGCATTGAAATGAAGCAATTCTTAACACTGTGCCACTCATGGCATATCTAGTGAGGAAGGTGTGAAGTCTTCAGTCATCTCCAGTATTGGTATTACTGATATGTGTGATTTTTGATAGGATGCCTCAAAATAGTCGACTGGAGAAGGATGTGCATGGCCACCCAACTGGGCATTGGCACACTGGGGGTTTGTTGTCTGCTAGAAATGTAGCTTTTGACAAAATGCCTGAAAATACCTTCCAATGACTAGCAAAGTAACCACCGTATCGCAGTCAGAGCACTTATTAAAGGGATTCTGTCATGGTTTTTATGATGTCGTTTAATTTCTAAATTACACTGTTCATTCCTGAACCAGCAAGTGTATATTTTTTGTTGTAATATTGGTGTGTAGGAAGCAACCTCAGGTCATTTTGCCTGGTCAGTATCTATTAGGAATATGTCCCTTGATAGCTACAAGTTTAAGCTTCTCGAACAGTGCAGTGGTTTTTCCAATTCCACTTCAATGTAACATAAACAAATGGTCCACTGGAGAGCAGATAGTTAAAAATATTTTTTTCTTTTTGTTTGAGATGCATAGCACTACATGTTTCGGACCACTAAGGTCCTTCCTCTGGTGGCCTGGTCACGTACTTTCTGAAAGAGCCAGCACTTTAGGATGGAACTGCTTTCCTGGCAGGCTGTTGTTTCTCCTACTCAATGTAACAGAATATGTTGCAGTGGGACCTGGATTTTAATATTGAGTTCTTATATCTACCAGGGAGTTGTTATCTTGTGTCTGGGAGCTGCTATATGGTAACTGTGGTGTTTATACAAATGGCCTGCGGGTGTCACTGTGCACATTACTTGTACTATGCAGTACTTTCTGTACAGCTTGAGAGTGATAGCGTTCAAGTTACTGCTGTTGTGTAATGGCTGCATGAACCTGCTAATAAAGCACTGTTATACCTTGCTCATCCTCGGCTATCAAAACACAACAGATTGGCGACAGGATGTCTCTTTTACCTTTACAGCAGCCTGCTCCTTTTTTTCCAAACCCTACCATACCTTTTACAACTTGGATCCGTATGTCTAATAATTACATTATTGCTGCTGATCAAGGGGAAATTTCTGCAGCTAGAAAGTGTGCTTTACTTATTCACTGCCTGGGAACAGAGGGTCAGCATATATTTTATACATTACCATTACCGATGAGACCTATGAAACTGCTCTTACTGCTATAAAGAACTTTTTTGTGCCAAACAGACACATTCTGTTTAATTGTTACTGTTTATTATACTTGTCCAAATGCTTTCCTACTATAGGGGGAATGTGGTGTTTACACAAATGGCCAAGGGTGTCACTGTGCACATTACTTGTACAATGCAAATACACAGTACTTTCTGTACAGCTTGAGAGTGATAGAGTTCAAGTTACTGCATGAACCTGCTAATAAAGCATTGTTGTACCATGCTCATCCTCGGCTATCAAAACACAACAGTAGCCTCCCCTTTGTTCTGCTGATGAGCTGCTGGGGGGGGGTGATTTCACTCCAACTTGCAGTACAGGAGTAAAGAGTGACTGATGTTTGTCACATGACTGGGGGCAGCTGGGAAACTGATTTCTAGACCTATTTTGGATTTCAAAATTAAATATAAAATAATCTTTTTTGCTCTTTTGAGAAATGGATTCAGTACAGAAAAGTGATGGAGCAGCACTATTAACTGATGCTTTTTGAAAAAAAAATCCCCATGATAGTATCCCTTAAAGTCATTTGAAAGTGCAGCATTGAGACTTTTTCAAGCAACTTGAGCACAGGGCAAGTATACAGTGATTACTGGTCAACCTGATCAACCTGTGTGTCACTTCACCTCATTAAGCTAATATGCCATAACTGAACAGGTAAAATGCTTGTATATTTTACATTTTTGATCTTGAGCACCAACATACTACTGTCTGGAAATGCAGATAAAATCTGTATAGCCCCTTAGTATTATACATCTTTCTACATCTTCTCTGTAATACAGTAATTCTTGCCTAGTTCTTCAGTACTTCCCTGCAACTATAATTGCCACTGGTGTGCTTTGTAGCCAGTGTAAAGGAATTTATAGCTGTAGGAATTATTCATTTCCTCGCAGTTGGCAGACAGGGTATTTACTTGCATTTGCTGTGGTGCCGCCTCATTGTTCTTCATCCTGTACTGTCTTCTTGTATAATGAGGAATAAATAATAGCCTGGGGCAGCTTTCCTCCTGAATGTTACTAAGCCTAGGTAGCAACAGTACTGGCTAACCCCTCTGTCCATTTTTATTACTGAAGGAAGGATTCTTTTCTATCCAAAGTTATTAAGTGGTAATGTAACATAAATCTTAATTGGGAGTAATGAGAGTGCATCCACTTATATATACTACTATATATGTGCTGAAAATGCTAAGTTTGACTTAGCAGTTATTCATTACTACAATATAATGCACACAAGCTGATCTGACCTCTTGTTAACAAGGACTATCCTTGATCCAACCACCTATGTTCCCATCAACCACCTTTGAGCTCCTTTTAACTGTTGTTTGCAGGGTATAACACCAAGATGATATTCCCCGAAGATAGGGCATTCACATTTTTATGCGCTGTCATTTTAGTTTAAATTATCGCAAATTGATATGTAAGTGGCAACAATGTTTTTGATACATTGATTGATACATTGTTAGCCACATGTTCACATTGAGTATTTAGTAGCAATTTTATCTCCAGTGTGCTAGCTGACACACTGAGAAATTCAACATTGTTACACTTTAGGCCTTGAAATGTTAAATAGAGTATGCATTATTACGCATCAAGGTTAACAATCGAAAGCACTGAATGAACTGGTTTTATGCACTATGCACACTATACACTTCCATTTTTGATGACACGTGTTAAATGTGTGTGGGATAATTGAGTGTGTGGGTATTTAAGTTCATTATATGTTGTATTTACACATCCTGATGATGGTCCCTAGTGGACCGAAACACGTAGATGTCTGAGCCTTTTGACCTTTATTACAATTCCTTTTTTTCATAAATGCCATGAGTGCTTTCATTATTTATTTTTATATTAATCTATGGTTAGCTATTATTTTATTGATGAGGTGAATGCTGGTTTTAAAAAACTTGCGCTGTTAAAACTGATCTGTTTGCTTCAGAAACACTACTATAGTTCATATAAACAAGCTGCTAAGTAGCAATGGCGGAAATTGAAAAATGGCTACATGGCACAGGATAAATAATGGATAACAGATAACATTATGTTCTACAGAGCTTATCTGCTATCTGCTGTGTAATTTGAGCCTTTTCTCCTTTGGCTACTCTCATGGCTACACAACAGCTTATTTATATAAACAACGGTAGTGCTTCTGAAGCAAACACTGCAGTTTTACCAGTGCAGGGCAACACTGCATTATATTTTTATTACTTTAAAACAATTACATTTTTTGATGTTACTGGTCCTTTAATTTGTCCAAAATCACAGTGAAAAAATGGATGTCTTTAAAATGTCCAACCAGAAAAAATCAGACTTTAATAAATAACCTCCCATACATGTCAGGTAAGAACATTTAAATGGCAATGAAACCCCCAGGCGCTAACTTCTGACCCCCCACCTCCCCGTAGGCCCCCTCCCACCTCCCCCCTAGCCTATTGCCTATAAATCCCTACTTACCCTTCCTTCTTGGTGCCCTTCAGCATAGTTCACAGGATCCATCTTTTTCTTCAATGTCTTCTTCCTGGATCAAGTGCCGGCGGCGCATGCGCAGTAGGACACATTTGCCGGATGGTCCTACTGCGCATGCACCCGAAGACTTCGAAGTCTTCCGATTTATCGAAGTGAAACTCCGAAGTTCACAAAGTCTTCCAATTTCATGAAGAAATTGGAATCGGAAGACTTTGTGAACTTCGGGCGAATGCGCAGTAGAACCAATCTGCAAATGTGTCCTACTGTGCATGCGCCCCCGATGGCGCTCGATCCATGAGGAAGACGTTGAAGAAGAAGATGGATCCTGTGAACTACACTGGAGGGCACCAAGAAGGAGGTGTAAGTAGGGACTTAGGGGCAATAGGCCGGGGTGGGAGGTAGCCTGGGGGGGAGGTGGGAGGGGCCTATGGGGGGTGGGGCCGAGGGAGTTAGCGCCTGGGGGTTTCATTGCCCTTTAAGATCCAGCACCTGGTCAGCGCCCTATACACTGGGCGGGATGCCCCTAGGCTGCTCACAGGCGTAAGAGTGCAACACGCACAGGCGCAAGAGCATAAGTGACTTTAGTGCCGGAGCACCGGGGAGCAGCGCGTCCTCGGTGCTCCCACAGAGCGGCAGGGTGGCATGCAAATGGAGATTGGATAGATGCAACTTTAGAATCTCTGCACCATCAACTGGATCCTCAAATGTTGGATTAGGAAAAGCACTGAATTTAAAATCCTATCAGGCTGTGATCCCTACACTACAATTCCATGAATCTGGGCGGGGGGGGGGCAAGTGGTATTGAGATGGGGTGATAGATGTGTGGGCTGGTGATGTCAGGGGAGGGGCTTATGACATCAGGGTCAGGACTGATTACGTGACAAGCAGCGATTGGATGATCGCCATTTCATTAACGTCAATGTGTTATATGGATTTCCTAATTTGGATTTAGGGAATAGGATTGCCTGCCACAAACTAAGCACAAACCAGCAACTGATCTTTGGACATCAATTATATTTGACTATCAAGGGGTGCAAAGCAAATTTGTGATTAATTATCTTTCTGCAGGGGTTGAACTTCTTCACCACATTTCAGTGATCAGTTTCTCTCCACTTTTTTTTAATGATGTGGCTGTTGATCGATCTGTGGGAAAGAAACTTGTTGTTGAAAAAGCACTTTAGATGATAAAATGTGGATTGGAGCCAAGAGTGGAGTTGCTAGTTAATGCATTGGCACTGTTCACATTCTGTAATTGCTATTTTTAGATTCTGTACTTAACTGGATATGTATAGAAATGACAGCAGAGGAGAAGCAGCTGAGCTGAACATGCTAGAAGTGCATTGGATAATACAGCAGCCTCTGATCTACCACCATTCACTGAACTTTCTATAACTTTTTGGTACAGTAAACACACTTGCTCATTTCACTTACTCCAGGCTATAGGCGGGCTACTATATAATAGCTTTGTAATCTTTTCCTAAAACCAGCAAAATAAAGCCAGAGCAACTGTATCTTCGCCTTCTTTTATCACCCATGTGCTGTGCAAAATTGGGTCAATCTTGGCTATTGCTAGACAACTGCTGGATCACATATAGGCCTGTACAGATCCATTGGTAGAGAACTGCATATTTGGCCCTATTAAGTCACTGTCCAATGGGATTTAACAGCCTTCCTAATCAATCTCTATCTGATTTCATCTGATCATCACATATAGTTTTACACGGGCCAATGGGGTTGTAGAAAATTGGATTATTCAGCCACCAATATATACCTGTGTAAAGCCAACTATAGACACAAAACCCTATCAATCAGCAGTGTTGACATGGGTTGGAAGTACTTAATTGCATCTAACAAAGAATAGAACAGACTCTTTGAGCATTTTTTCTTGCCTCTGTTTTGAGCCTAGGAGTTATAGGGGCCCTAATTCATATACATTTTGAATAAATACAAGACAACCTCTAAACAGAGATAGTAGAAAGATAGTAGATGGTAGACCACAGAAAACCCCTGCTAATTAAGTGTTTTTGGGTATCTTGAGCTACCAGATATCATTAGTTAAATGAATTCTATTTTCGAATAAAAGGCTTGTTAATTCTGTTTCCTTATTTTGTTACAGTGAGTTAAGGATGGGTAACTAACTGTATTTGGGATAAAGACTGGACCCCGCCTTAAAGACATAATAGTCAGAATTAGCTGAGATTAAGAAATGGTTGTTGTTGTTTACCTCCCAAGGTACCTTAATCAATAACATAGAGCTATTTCGCTTTTTAAAAGGGAAAAAAAAACATTTTAAAATGGTCAGGGCTTAAATCTGTGTAAAGCAGCTTTTCATGCTGCTCAGACACTGTTAATCTGATCAGGTGTGGATTACTTAAATACAAGACAGGTAGGACTGTGATAGAACTGGAAGTGGTCCTTATACTGTGGCAGGACTAAAATGGCAGTGCTAATGTTATTTTATTTTTAATTTAAAACTGTATTTCAAATATCTTTTGTACCCTAAAGTGCCCAGACCTAGTCAGCAAATAGAATGCTCTATCTAAAGTATTTGCTGCAGAAACATGCCTCTCGCTACACTAACCCTGCAGGAAAATGACTGCACATGCTACACCAGTGGAGCTCAGGTGCCATGTGAGCATTTCTAGAAACACATTTGTACCATTGATAGGTACACATGCAGGACTGGACTGAGAGTCAAAATAGGCCCTGGCATTTCAGGTACACAGAGGCCCAATCATCCCACTTAGAGGCCCAAACAGCCCCCACCAGCCCACTAAATTGTGACTGTCTATGGGACCTTATAGCAGCCCATCTGGCATTTGCCCTAACCCACAGATTGCCAGTCCGGGCCTGTACACATGGTTGCAGATGAAGTGCAGGCTTTTTGCTACTCTTTTTGCATCAGCAATTTTTTTGTCATGGGTATGGGATAAATTTGATCACCATACCGTAAGGCACCTAAAAAATGGAAATTGTTTTGCCATCAAACTGTATTTATTTGACTTTCAATCTAGTAATGCTGTTTTTATTGCAGAGTATGCATATACAGATTTCTATATAACAGATCCCATACCAGCATTATGCTACAGACAACTGACATTTTATAAGGGGTTTGGTTTTTTTGCATTCGAATCCTTCACACGAATTTAGTAAATCTGCCCCTAAGTGTGCATCATGAATACTGTGCTGCCTGCATTGGCAGGACTGTACTCATGAGGGGTGGGGAGCCACATAGGCGTCATTCAAGACTGTTAGTAGCATGTCAAGGGTGCAACAGGCAAATACAAGAGGTCCTCTGCACTCAACCCATTATCAATATAGTAAGGTCATTGAAGCATTTTGTGCCTTAAGCTACTAAAAATGCCTTCCCCTTAAAAAAACAGGGATTGTTTGTCCATATATTGCAATATATTTAAGCTGGCCAACTACGTTAAAGTCACCCCATATCTGGCCAGTCCTACTCTCAAATTGCATCTGATTCATTAAGAATTCTATTGCTTCATTATGCAACAGGGACACAACTGGCAGGGAAAGAATATTGCACCAAACTATTAAGGGCTAATGTTAACAGGAATTACAAGACTTTTGAAGAGAATTTGGAAACATATATGAAATGCTGTGCCGCCACTGTAAATCCAAGGCAAAATTTCATTCTCCAGTATCCACGTCCTGCATCTGTTCCACCTATCCAGGGTATACATTATATGCAGAGATAGCTGTCAGATTTCCTTGGGCAGAGCAGCACATCATAAAAGCCTAAACTTTGCTATTCATAGCCTGCACTCTGTCCTGTATCAGCTTTCAATACATCCAAGTCAAGTAGCAGCATAACTGGTTTCTATGTAGAAATGGTACTGGCTGCTGCTATGAATTTCCAGTCGAGATAAAACAGATTTCTCGACCTTAAGTATCTTGGTACTTTCAGTTTCTGGCTTTACTATGGTCTCTGTCTTATCCACCCTGTGAAGGAATGCTGCTGAACTGGAGGGTAGTGCTTTCTGTAATTTACTTTGTAGTGTGCTAGACAGACAACTTTCTTGCCATGGGAAATATTTTGCAGAGCTTTCAATGACCACAGCTACATGAACAATTGCTTATGCCCACTATACGGATAATATCTCAAACAAGTCATTGTCGCAACACAGAACAATTAGTGTGCATTGTCAGCAATGGAGACTAGCTAAAGAAGCGAGAGCTTGTGTAAGCTTCTTTATTCTTTACATGTGCCTCCAGCAGCTTAAAGCTACAATTTTCTACATTATATCATAGGTGGGGATTTAGGGTTTTAAAAGGCTGTGCCTACTGAGTACTGTTCATAAACTATTTAAGGTTTCTGTTGTTTACATTTGCACAGCATGGAAAAGCTTTCTCAGAATTCATAAGTAAGATTGTTGAGATGCAAAAAACAGAGGAATCAAACCTATCATTATGGATTTTAAAACTCTGCACATAAAAATGGGTATGAAGTAGGGTTGGCACCTTTTTTCATTGGGGAAAATGGACAGGGGGTGGGTAGGGGAAATCTGGGGGCGGGCTGGGTGACGTAGGGGGCGGTGACATCTGGGGGGCGGGACAGATGACGTTGGGTGGTATGGGGGGTGAAGTAGGGGATGGGACTGATGACATGGCGATTAGCAATTGGCTGATTGCCATGTCATTCATTTCAATAGGAATTTCCCAATTTTCCCAGTTTGGACAGGCACTTTTCACACTGGCAGTTTATCCAAAACTGGGTGAAATCCGGGCAAGGCAACCCTAATGTGAAGAACTGTGCAGCCCAATCTAAAGAGGTGTTAACTTTCAGTGTGTTATAGAGTGGCTAATTCTAAGCAACTTTTCAAAATGGCCTTTTTTTATAGTTTTTTAATTATTTGCCTTCTTCTTCTGACTAGTTTAGCTTTCACTGAGCTAATCTAAAAAAAAAAACATATGTTCTCTAAGGCTACAAATGTAATGTAATATTGCCAGTGTCGGACTGGCCCACCAGAATACCAGGAAAACTCCCGGTGGGCCAAGGTGTCAGTGGGCCCTCATGCTGCTAAGCTTTTGGCCTATTTCATGGCCATTCCCTATTTCTATGAGAACAAAGAGGGTAAATAGATGGAATAATTGATTATAGTATGTAAAGAAAACAAACTAGGAGAATAGAGGTTGATTGAGGAGATGAAGAATATTAGTACTGAGAGTGGGCCCCTGGTCAAAGGTTTTATGGTGGGCCCTAGTCTAAGGTTTTTGGGTGGGCCCCTGGTGTCCCAGTCCGACACTGAATATTGCTACTTTGTATTACGCCTCTTTCTATTTAAACTCTCCCTATTGATATTCCTGTCTTTTATTTAAATCAATGCATGGCTGCTCGGGTAATTTGGACCCTAGAAACCAGACTGCTGAAACTGCAAAATGGAGATTTGGTGGTTAAAATAGGAGGCTAAATAAATCAAATAACACAAACAATACAAAATGAAAATCAATTGTAAATTGTCTCAGAATATCACTTTCTAGTAAACAACCCCTTTAAATCTGTATAATAATTGAATTAGAATATGAAAAAATGTAAGCGATGTGATGACAGAAAGGTGAAGAAAAGTATAAAACTATGATGTGCTCACTGAAAGCTGCTTCTGTGTATAGATGCTTAATTTCATATTCAATGGGAATTGTCTTGCTGCCTTTTGGTATTACCTTTATAAAGGTATTTTCAAGATTTTGCTGACTACCTCCATCTAGTGCCTATCAATAAAAAGTGCTGATATTTTAAGTATATGTAGTTAATGGAAGTTAACAATATAGCATTATTTGTGTGTGTGTGTTTCTGTATATATATTATATATCGCACAAGATGCAGAGCCCTATCCTTACCACCTGCTCTAAAGATAGGGTTTCATTCAGTGGTGCAACTATAGAGGCAGCAGACCCCGCAGTTGCAAGGGGGGCCCAGACCATGGGATCAGCTTTCTTTATAGCATAAAAATCCCCCTCTCTAGCTCTATTCTACTTAATATACTTCAACCAATGACACAAGCAGGCAAGAGAGTGAACGTTGGAGCTGCTGTGCATTCAGGGCCCCAGGATTTTTTTGTGGGGGCCCAGTGCCCTCCTGTTACTCCACTGGCCTCATTGCAGGCTGTGCCCCCTGCTGCTTCCTACTTTGTACATCTGAATGATATGCAAGTTAGGCAGCAGAGCCTATGTCCCCCTCCCCACTCACCAAGATAGCATTAACTGTGCACTGTATTCTATGGGTTTCTGTATGGATTGCAGAGGCCTGCTGCAAAGTACACAATGCATAACACTTGGTGCAAAGTGCAAAAAAATGGCCTTTTGCATACTGCTCTGTGAATAGTAAATAACCCCCAGTGACTTGTACCTATTTACACTATCCTGCATACAGTTTAAAGCGCACAACAGGCTTGTCATCAAGACATCAATATTTGAATGATGAGTGCAAAGTGAACCACCATATGCACACTAAGCACAAGCGTATTGCCCATTAATCTCCACCTAATAAAAATTTACGAAGCATAGATGGATACACTGAAATGAGCACTTCTGTCAAAAGAAAAATGTCCACCTGTCTGGAAACTGTTCTTTTAAAGTAAGCACTGATTTAAGAGCATCTGCTCTCTTCGCCTCATTAATACTCATTAAGCAGAAAGAAGCAGCAATGTGTTGTGTGCCCAAAGCCTAAACTCCAGGGATTTGGACATGCCATTAGCACACCTTTGGCTTATAATTTAAAACCTCATAGACAAAGAGGAGGTGCCCAGCTCAGACACTCCCTTTTATAGACTCCTGCAGGGGGTTTTCCCTACAGGCCAACCTTATGAGTTGGTGCCACCTGTTGGCTGATTAACATATTATCCAACTACCTTCACGGAAATAACAAGCTTCCTCCTTGGTTTGTGGATCTCAATGATGAGGTAACCTCTTATCTGGGAGAATGTATGTTCTATGTGTGTGATCATTTCTTGAAATCGGAAGACTTTGTGAAGTCTTCTGATTTCACAAAGTGAACCCCAAAGTTCACGAAGTCTTCCGATTTCTTCGTGAAATCGCTCGATCCAGGAAGAAGACGTTGAAGAAGAAGATGGATCCTGTGAATTACGCTGGAGGGCACCAAGAAAGAGGGGTTAGTAGGGACTTAGGGGCAATAGGCTGGGGGGGAGGTACATTTTACCTGCTGGTTGGTTGCTGTTGGTTACTGCTCCAGGGCAAACTACCTCTTATCACACAAGCCCTTATGAGTATGTAACACTGCATGGTATAATACCATCTTGAACAAATCAACCTTGTAACATGTGTACCATACCTGTTCCAGTAAACAGAAAAATATTTAGGAACCCAGATATTATTAGAATGAAATAATGTTTCCCTTGTTCAAACCTACCAAAGTAACCTACTACCTAAAGGGGCCAAAATATTTACACTAGCTTTGTTAGAAATGACATCAAATGTTAAAACAGGTAGAGGCAACAACATCAGAAACACAGGAGGGGCCTAACATGTAGAGGCTGCTACATTGGACTATATCTGTGATATTTACTTTTCTGAAATATAGAAAATTTAGAGTGATTTTTTTGATGCTCCGTTTTCCTTATGATGCACATTCAGTGTCATTTCTGGTTTTGCGACTCATTTTTCCTGCCATTAATGGATTAATTATGCCTCCCAAATAAGTTTTTATTTTTCTACTCGAAAAGGTAAAAGCTGATGACAGATGTATTTGGCAAAACCAGTTACAGTGTTTGAGAGATAGTAACACACTTGTCTGCTGTGGCTAAATGTACAGCCTGTCTCCTGAAGATAAGCCAGTAGTACTGAGCGTGGCACCTGTTGTAAGGGACAGCTGGCTTGTCTGCCAACTGTTCAGTAAACGGCGCAGGCTATAAGCTAAGGTTATAAAGCCCAGCAATTATTTTGAACCCACATTTTACAGAAAGCGTAGATGAGGCGAAAACAATCCTTTCCTGGAAGGAAGACCATATTACCACCACACCAGATTGCTAGAAAGCCCTAGTAAAGAGTGGAGAAGGACCATAGCACAGATCCAGATCTATCCAGCTCACATGTACTGGCTGTGTGGGTTCATACTGCTGAAATATGATAGGGCATATTTGCTAACCTAGAGCAACTGCACAGACACTGCAATGTTTAGCACACTATTTTTGCCCACTACTGACTGTCTGGTGCTGATACAAATTCAGCAGACCTGTAATTCATACTTACTTTTCATTCCTTTGTATAATTTATGCACTGAAACACATTTTCTGGTTTTGACCCAATCTGCCAAAAATCCATCCACGCAGATGGCCATTTTGTTGGTGGCCAAATATTTACCTTTTTTACTAGCTGCCAATTATCCAAAGTGCAAAAAAGAGAGTCCCGGGATTGAGGTTCCCCCAAAGTCCAGCAACTTCTTTTAGGGCCCTCCTCTGCCCATACAAAAACTTCACAGAGAAAACGATGTTGCTGAATCCCTCAGAGGGGAGGGGAAATAACAGAAAGTTTATATAGTGTAGTAATTTCAATATTCAATAATAAAAGCACACCCGCAGTGTCCTCCAGTACTTATTTAAACACACCTTCACTGTGACACAAATGCATACAATTGTGTATTACAATAAAATTGCAGTTATTCACCATGTGTGTTCATTTATGACTTTTTAACCCTTATTTATAAACAAAAAACAAGACATGGGTGGGTGGATCCGTAACTAAGGGGTAGTGATGGTTGGTAACAACTCCAGATTGCTACTCTCCAGTGGTATTATATACTCACAAGAGGTGAGTTTCAATCAATGTGAAACACAAAGAGGATGATCTCTCATTCAGGCACCTTCTTCCTGATTGTCTTGGTAGGGAGATAAAAGACAGATATCCTGTGCAGAAGCGCTTTTAAAACACTTTAATAAAAAATAGCAAAATCACACTCACAAACACCCCTCTGAGGGATACAGCAACATCGTTTTCTCTGTGAAATGATTCAAAATGGTTGTGAAAATGCAAGCTAGGCAAAACCTCGTATCATCTCTCTATGCCTCGGTCCCTTCATCTTGTAAAATCTCAGACTCCAAACCTACAGCATAAACTCTACAGGGACTAGATATTCTCTGCAAAGAGCTGAATATAATTATATTTCTAAAACCTTTATTGCATTAATTTTAGGAATTGTAAAAAAAACAAAAGATGTTTTGCAACGTAGTTAATAAAGGCAGGCACATGTTAGAAGTTTAAACATAAAATCCCCCTGTGTTATGTTTAAATGGCACTTTTGCTTTGTGCAGTTTGCAGGAGATCTCCAGTAAAAGAATGCTTACACACACAAACCCATCAATGAAAGCAAGGCTGCCATATCAGCACACAGAATCACACAACAATGTCAGTGGGAGAGATCTGCTGTGTGACCCAGGGTAAAAGGCTGTCCAGAAATAACATGAACGTGTCAGCATTAAAGGGGCCATCATGCCCTTATGTTTCATTTTCCTTTTGCATTTGTCTCACTGAAAAGTTAAGAGGTCAGGCTACTGTATTGTTATTTCCTTTTTGCTTCCACCTCTACATTGAGATTCTGACTGTAACTGCATCATTGAATAACCTAGCATGTTTAGCCTTGCCTAAGTTACCGCAGACTGATTGACCACAAGCTTTCTTACACCCTCTGATTTTATTATATTCCTCTAATAAGAAAGGAGGAGGTTCATGGCTTGGATGACAGAGAGCGTGATAAACTGTCAGTGAGGGTTTGGCTGGTTAAACAGGATTTCTCATGGCTTGCTGTCAGACTACTGGAGTCCTGAACTAAGCACAATTTTGGAAATTGTATTTGATTAAAGGGAAACTCTGTCTTCCAAACCAAAATTTTATAGAAATCCCTAATATACCCATCACACTTCAAAAATTATGAATAAATGCCATTTTCTATGCAGAAATCCAGAAACAGTTTCTCTCTTTCTGCATCATCTGAAATCCTGGCAGGGAAGGAGGGACTAAAACACTGATGTTACAAATTGTAACAAATTCTCCACAGTTTACAGACAGCATGTAGGAACTACATAACCCACAATGCATTGCACTGTGATGTCCCTATCCTTATTGAAAGCACTTGTGCGGGGTATTGTGGGGTTTGGAGGAGGCAGGCTAAGGACAGATTTCTGCTGAAACAAAGAAACAGTAGTCAGCCAGCTCCACAAAGTAGTCAGAAAGATCAGCAGGAGAGTAGGGGGATAGGCTTAACTGTCAGAAATCATTAAAAACCATGAAAAGTCAGCAAATGTTCTAAATGATTTATGTTTCAAAGTTGCATGAAATTATGCTTACTTTTCAAAAAGATTAAGTTATGTTTTTGTAGAGTTCCCCTTCAACTAATATAACTTCATCATTTATGAACAACAAAATGTTAATATAGCTACTTGCAAGGAAAAGCAAATTGCTAGAATGCAAGAAATCTCATTAAAGGCATAGAAAAGCTTGGCAAAGACTACAGTTGCAATTTACATGTCTCAGGTTTATGCACAAATATAAATTCAGTATGAGTGGCTGCTTTTGCTTTGCCTGGCTGATTGTAGCTTCCTTCCAGGCAAGGGTTATATTGGCATAACAGGTAAAAAATGATACTTGATGGGAATGTCATAAATATGAAATAAACAGAACAGGTTATTTGAGGTAAAGAGAGTGCAGAGCAGTTTCTGCCATATGTTCCAGGCTCTAAGCACATGTACGCTATGTATTAGGTGCACACCAAAGATTAAGAGCCATGGACAGGAACTAGTTACAAAATTCCTGGGCCAATAGCGCATTGGTAACAAAATGGGAGGTACACTCCAAAACAAAGTATTGTTGCCCTGCACTGGTAAAACTGGGGTCTTTGCTTCAGAAACACTACTATAGTTTATATACACAAGCTGCTGTGTAGCCATGGGGGCAGCCTTTTAAGCTCTAAAAAGGAAAAAAGGCACAGGATAAACAGCAGATAACAGATACCATCTGTAGTATACAACAGGAATCTACAGAACTTATCTGTTATCATCTGTGTATCCTGTGTTTAATGGTTGCCCTCATGGCTACACAGTAGCTTGACTTAGGGTTGCCACCTGTCCGGTTTTGACCCGGACAGCCCGGTATTTTGAAGGGCTGCCCGGGTCAATACTTCCTGCCCTGTTTTCCAAATAAGGAAAACCTGGCGGGATTAGCTTGATTGACGCAGCAATCGGCCAATCCGCATCATCATAGCTCCGCCCCATGACGTCATGGGCCCGCCCACCAACATCACAGGCCCCCCCCCCACCAACATCATGGGCCTGCCCCCTGTCCGGATTCAGCCACAGAAAAAGGTGGCAACCCTAGCTTGACTATATATAAACTATAGTAAGGATTCTGAAGCAAACACACTAGTTTTAACATTGCAGGGCAACCAGCGCCAATTCTGACAAAGGAGCTGCCTGAGGAGGCTCCTGAAATGCCACCCCCCTCGCAGGCTTACCTGTCGGGAGGGGAGGCAGGTACACTAGTGCGGAGAGCACAATTGTCGTTTGTTAAAAATGTTTTGATTTTTTTTTTAGTGTTACCGTTCCTTTAAGAACCCAAATGGCATCATTGTTTGTGCCCCATACTACCAGAAGCATACCTCCCAAGTGTCCCATTTTGACCAGACAGTCCTGCTTTAAAAAGCTCAACCCACTATCTCGTGTTAGTACTGGAAAGTCCTGATCTCTCTGCTCTGAACGGAGAAATTCCCTATGTCTCTGCAGTGTCTGCACTGAAGGGGAAAGTCCCTATTTGCTGCACAGCCAAAAGAGATACAATGTTTCTAACTTAATTGGTTCTTGGTAGAGAGTCCAGAATAGATGCTTGATACATTGGTAAAAGTTTTGTCCTTTCAGAGAAGAAGATTCACAGCTTAAAGGGCAATTCACCTACATTGGTAAAACTGTAATAAAACATAAAAACTACAGAAATGTGTTCAAACTTTCAGAACCTGGCATATTTTGTAAAATTGGCATGGTAATTTGGGGTTGTGGCCACAAAAAAGGGCATAGTCAAAAACTGTGCCGCTCTCCATAAGTAGGGTTGCCACCTTTTCCTGAAAAAAATACCGGCCTTCCTATATATTTATCTTTTCTTCCTATTAATAACATTAGGATCAACCATCAAAAATACCGGCCAGGCCGGTAAAATACCGGCCAGGTGGCAACCCTATCCATAAGTAGGGTTGCCACCAGGCCGGTATTTTACCGTCCTGGCTGGTATTTTCGATGGTTGATTCCAATGTTATTAATAGGAAAAAGAGATAAATACAGTGTCGGACTGGCCCACAGGTAGGGTTGCCACCTGGCCGGTATTTTACCGGCCTGGCCGGTATTTTTGATGGTTAGTAATAGGTAAAAAAGGTAAATATATAGGAAAGCTGGTATTTTTTTCAGGAAAAGGTGGCAACCCTACCCACAGGGATACCAGGAAAACTCCCGGTGGGCCCAGGTGTCAGTGGGCCCTCTTGCTTCTAACAATTTCGCCTTTTTCATGTTCATTCCCTATTTCTTTATGTGGAAAAAGAAGCTTAATAATGGAGAATAGGAGAATAAAGAGGTTAAGTGTGGAGAGAAGGAATAATACTTTGGAAAGTTGGGCCCCTGGTCTAAAGTTTTCTGGTGGGCCCCTGGTCTAAGGTTTTCTGTTGGGCCCCTGGTATAAGGTTTTCTGTTGGGCCCCTGGTCTAAGGTTTTCTGGTGGGCCCCTGGTCTAAGGTTTTCTGGTGGGCCCCTGGTCTAAGGTTTTCTGTTGGGCCCCTGGTCTAAGGTTTTCTGGTGGGCCCCTGGCATCCCAATCCGACACTGGATAAATATACAGGAAGGCCGGTATTTTTTCAAGAAAAGGTGGCAACCCTATGCAGCGTAAGGCAAATCTTTTTGTCCTGCTTTCCGTTTCCAAAATGTTGTAAGGTATGCAGTTATAAACTGTTCTAAAGCTGGTAAATTGTAACACTAGCCTTGGCAGGGGCTTTACCAGCTAGACAGTAAACTACTGGGTACTAACATTATTGATCACTGACTGCAGAACGAAATGTGGTGATTTTGAGGAAAAATATTAATAGAAGCAGGGGAAATATCGCAACACGTTGTTTCACTTACAGAGAGGTGCCATTATATTTTAATAAACTTTTTTTTATCACTACAGTATATCTGGTTCTGTAAGTTTACACTAAAGACATCAGCGAAGAACTCTGCGTTGGTCAACTACAACGCCCAGAATCCCTTGACTGAAGCTTTATAACAGTACAGCTACAATATTAAGTTTCTTTATAGGGGGGTAGCGTATTAAATAAAGATTCTAATACTGTAAATTGCAGCTACCCGCACCACCTTCCTTTCGTCTGTTTGTGTCTATCTACAACTGACAGGCAGCACGCACGAAAACAAAGCTCGGGCCTGCACAATGCCACCGAATGGCATGCTGGGATGGGTAGTTTACAGCGGCACTATCTTTTAAATACACACACAAAGGTTGGCATACAAGTCCCATCATGCAGCAGCTGGAGAAGTCCCGGATGTCTATCGCGCCGGAAGAGAAGACAGCCTCTTTCCCAGCCATCTTTTGGCTTACTAGCAAGCGAGCTCTAGGCTCCAGGCCTCGTAGAATCGGAGGAACATCCACCTCTTAAGGGGCCATCATGCCCGGTCACTTGCAGGAAGGCTTCGGCTGCGTCGTAACCAATCGGTTCGACCAGCTATTTGACGATGAGTCCGACCCCTTCGAGGTGTTGAAGGCGGCCGAGAACAAGAAGAAGGAGGGCGCAGGGGGACCGGGTCAAGGGACCGGCAAGACGGCAGCGCAGGCCGCCAAACAGCCCAAGAAGGAGTCCCAGAAAGACCGGAAGATTCCTGTGTTTGAGAAAGAGGAGAGTCCTGCGCCTGTACCACTCAAGAAGGAAGGTAACGCGCCCTAGGAGTAGCATTTACGGAATGACAGTAGGCCCCGGGCGATTAGGAGGTTTAATCCAATGACAAGTGGTGAGATCAGGAGCCCTCCAACACTATCTCCTGCTTATTATACACGACCGATCCATGCATAATGCATTTTAGGCGATAAAGAACAATCCCTAGTTGTGGGAATTATAGTTCAGCTCGAAAGCTACTGTATTATGCAAAGTCGCATCCTTGTCACACTGTAAATGGTGCGTTTATATTGGTTGCTGGCCGAGCCTCGCGCTGCACATATCTTACTATCGCCCATGAACTTTTTGTTACGCGGGCCCGTGACACATTGTTGCGGGGGGGAGGGGGAATCGAACGGTCCTCCAAGGTCAAGCAGAGCTGTCAGTGGAGTGCTACAGTTACGGCCTCGCACGTGGAGCGCTCCCTGCTTTGCTTAGGGAAGGCTTGTGGCGGGAGAGCGCTAGGCCACCACGTGGTGTCAGGCGGGGGAGGGCGCTGGCGGTTGTCACAACAGTAGGCCCGCAGCGTACTTGCAGAGCACGTGGCCTCCTCGGAACTCCTTCCTCAGAAATGTGTATATGTTCTTTTGGGCTGGGCGTTCCGTGTAGGCCTCGTTACTCTACGCCTAACTGGTTGCAGTACTATTGCTGTTGGCAGGGTATCTGCTTTCACAAGGCGATTCCATAGTTAAATCAGTTTGAGTAAAAAAGTCTAAGTAGAACCCCTCCAAATGAAAACCCATCAATACACACACCCCTCCATACTTTCACATGTTCTAAACGTAGAGTTAGGAACTGTTATCCAGAACACTCAGGACATGGGGGTCTTCCGGATAACTGATCTTTCCATAATTTGGAACTTCATACATTTAGTCTACTAGAAAATCATGTAAACATTGAATAAACCCAATAGGCTGCTTCTGCTTCTAGTAAGGATTAATTATATCTTAGTTTGGATCACGTACAAGGTACTGTTTTTATTATTACAGAGAAAAATGAAATGATTTTTAAAAATTTGGATTATTTGATTATAATGGGGTCTGTGGGAGGTGGCCTTTCTGTAATTTGGAGCTTTCTGGATAGTGGATCCCATACATGATACACAATAGCCTTTGACATTTGTCTGTCCAAGAAATCATCCAAAGATTATCTTTAAAACATTATCAGAATCCGCATCATTATTACTGGAATGACTTTGGGCTTGTGTTCTGGGCATGTGCCACATCTTGTATGGGGATGCTATAGGTGGCCCTAGATAAAACCTCAGCTTTTCTATGTGCTCCACTTGGCATTGTGAATCCAGAGAAAATCACCAGCACGGGAATGGCTAGCGGGTAAACCTTGCTGATATTTTTTATATTGCAGCATGCAATGTTTCGGAATGGTCCTCTTTATCAAGCATGATAAAGGGGACCACCCCCAAAACGTTGCATGCTGCAATATAAAATAAATTGGCGCGGTTTACCCGCTAGCCGTTCCCGTGTGCTGGAGATTTTCTCTGGACTTGTTGATTTGGGGATGCTCATTTCTCCTTCGCTGTGCACCAGGTTATAATTCTAGAAGGCCAGGGTGTGTAAGTTGAACCATTATCACTTGGCATTTTGACCACCACTGTTTGTAGCATTTCCCATTGTAGTCATTGAGAGGCCATTGGGAGATTACCGGTGCTTCAGTCCCGTTTAGTCCTTTTATTACTATTTTAAGTCTTTTGTGCCATAGGAAATTAGCAGTATTCGGAGTCCTAGCCCAGAAACCATTTGGAAGGCATTGTAGCGTTTGCCTTAATATTAAAGTCAACACGCCAATGAGACATTTTCCAGCTTTTGACAGAAAAACAAATAATGAGAAGCTCTGGGAGATCTTTTGTCCTGAATATTTCCACTACTTTTTCTAATAACGTTTTTTGGATTGCCAAATGTCATCAGACTGATGGCACATGTGTACCTCCGCAGCAGAGTTGCCCCTTAAACTGCCCCTGATGCTTTTAGTCCATTAGTTTTCCCTTTAAGCGAATGAACCCAGCATTCTTAGCTAGTTGAAATGAGGAGGTGGAAAAATCACCCCATGTGTCCTCAGCCCAAGGTGGTTTAGAAACCATTCCATGTGCCATCAGAACTTGGCGAATGTAACCACACCTCACAGTGGTTGTTCATGTTGTGTGTGCACAGTTTATTCTTCTTCTACTTCTTCATGCCTTACTGAGTTCTACAGAATGCTCGTTATATAGAATAGCACTTAGGAATAGTCCCAAACTTGTAACCAGAACTAACTGGTATACAGTCTCTTCAGCAATACAGCAAGTGCAATAAATAGGGCTTGTGGCAAACAAACTCTGCCTGTTGTTTTACTCTCCACACAGCTTGAGCCAATCGGAGACAATGAAGCTTTTTCATTGTTGGTGCTTGTGAGGTAGAATATGTGCACTTATAACTGCTAAGAAAACAGTCACAAAAGAGGATGAAGCCAGGAGGATTGTTTACTGGTAATCTAATTATCTACCTTGCAAAGACCAAACATGGAGTAACTTCATTTATCCTTTTCTTAAAGGACCAGTAACATTAACTTTTTTTAAAAAATTTGTTTGTATACTTAGAAAAAAAAATTAATTAATTAAACCTTTAAATCACAAAGCCTTTATTAAGAAATAACTTACCGAAATTCCGTTTGCGCTCCTCTTCAGAAACGGTGACAGGGCAACAATCCATCGTGCATCGCTCGATTTCTCCTCCCTGGCTATCGCAGGCAGGGAGGAGAAATTGCCTTTTGTGAAGAGGAGTTTTGGTAAGTTATTTCTTAATAAAGGCTTTGCTGTTTAAAAGTTTAATATGTCTTGGTGTTTTTTTTCTAAGTATAAGAACAAAATTGTTTTTAAAAATATTTTTTTTTGTTACTGGTCTTTTAAAAGTGTTTTTTGAAAATGTATGATGAAGCAATAGGTGCAAGTACAGTACAGTTTTTTTGTTTTTTTAGATTCAGTTCACCAGAGACTTTTTTTCAATTACTTTCCATTTTTTATTTTTTTTTCCAAAATCTAAGTTTAACTTTTACTGCCTGTCTGGTGTTTCATTCTGGCGGCTCAGTAATTCAGGTGCAGATTGTGAGTGGTTACAATTTTGCAAAATTTGGTTGATGCATGTCTCAGCAGCATCATTGCATCAAGTATTCACAACTATTGTGTCAGTTTTACAATTCTAACAGCTGACTTTAATGAAACCCAGGTATTCTGCTCAGCAGGGACAAAGAAAAAACTTCAACAAATGTATCTATTTAGAACAGGTCGGCAACCCTCCCCCCCACGCTTATTTAGAAGGTGAAAAATGAACAACATAGATTTCTCAACACTTTTTTTATAATTTTAAGTGAAGCCTTGAGTGAAGCAATTGAACTGCACTCCATGCAAAGTTATTTAATTTTGTGTATCGCCCAGTCATCTAGTTAGTTAAAATGGGCAATGTTAACTCAAACTATGTACGGGGGGCATAGAGTGCTAAAATACATATGACTGATGTATGTGGAAGCTCATTTGGGCATTAATTGCCTCTTAAATTGCACTATTTGCCTGCCAACACCTGAGTAAATTCTTATTCCTTAACATATAACCTGAAAAGGCTTGCGTTGCCCAGCACTTCTTGTGCCACAGATCTATCAGCAGACAAAAAGTGAAACAGAAATAACACAACTTTTACTAGTGTTAAAAAAAAGTCTAATGCCTTGATCACACCCATTTTCTGATTTGGCAATCCATTTAAATAGCTTTCATGAAAAGTAAAACAAAAAATGTTCTTTTAAGAATTCTAAATGGCAAGATTGGGAATAGTTAATCCTTGGATAACAGCAGCTGTTGTGACGGGAAGGGGGGGGGCTACTTTCAATAGTAATGGTAGTGCTGAGATTCTATTCTCAGGCTAGGGTTTGCCGTCCGTCATTCCTGGCTGCATATTTCTCTTCAAGCACACATTTTTACTAACATTTGTTGGCCAGTTCAAATTAAGCCTGTTTCGTGGAGCCTAAGTAACTGACTTGCAGTAAGCACTGTCACTGAAGAAAATGTTTGTGGAGAAACTATATATTAAACGGGTAGTTCAGCTTTAAGTTAATTTTTTTTTTTTTGCCTTCTGACTCTTTCCAGCTTTTACATGGGGGTCACTAACCACATCTAGAACAAATTCTCCACAAGGTTACAACTGTATTGCTAGTTTTTGGTACTTATTGTTGTTTTGGAGCACTTTCATAGTTGCAGTCTTTTCTACAAATCACTGCATGGTTATTAGGGTTCTTTGGACTGAAACTGCAAACTGGAGAGAGGCATTCATTTAACTGTTTCTAATGGTGTTATTTGTATATTAGGGATTCAATGCATCCAGTATTTGGTTCGGATTTTCAGCAAGATTGCAATTGTGTACTCTTAAAGGGCACCTATTGGGGTAAAATGATACCCCCCAACCAAAAGTGCAGGCTGATAGAGCCCGCATTCCAGTTGGGGGTTTCACTGTTTTTTTTTAAAAAAATATGCCCCTCGCAAGCGCTAGCGGCCCCGCTCCGGGAGGGAGCTCCCAGAGCAAGCAGCTGTATCTCCATAGGCGCGCGTCTTAATGACGTCACGCACATGCGCAGAATGAAAAGCTGCCTGAATTGAGGCCGCTTTTTCATTCTGCGCATGCGAGCCTATGGAGAGACGGCTGCTCGCTCCGGGAGCTCCCTCCCGGAGCGGGGCCGCTAGCGCTTGCGAGGGGCATATTTTTTTTTTTAAAAAACAGTGAAACCCCCAACCGGAATGCGGGCTCTATCAGCCCGCACTTTTGGTTGGGGGTATCATTTTACCCCAATAGGTGCCCTTTAAAGCTATACTAACACGTTCCTGTAAAAATCATAGGAACGTGTCAACATGAAGTATGTGCTGCATCCAGAATATTTTGCCACAAAGCCGCCCCAGCCCTGCGCACCTTTGTGCAGCCGACAGCTTGCATTACGAACAGATCATCTGAGCCATTTCAATGACGCTGGGCTGGGGGTGGAGCGAACCTTCCATAAGCTGTATTCATGTTTAATTCGTTATTAACCTATGGAAGCATCGTGCAGCCCCAGCCCAGCGTCACTCTGAGGGGGGCTTTGAGGCAAAATATTCTGGGTGCAGCACATACTTTATACTGACCTGTTCTTATGATTTTTCTAGGAACGTGTCAGTATCGCTTTAACAGGAGATGTGAGAGCACAGTGTCTAATGTGAGCCAGTGGGTGGAGACTAGTGATGGGAGAGCTGTCGGCTTAACTTGTATATTCGAACATACCTACCCCGCCTGCTTTGGCTTTAAGAGATGGGCAGGTCAGGTACATGTATATAATTAATGAACAGGTCAGGTAGGATTTTGAGTTGGGGGCAGGTGGCATAGGGTTGGTGTATGCCAGTGGAGATCTATGGAGTACAGTTTCCTTTAAATGCAAAACTTCTACTTCTGTTAATCATTAATCATGCTTTTTTCTTTTTTTGTTTCATTTAAATAAACTTTTTTTCACATTTTTTATTTTTATGAAATTTTTTTCTGTGCTTGATTTGTAGCAGTTAAACTATTTTTGCCTGCTCTCTGCTATGCCACATGATGCACATTGATATCTGTGTTGCAGGAATTAGGAGGGTTGGACGGAGACCTGATCAGCCACAGCAGCAGTCATCGCAGCAGCAGCAGCAGCAACAACCACCTCAGCCATCACAGGGTGAAGGAAAGCCAGTTGACCGGAGGCAGACAGACAGGCGGCCACCCCGTGAGCGCCGTTTTGATAAACCAGCTGAAGAAAAGGGTGAAGCAGGGGAATTTTCTGTTGACCGGCAAGTTTCACATTAAATTTTTGTATACAATGTGATCACTAAAACCTGAATGGCTAGCACTTTTGTGGGTAAGGGTACATTGTAAAATGTCCCAGAATTTAAAACAAAGCGGTCTTTTTTTTTTTTTTTGTGCAATTTCTGAAACTGCACTATTTGCTTTACATGACCAATTTATTCCTATGTTCAGTGCTTGTGTCACGTTATTAGTGGTAGAGCTAGTGAGTCATGTACCCAATGTAAAATATAAGGATATTATCAAGGAGTTTCATGACACTATAAAGGCAGACTGCCTTGATAGTTTCCCAGAGAGATCAATTATATATTTTCTTGTTCAGTTATTTTTTTATTTGTAAATGCTATTGAAAGCCGTATCTGATTTAATCTTCTGCAGAAATTTACTGCTGTATCTGTTATTTAGACAACCAAAAATGTCAACATCATAAGCAAGTTAATATTCTTTGTACATATTGTGTGAAGGGTTCCCCCTACTACAGTTAAAGTCCCATTAATAGTGGGAACAGGCAGTGGCAGAAGTGGACATGTTATTAAATGAAACACAGCAGAGAATTTACCATCTTGTACATGGAATTTAACTGTGGATATTAGGAGTTTTTAAAGGGAATATATGCCATGAATATTGCAGGTTTTTAAACATATTTCATTGGGCAGCCCATATGTAAAAAAAACTCTCCTAAACCATTTTCATTGAAATATTTTTGTGTATCTGCCATTAAATAAACCAAAAAAAAAATCTATTAAGTGCTTTAAAAAGTACTTAATAGATTTTTTTTTTTTATTATTGTGCATATTTTTGTTCAGGTCTTTATGTTCATCTACCATTCTGATTTCCCAACTGTTGTCTATCTGCATTCTGGTTCCTTATGCTTAACTATCCTAGTAACAAAAATTCCAATGCTGACAACTGCACAGTAATTAAAAAACAAAACATGAATTGCCTCTTTAGCACACATCTTCAGTCTTTCATAAATAACACTTATTGTTAAGGTGGATATTCATATATATTTGGTTAAAGCATGAATCTATTTTTAGACCCATCATGGATAGGCCCATACGTGGCCGCGGTGGCCCTGGTGGAAGGGGTGGCCGTGGCGGCCGTGGACGTGGTTTGGGCAGGGGCGATGGCTTTGACTCTCGTGGAAAACGTGAATTTGACAGGCATAGTGGCAGTGACAGAGCGTAAGTCTTGTCTGAGTGCTTCTGTTGTATTTCTTTGTGCTTCCCTAATAACCATACTCAAACACTGACAATATAACTCATTTTGGCTAGTTCTTCACATTTCAGTGGCCCAAAGCATGAGGATAAGCGGGGAGGAAGCGGATCACACAACTGGGGCACTGTTAAGGATGAATTAAGGTAGGATGGAAAAATTTTATGATTGTGGCTTTAAAATAGTTTTTCCTGATTTTTATTTATTTATTTTTTATGGTACCAGTCCAAACTGAATCTAAACCCTAAAAAAAAATTCACAAGACTTTTGGTCACTCAAACAAGTTTTGCCATTATTTTCCCCCCACTGGTCTTTTTAACCCTTCCTTCCCCTAATTTGCATATGCAGTTTTATTTGGTTTGGGATTCAGCCAACGCTTTTGTAGAATCCCTGTGCCCTATAACTTACTGGCCTTTTGGACTTAAATGTTTTCCTCAATTGTTTTAGCTGGGATCTGTGGCCAACATTTTTTTTTAGTGCCAAGCTTTGATGCTCCTTAAAGCTTGGTTCCAGTATGTGTAATTCTCACACCCCAACATAATTTTATCCTATAATGGCAAGTTCAGGGTGTCAAACAATAGAGGGAATCTTAATTTTTCTTCTGAGATTGCACTTAGATTTGTGACACACTGAATTAGTGATGAACGTGATTAGGTGAATGCTCAGAGCCCAAGAGAATCATCTATGTATGGTTATATCTGTGCTTTAATTTTTCAGTGAACTGGACCAGTCAGCAGTCACTGAGGAAGCTCCCGAAACTGAAGAACATCCTGCTGTTGATTCTGAAAACAAGTGAGTGATAAAGTCTCCGCTACAATTCCATTTTTTCTCTGCAATATCTTTCATTAGTTGTTGTTCACTTTGTACACAAGATTGATTTACAGTTCAACTGCTCATAATCTGGTTGGGTCACCTTTAAGTTAACTTTTAGTGTGTTCTAGAATGGTCAATTCCAAGAAACTCTTCCATTGGCCTCCATTATTTTTTTTATAGTTTATTTCCCTCCTTCTTACTCTTAACCAACTTTCAAATGAGGGTCACTGACCCCATCTATTTATATGGCTACTATTTATTACTCTTTCTATTCATGTCCTCCCCTATTCATATATATATATATATATATATATATAATATACCCTCCCCCACTTGTGAATATTGGCGCCAAATGGCGTCAGATGTCCATTCAAAAGAAGTGTCTGACGTGGATCTCCCCTTCCTTTAATCAACATAGGCGTGTATTTCCTTTTTTCACCTTTAGGTGTCCATGTCCACATACTTTGTGTAATCAGTGTCCAATATAAAACATATAAATAGGAGATAGAAGTTCCTTTATATTTATATTTCTCCTATATCCAAACTGGATTTTCTTCCTGTAAATTGAGGTGAGCTCCGTAAATTTAACCGTGCAACAGGGTGTATATCTGAGGTTGGATGATAACAGTCCTACAAGCTGTCTTATGCTGTCCAGTAATACTGGGTCTGATTAAACTGCTGTCATGTATGTACTACATGAGACAGCAGCTTGGCCCTCATTGAGGCACTGCCTTTAGATAACATGAACATAAATGTAATAGAAATCAAACAAGCCTTGTTGCATTGAGTTAAAGGGATACTTCAGGGGGAAACGTACTTTTTCAAACACATGGGTTTATAGTGCTGTTTGAGCAAAATCCTGAACCAATATAATTTTTTTGGAATGAGAATAACATTTTTAAATAGTAGAATTAATTTTGGAATTTTCAATTTAAACTTCACCATCAAAATAATGACCGCATCCCTTTAATATTTGCTTTTCAGACATTTTATTAGTAGAATGTTGCTGTTCCTATATGCAACAATGCAGTCTCAAGATGAATGTTTTACATAAACCACACCTACCACTTTCTTTCTCAATATACAACTAAGATACAACATAGAAACATTTACACATAATGTTCACTAGTTTCACT
>CM044438.1:64427629-64447968 GCA_024363595.1 Xenopus borealis
TTTTTATATTTCATTTTGAAATCTGACATGGGGCTAGACATTTTGTAAATTTCCCAGCTCCCCCAAGCAGTTCCTTCCTAAAGTGCTGGCACAAGTCACATGAGCGGGGAAACTGGGAAATTGACAAAATGTCTAGCCCCATGTCAGAAAACAAAATTGAATTTAAAAAATCTGTTCTTTTGAGAAATGGATTTCAGTGCATAAGTCTACTGGAGCAGCACTATTAACTGATGCTTTTAAATAAAATGTTTTCCCATGACAGGATCCCTTTAAATATATATTCCAGTTTGGTAAGATTCTTTAATATGTCACTTAATTTGATATAAACTTTCTGTTGCTCAAGTATTCATTTTTGGGTATAGTTTTCCTTTAATACTAATTGGAGAGCTCACAGCATAGTGTTGGCACTTATTTTGCACTCATAATTGTCTACATTGACCTGCACAAACCACAAAGTGTATGCTGATGTACAAGATGCCTTACAAGGTTTTTGTGACCCTCTGCATTGGAACCTTTGGCAGCCAGCAAATTCATATAAAGGCCTTAATAGCCATAAGTCTCCCACTGTGACCTACATTGGCACCATTCTGTGCAGTTTGCAGGTTCCCGTTACTTGTCTGGTGGCCTCTAATGGTTTGATGTAAGTGCAAACGAATCACAAGAAACCGCGCAAACCAAAAAAGAAGAAACCATGAAACTGTTACAAGAGTTAAAGACCCTGGTGACACCAGCAGTGTGACATTTCCTGGTACATAAAGGGAAATCTGTACACTTTTGTCTCTATAATATGGTCAGGGGTGTATGAAACATTACTAATGTCTTCAGTAATGAAATACTATAAATATGTTTTGTTTCGCAATGAAATTCACTATACAGGTCTAATACAGCACAGGAAACAATGATCGTTCTAACCATGAAGCATGTTCTCCCAATAACCAGAAGCTGAGAAACACAATTGAATCTGTATTGCTTTTGTTTTTAAAGCTCTATTTTATCAGCCTCATTGCACCCCGCCTAATGGTTTTAAAAATTAGTGGTGAGCACAACTTTCCCTTGTTTGTTATAGTTCATATAGGAGCAGGGACCAGCTCCAGGTAAAACTTAGTCCCTTTGTAAAATGTGTAAGCAATAGAATTCTTAATGAATCAGATGCAATTTGAGAGTAGGACTGGCCAGATATGGGATGACTTTGATGTAGTTGGCCAGCTTAAATATATTGCAATATATGGACAAACAATCCCTGTTTTGTTTAAAGGGTAAGGGCAGAACTACACGGCAGACTTCCATGCATTTCTGTCGGATCCAATGCTGGGCGACAAAACACCCGCCTCAAGTTGGATCCGACTGGAACAAGGTAAAGTTGATCGCAGGGTAAGGCATTTTGCAGTAGCTGTATGCACAAAATGTCTCTGTCTTAAATATATTGATAATGGGTTGAGTGCAGAGGACCTCTTGTATTTGTGTATATATATATATATATATATATATATATGTGTATATATATATATATATATATATATATATATATATATATGATGTTTTGAAGGGCCTTTGTATACTGCAGTGTTTCTATAATGGTGTTTAGAACTGATAAATGTCTATGCTGGCACAATTTTTGTATCTGTCTATAGATTCTGTGGGCAAATAAAGCTAGAAATCCCTAGTACAGCTCCAGCTGAATATTCCTAGTAGAGCTCCAGCAAAAGAAGAATGTCTTATCGGCAACATTTCAATTGGCTATTCCTGCAATAAGAGGTTGCATTGCTGAGTTATAGAAATACAGGGAGCTATAGGAGGTGGCAAGTAAGATTGTGTCCATACAGCTTGACAATAATGGAAGTTTAAGCAAGAATGAGGGCTTGACTTATTAAGAGTTGTCCACCATTCCAAACACTTTTTCAGTTCTGTTGTTTTCAGATTGTTCCCCAGAAATGAAGACCTTTTTCAATTACTTTCCATTACATATTTTTTTACTGTTTTTTCAAAATCTAAGTTTACAGTTGAATGTTGGTGTCTCTGGTGTTTGAGTCTGGCAGCTCAGTAATTCAGGTGCAGACTCTAAACTGTTATGATTTTGCAACATAGTTGATAAATTTCTCAGCAGCATCTCTGGAGTATTAGCAACTATTGTATCAGTTCTAACAGCTGCCTGTAAGGAAAACCCAGAGATTCTGCTCAGCAGGGACAAAGATAAGAAATGTATCAACTAAATGTATCTGTTTAAAAAGTTTAAATGGTCAGGTGAACCCCCCCCCCCTGCCAGAGCTGCTTCAGAAGGTGAAAAATTACACTTTACACTTCAATAATAGAAAAACGGTTACAAATAGAAAATAAGAAGTCATTGGAAAAAATCATTATTTCTGGTGATCTATCTGAAACCAACTAGTTGTTTGAAAGTGAACAACCCCTTTAAATATTGAACTGAAGAAACTGGCAGCTTTCCCAGCTGTTCAATATTTTCTCATTTATCAAAACCTACCTGACAGTCAGGTGCATTTAGCAAACCCGATACCTTTTTCAATAAGTGAGAATATGTTAGACTGCTTTGAACAGCATACCACTATTCTGTTCTATGGAGCAATAAGAGAAGCACCATTGAGTAATTACACCTATCTGAATCCTTGCTTCATAATGCATAAGGATTTGGACCATTATATTCCATGATAGATAAAAGTGTTTCAGTGGGGAAAATAAATTGTAAAATACTACAGTGTCACTAAACCACTTGGTATCTATCATTACTGCTTGATAAAATATATAGACATTTAATAATATTAATAATAATAATAATTATTATTATAATAATTCACAGTAAAGCACATTAGCGAAAACAAAGCAACAGCAAAACAATTATGCATTTATATCTTAAAGAGATACTGACATCTGAAATTAAACTCTTTTTTACATCTAATATAATATTGGCTTTGAAAGCTACTTCTAACTTTGCCATAAAGTATTTGCATGATGCTTTTACATTACCTGTCTGTTGCCCCATATTCCTGTATGAGGGGGGCTGCCATATTTGTGCAGCAGGAGTCTGTTGGTATTAGAAACTGTAACTGACAGTCAGGTTTAGAAACTTCAACGAACAATTACTCTCAGCAAAAAGCAATCAACCTATAGGTACCTACAAGTAACTTCTAATGTACATTCATATTTTAAAAAGTTTTTGGTGTCAGTATCACTTTAACATATTCATGAGAGAAAAGCAAAGCAAAGAATAAAAAATGTGACTAGCAAATCACAACTTACTGGCCCTTTAAGCTAACAATCATTCTTCTTTAGAGTTACATTTAAATCTATTTAAAGGGAATCTGTCTGCACTGAAATCCATTTATCAAAACAGCAAACAGGGGCAGCTGGGAAATTGACAAAATGGCTAGCCCCATGTCAGATTTCAAAACTGAATATAAAAAAATCTGTTTTGAAAAAAAAAGTTTTTCCTTGACATTATCCCTTTAAATATAACAAGTACATAACAAGGAAAGGCTATTACACTAGTGTGTTTTCCCTGTGCCAGGGGACATGTATCTGGGCTTGCACATGTACAGAAGAGTAAGTATGAGAGTGAGAATCTGTGCAGATTGTGTGCACACTTGGTACATACTTGAATATGTTTTTCGGTACATACATATCCATAATAATATTTTGAGTTATTTCCCTGGGACCAAGGAAAGCAGTAAACATGGAAATAATAAGAGGTCACTTCTAACAAAGCATCTAAGGTACAGGTGATTACTTTATCAAAGATACCTACTTCCAGCCTCCACATACATTCCATTCACAATTTTCTTATCTGCGGGGCACATATATGTTTTCTGTCGATGACACAGCTCACTGTCCTGCAGTGATGGCATTAGTGTTGAAGAGCTGCTTTATAAAGAAACTGTGGGTGCTGTCATTTTTCTTAATCTTGAGGCTTCTGGTAATCCATGAGAGAGAGCAGGTCATATTGATGCCAGAGACAGGACTGGCAGCTACTATTCCCAAACAGTGTAATGCCATTGTGTGCATAGTTTATAACTTGCTTCCCTTGTTGTGGCAGCCTTAAATGTCACATATATAGTTTTGAGAATGTCATTCCACATATTATCTGTTATGTCTATATTCAGTTCATCTGCCCATTCTTGGCGTTGTGATTCTGGACTTGTAGCCATAGCTTCTACCAAGAGCTTGTATATTTTAGATAGAGGTTTAGTAATATCAGTCGGAGAAGATAATAATATTTCCCAACTTGTTTCTGGTCTGAACCAGTCTTTAGACACTTTCGACTGGAGATATACATGCAATTGGTTGTAGCCCTATACATCTCTAGGGTGTTGTCCCCATCTTTTTTGTATCTCGCCTAAGGGAATCATCTTTCCATGTTTTATTAAGTCTCTTAGTGTGGTCTCCTCTTCTAGTGAATGACCCTTTCTCTAGGCTTAGACAACATTAGCGGTTGTAGCATAAAGTGGGTGTTTGTTAATCCTAGTCTGAATTTATTCCTATACCATACTTTCAATGTAGCGCCCACTTAAGGGTGTTGCCACGATTGGGAATATGTTCTTTATCTGTCCATATTTTCAGGTAACCTGTCATTAGTTGTTCAAGCTCATACCAATACTTTTTTATATTTCTAGATGACCAATTTAATATTAGGACAAGATGTGTAGCGACATAATAAAGGTAAGAGTCAGGTAAACCCAATCCTCCTTTCTCTTTTGGGGCTATTACTATTTTATGTTTTAATCTTGAGTTTTTCTTACCCCAGACAAATCTGGATATCATAGATTTAATAGTGTTTAAAAAGGAGTTCGGCACTGCTATTGGTAGCACTTGGATGAGATATAGAAGTTTAGGCATGAGCATCATCTTAATGGCTTGTATCTTGCCAAACCAAGACAATCTAAGTTTTTCCCAATTGTCTATCAATTTTTGATAGATGACAGGAGTGGGAGATAGTTGTCTTGATATAATTTATAATTCAGATTTTAAAAAATGATTTCCTTTTACTCTGTAATAATAAAATATTATCTTGTACTACCTTGTAACTAAGATATTAGAGGCAAAACAACCCTACTGGGTTTATTTCATATTTAGTGTTTATTTTTTAGTAGACTTGGGGTTGTTTATCAAAATTGGAAATTTTCCCACTATTTTCTGAGAACCACTCAGACCAAATCCACACAGACTTTCCCCCCCTATTTATCAATACATTTTCACAAAAATTTCTTGTGCCAAAAACTGCAGCTTTTTTAGGTTTTAGGACAAAATTGTCTGATTATTGAACAAACCCAGCGCAGATCAGGATATCTTCAAAATATCAATGGGTGACTTCTACATGAACTTGGCAGGTCTGAGTTGGAGTAGTATTTTATTCGTACTTTTAATATGAGTTTTTTCAACGAAAAATTGTATTTTACCCTTTAAAAAATTTTAATAAATAAAAATAATAATGGTGATCTAAATAACAGAAACATCCCTTATCTGGAAACCCCTGGGTCCCGAGTATTCTGTGTAACAGGTCCCATACCTGTACTCTGTACCTGTAAATCTGACTTTTTTAGTATGGCACAGGCTCAGGTGAACAGATATAATTTTGCCTCTTTTCAGCTGAAGCTGCAGCTTGTGTGCTGTGTTTCTGTTTTAAAGTACATTGGACAGTGTATATTCAAGTTGTATTTACTTCACACTCTACAACAGGGGAGCTCTGCCAATGAGGCGTCAGGTGGCAGCACCCTCCTGGTTACCAGGGGCGGCAAAAAAAAAATTTCCGTGTTTCAACTCAGAAATTCCGCTCTTCTATCCTCTTTTACTTAAAGGGCAAAGAAAGGCAAAGAAATAAAATCCCATTTTTACTTTCTTTAATGAAAAAGAAATCTATCTCCAATATACTTTAATTATAAAATTTGTACCGTTTTTTTAAGAAACCTGACTGTATGCAGTGAAATTCTCCCTGCTGTGGATAGGAATTGTCAGACGGGCCCTAACTTCTGGCAGGGAAACAATCATACTTATGAACAGCAGGGGGAGCCCCCGCCTTACTTACCAGCCATGCAGAACTCAAACAGCTTTGTTTTTGATCATTTATGACGATCCCTAAGAAGGGGAGCATGAGTATGTAGTCTAGTCTTGCAAAGACGTATAACAAAGTTACAAGATGACAGCCCCCTGTGGCCAACTTTGAAAGCTTAAATCATTTGTTTGATTAGGCTTGTGGTGCAGTAAGTTCATGTTTATGTTTAGTATACAAAATACAGCATTTCTAGCCTTATTCTATTTTTCACTTTAATGGTTTCTCCTCTTTTTAGCAGATTTATATTTCTGTAGCCTTTTATATACATTACCTTCTTTTGAGTTTCAACTGGCCTATCTCCTTTCCCCCATTTAGGCTTATAATAACCTCAACTATTTCATTCTCTCCATTAAGGTAGAAGTAAACACCAAAACAACATTTTGTCTAACTAAATTCTAAGCAATTTTCACTATGCATTAAAGGGGAAATATTGCAAAAATAAAAATATCATAAGCTTCCTCAAACTGAAATAAGAAACTTTCTAAATATAATAAATTAAACATTATGCAATGTTTCTGAAATAATCAAGTTTACCTTCACTATCCCTCTCTCAACATCTGTTTCTCTTCATTCTGTCTTCATGCAGATGCCAGATGAATGATCCAATATATCTTATAGGGGGGCTCCTTTTCAAGCAGATGTATTAGAGCTCACTCGAATAACTGATTCCAGTACAAACAAAATCTAACGAAATGACTGCCTTTTGCACAAATTCTGCATTTAGAGAGAGAGACAGGATGTCTGATGTTTTTAATAGCGTGAGCTCTAACACATCTTCTAGGCAAAAGGATATATAATACATCTTCTAGGCAAAGATATATTGTATGACTCATCTGACACCCAACTCCCGAATTTATACATATATTGTATATCCCATAATGGGGGAGAATATATAAGAAACAGGGCTTATAGAAAAGGTTATATTTTGGAGGAGAAGGAATGCAAAAAGAGGTGAGCTATAATGTTTTTAAATTATCATGTCATTATTCAGGGACCTATCAATTAGCATGATGTGCAGTTGTAATACTGAGAAACTTTCTAATATTCACTCATTAAAATGTTTCAATCTTAAAAAGTTACTTGCAAATGCAGTTACTGTTGGAAGCAGCAGCTGAACTGCTGGTTGTGTCTATTGAAACTAAATAGCAGAAGCCATTTGTATACTTCTTCACAGACCTGTTAATCAGCTTTCTGTTACATTGTCCTAAAAGTCAGAACCACCAAGGCAGAGAATAGACAAACATATACAGCTGTCAGTACCAATTATATTTATATATTACCTTAGAGACATAGATATTCTGCAGTTAAAGTGGAACTATCGAGAAATTAAAATTTTAATATACACTTCAGCATATTGAAATAAGAAACTCTCTAAATACAAACCAATAAAAATGATGTACCATTTCTGAAATAATCAGGTTTATCTTCAGTATTCCTCCCTCAGCATCTGTTTCTCTTCATTCTATTTTTGCAGATGATGCTAAATTGTGCAGAACTATAGGTTCCATGCAGGATGCTGCCACTTTGCAGAGTGATTTGTCTAAGTTGGGAAACTGGGCAGCAAACTGGAAAATGAGGTTCAATGTTGATAAATGCAAGGTTATGCACTTTGGCAAAAATAATATAAATGCAAGTTATACACTAAATGGCAGTGTGTTGGGAGTTTCCTTAAGTGAGAAGGATCTTGGGGTTTTTTATAGATAACAAGTTGTCTAATTCTGGGCAGTGTCATTCTGTAGCTACTAAATCGAATAAAGTTCTGTCTTGCATAAAAAAGGAAATATCACAGGATGAACTTTCACTTTCAAAGAGGAATTTCACTCTAGAGGACTGTGGTAATCTCTAACTTTGATAAATATATCATTGTTCTGATTCCATCTCTTTTACAAGGGATGGACCTTGAAGAGCAATTAATATCTAAAATGTTAAGACATGACAAGTTTCAAACTCTAGTTTATGAATTGCCTGGCAGGTGCACATTCCCATTGTGCCACCAGGGGCTTTTTGAATTGACTGCAACCAATACTCCACTTAATGATATCTTCTTTACATTTCCATCAGTCTCTACCTCAAATCTCCTTCTGGCCTCTGATCCTAATTCCTGATTGCCTTGATCTTGGTTACCCAGTCCTGCCACCCATCCTCCCCATCCTCCTTATCTGATCTCCTGGTTTGACCCCTGACCTGTGTATACAGATTTGTTTCTGCTGCTGCCTGCCCCTGACCACTAGCTTGTTATATGGATTTGTCTTCGGGTTATACCCTTTATCTTTCAGTATTGACTTATGATTTTCATCATTGACACCTGTTTCAGTTTTGCATTAAATATAGTTCAATGAAGTAATTTTGTTCTTCATCATCACGTGGGAACACCACGTTACCAAGGCTCCAAACTATTAGTGACATGCTTAGGGGATTGTAATATTGGTCGTTAACGCAAAAATCATTCGCAATGCTTATTAAGGTTCACAAAGTGAGTAATTTTGCCTTACGAACACTTTGCCCCTCACACGAGTAGGATATTGTTTGTGAATTTAATAGTTTGCGATAGTGTGCAGTGTATGTAATTGAACTTCTTAAAGGAACAGTAACACCAAAATATCTGTTTTTTAAAGGAATTGAATTATAATGTATTGTTCTGCTGTGCTGGTACAGCTGGGGGTGTTTGCTTCAGAAACTCTCCTATAGTTTGTATAAACAAGCTGCTATGTAGCCATGGGTGCAGCCATTCAAAGCTGAAAAAGGAGAAAAGGCACAAGTTCCATAGCCGATAAGATAGTATACAATTTGATTCTTCAGAACTTATCTGTTATCTACGGTGTATCCTGTTAAATGTATCTATGTTAAATTGACATCATTTATGAATGATTGAGAATAGCTGGCGAAACCCAGGAAATATTGAATGCCTTGAGAGTTCTAGGAACAGGCCAGTCCAGAACTACAGACACTCCTGCAGGATCCATTCCAAAGCCTTCCTGTGAAAGAATGAAGTCAATAAAAGAAATTTTGGGCTCATGAAAACAATACTAAGTATAAATCTGGGTATAAAGAGGAATCCCCTCAGACACTAGAGGACAAGCTAACAAATGTACTTCTGTTTGGTGAAGGTGTACGCCAGAATGTAGTCTACGTAGACAAAGAAGAATGATGTAGGCAATAGAGGGCAGCATTAATCTTGGAAGATGGTTGGAGCATTACAAAGTCCAGTATATTCATAATAACAGTTAAAAGTGTTGAAAGCTGTCTTCCGCTCATCCTCTTGGCAGATCAGATAATTTTGCAGGCCTGTCAGAAAACAACTTTAGAAAATATTTGACCCCCTCTAAGATGACAGAAAAGCTCAGGAATGAGGGAAAGGTGGTAACAGTTTCTTATTGTTTTTGTTTAGACTATGATGATTTATGAAAGTTCTCAAAGTCATTAGTTATAAAACAGTTTGCATGTGTACAGGTGTTTTCTTTCAAATTATTCACTGCTTTCTTCTAATGTGTATTTAAGTATCTAAAGCATAACTTATGAAAATAAATGCTCATTAGGTTTTTGTTAGGGATGCACCGAATCCAGGATTCGGTTCGGGATTTGGCCTTTATCAGCAGGATTCGGATTTGGCACAAAACAAGGAAGTAAAAAATGTTTCCCCCTTCCCACCCATAATTTGCATATGCAAATTAGGGTTCGGATTCGGTTCGGTATTCGGCCAAATCTTTCGGGAAGGATTCGGGGGTTCGGCCGAATCCAAAATAGTGGATTCGGTGCATCCCTAGTTTTTGTATTGTGCATTGTCTTGTAATTGAATGCATTCAGGAGCATGCATAGATGCACATATTCTGGGAGGGCACAATGTTGTTTGTGTTGGTTGTTGAGTGGAAGTTGCTGAGCCCAGCCCTTCATGTTTGTTTCTACACCTTCATGGTAGGTGTTTCACTTCCTTCCTGCATTGCAAAAATGCCACTAAATTTAGCCCACCTGTCACAAAAAATGCTATAGGATTGCTGGGGACAAACACAATTAATTGCATCAATTACCAATTTTCCAAGCAAATGCAAAAACTAGTTAATGGAAAAAAAATACATAATGCAGCTTGTTTATTCAATAAAATATTTTATTGAATCCAGTGCAACCACATCATTATATGATGGTCACAAAACATATATATATATGCGAACTACATATAGAAACACAAGTTATTTTAGTGATTACGAGAACTTCACATCCTATCAGTTGTTTCTTTCAACAAACACCTGTGGAAAATAAGTCTTTGAGACAAAAATCGGCATCTGTCGTAGTAATTAAACAGCATGTTACGTCATCTCTGGGAAAGGTAAGTCCTTCCATTATATTCCCAGATAGTTGTCTTTCTATGTTTTCCAAACAAGCACTGGGAAAGAGCTCCAAGAGTTGTACCTCAACAATATTATTTATAAGAGATTGTGTATCCGGACAAACCACTGGTGCCTTGTCTGTGTCGCATTTCTCAACAGCTGAATTGCTACATGTAGAAATGTTGTTCCTTACAGTCTCTGAATTCAGTGCAGCTAGCTGAATATTTAGCATTTGTGCAGGGCTGCAGTAGGAATCTCTCCTGAGAACGTTTCTTCTTGCAGTTTGTGGCTGGTATCCCAACATTTGCTCAGGAACATCATTATTAATAACTATAGGCTCTAAAAATGATTGTTCTAGAGTGATGGCCTCATTAATCTTTCCCACACTGCCATATTGCACATATGTCTCAGGGTTACTAAAGGATTCTTCTTGTAATAGCTCTTCCACTTCAGTAATATCAGGGTCATAGTAAGGATTGATGATACATGGCTCAGAGACACCCACAGGTCCCTAAAACAAAAGAAAACAACAACACACGTAGAAAATAAAATGAGACAAGCAAGGCTTCAGTCTACAATAAGCTACACAAAGGAAGAAAAATATGATCCTCAAGAATAGATGTCATTATCATCTCATTGAAAGAAACCAGAAAGGCTTGCTGCCTAAACAAAGAGCAATGTAATATAAAGAGCAATGTTTCCCCAGGTCTACTAATCCATAGCAGCCAATCAGATGTTTATGTTCAAACAGGTGACCTGTAAATGCTCCCTGTTGAGTGGTTGTTTGGATTATTTGACCTGTAGAAAACGTAGTACCTTTTATTACATTAGAGTCTGGTTTACATGGAGATCAATATTAAACATTGGACAGCTAAGAAAGTTATACACATGAAGAGGAGAGTGTAGGTTAAATGTGGCATTGAATGAGAAAATGTTATGGGTCAAGGCAAAAGCTTGGGCATCAATGGCGTATGAAGTGCCTATGGATGGTTAAAATTATTGGAGTTTTTATATAATAAAAGGGTCAACTAGTCGATTACGCAGCTCTAGCATCTGATATAGCATTGATTTGTCACCTTATAAAAGTAAATATCTTATTGGTTGCTATGGGTTACTGAACCTGGGCAAATTCTGTGCTTATTGGAGAAAGAAGATCAGGGAAAAAACACAACAATTTTAAAGGACAGGTTTGGAAATAAATAGATAAGCAGGGCAAATCTAGAAAAAATATTGTGATAAAGGCTTGTATGGTTGAAGGAAACTGTATAGATATATGTAAAAAGTTTTTAAAAGTTTAGTCTTAATAAACAGAGACAAGCAACTGTGAGGTAAAGTCCTGGCCTCCAGAACTACAAATGAGGTAATGAGGTACAGAATTTTAGTTTTCACATTAAATTGACCCTTGAATTTGCCTTATCCTCATAATAATGCTAATACACTGTAATACATTTTTTGCACAGAAATTACCTGTAAACAGTGTATTGCTGTGCTCTTTTCAACATGAGGATATTTTTCGTGAAGAAAATTTGGAGTTAATCGTAGTACAAATGCTTTTAGTCTAAATAAAAATGGAAAAAAGTTCAGGGCTGGTTAGAAATGGGAGATCAACATGTTAAGCAATACAGCAGTAACTATGTTCAGTAAGTGGTTACATATAAGGCCTCATTAACATACTGCATGTTTTTGTAGGGATGCAGCAAATAAACATATTTTTTTATTTAGCCACATCTTGGACGAAATCTGAACCCTAATTTGCAGCTAAAAATTTGTAAAATTAGCACCTTATACTGTCACATGGTCTAGGGGGGGTTGGGTTCTAATTCAGTTTGGCCAAGCATTTGGAATTGGACCCAAAATAACCTTGTCTTTAATCCGGTTTGGCATTACTGTATTCATGAGGAGTAGGCAGGGAATGGCACGAATGCAATATAACTTGCATAATAGTCAGAAGTGTAAGTCAGGGAGCACCGGCAGATGTAGGCTACAAAGGGTACAGAGTGAAGTATTTACTCTGCACCTCATGCCAGATTTGTAAAGCACAGCGAATATGCTATTATGAGGGTGCTGTGTTGTGCTTATAAGAATACAATTTATAGTTCAAGATCCATTACCATCCAGGGGTTATGTACTAGTTATAAACAGAGCTTAGTGATGTTATTTGTGCCACATATCTTACTGAAAAGAGTGTATTGTAATAATATACACCCTATTGTAAAACATGAGGAAATTAAATGTCACCAAAGATTTCCATGACCCGCTGTAAAACCACTTCAGGTTTCAGCCTTTTACTTTTATACAAACATGGAATTCCTCTGTGACTAATAATATCCTTATATTTTACAATGGGGGGGGGTTATTAGCACAAAGGCTACATATTATTTACATCAACTTTTCGGTTTATGGTCTAAAACCTTTCGCAAGATGCATTACCATATGAAATCATTAGTAATAAAGTTACTAAATTTAAAATCGTCATTATCCTGCCACTGGTGACCTCATCTTCCCTAATCCAAAGCATAATTTAGTTGTCATAGCAACCAGTCTTGGGTTAAAGGGGAAGTATATCCACCTTAAAAGATATTCCAAGACAAAAGGAAAAAAAACAAAATAATAAACAAATCAAACATCAAAAAACAAAAAATACTTGAATTATTTATTTAACGCTTCTCAAAAAAGCAGTTGAATGAACAATATTCATTAGGACCCTTAGTTGATAGGGTACCTAATGTTTTAATTCAGAAAGTTTCATGTTACAAAAGGAGGCATGATCGATCCCCACCCCCTGCATCTTTGTACACAAAAGATGAAGAGCGTGTTCAGATGGTGAAGGAGAAGACTAGGGGGTATATTTATCAAAGAGTGAAGTTCCGCCACTAGAGGGAAATTCCGCAGTTCTCCATTCATTTCTATGGGATTTTTGAAGGGTTATTTATCAAAGGGTGAAATTTCACTTCACCCATTGATAAATATGCCTTTCAAAATACCATAGAAATGAATTGAGAGCTGCGGAATTTCACTCTAGTGATAAATTTACCCCTAGATTTTTATGTAGACATACATGCATATATAAAACCAGATGTGATATTGCCTCTGCTGCAGCATTTGTGTGTTTGTAGTTGTGTTCACTGTAGGGATACTGTATGATGTGTAGATTCAGGGAAATGTTTACAAAATCCAGCTAGAGAGGCTGCACTAATAACAATTTCATTTAAATTAAATCAGTTTAGCCCTGCAGCATGCATTTTTCAAGTCATCTGGTAACCCTAGTTGCCTGCATTTAGAAATAAAATGTAATAAGTGGCTAGAACACTGAGCCTTGTACAGTACTACTTCTCATGCCCTTTACTGTTTACTACTGCTGCTATTCAGAAAAGTCATTATAAGTAGCCTACAGAATAGAATAATAGAAACACAGTTAAAAAGAATGTGAGTGCTTCATGAGTAGGGAAATTATAGGCTGATCTCAGAAGTTTTCAAGTAGGTGAAAAAGTATAGTTAACTAATACATACCTAGCTTGTACTGACTGTTTGCACAGTAAATTCAAAGTGAAAGCTGACAAGATTATAACACCAAAACTTATTCCCAGTAAGAGTGTAGTATAACTGTACAGACTTGTATCTGGAATATAAAAAATTTACATTTGTAAGGTGACATTCAAGGCTGAAATTGTCAATATATGCTTAAACTAAATCTCTCTCAATTTTTTATAAGCCTTAAAAAAATCAGAGTATTCATTTTGTCTACAGCTAGAAAAAGAACATGATTTTAACAGAGGCTATTAATTACCAGTTCTGTTACTAATGCCATATTTTTTCATTTTCACCTGACTAGCTGTGATCCTAATATATTACTTTAACTGACCACACATATTTCTTAGGGCTCTTCCTCATGAGTGTTTTGGGCTGCGCTCCCCTGCATTCAGGTTAAATGCATTCAACTGCAGTGGAGCATAGGCCCAGCTGCAGCTGATTCTTCTTAAATGGGCTACCCTCAAGATGATGCATGTAAGGGCTCCTACACACGGGCGTTTTTACCTGCGCTCCCCTGCGTTGCGTTTTGCTGCGTTCAAACGCAGGGGAGCGCAGGTATAAACGCACTCAATTATTTTCAATGGGGCTGTACTCACACGAACGCATGTAAGCGCCGAACGCAGGAAAAATGCAGCATGTTGCGTCTGAATCTGCGTTCGGCGCTTACACGCGTCTCGTGGGTACAACCTCATTGAACAAAATGAGGTGCGTCTAGACCTGCGCTCCCCTGCGTCTGAACGCAGCCAAACGCAACGCAGGGGAGCGCAGGTCAAAAACGCCCGTGTGTAGGAGCCCATAGAGCTAAACAAAGGTGGAACACATCATGTTGCACTCATGGGGGAGAGCCCTTATAAAACCAGCAGGATCTGTCATAATAGTTTAACTTCAAGTTATGTGCTACAATAAGTTTTTTTTTTATTATCTCTGTTTTGATCATTGATATCACTCAATTAGAAATCATTTATTTCAAAACAAATTAAACTGAAGGCCGATGGTGCACATCAAATGCAAATTACAGTCGCCTATCATTTTTTTCACTATAAAGAAAGAGTTAAAACTTGAGATCAAATATTTCCATTTAGTAAATGCAAGTCATTAAATGATTTAACGCAGTGTACCATTGAATATATTCTCTTATGAATAACTGCTTTCTTTTAGGGATATTCTGTAGTTCACAAATAGGAGCTAAACCTATAATATCAAAATCATTATTTATGCAAACCCCAAACCTGCACCCTATAATACTTTTTGCACAGTGCCATACCAGCACAACAGAACAATTGGCAGCTAACAAGATTGCACCTCCCTGACACCTCTGCTGAAGAATGTGTTGCATTGCTAAAGGTGCTCCATGGTATACACGAGGATAGCACCCATGCAGGAACAACCTAGTTTACCACTAGGTGGGTAGGGAACATGGAATATGTCTTGGTAAATACAATGGGTAGGGGAGAAACAATAGCGGTTTCAAAGCAGTTCCATCATAAAGTGCTGGCTCCTTCTCAAAGCTCAGAATCAGGCCCAATGCACTGAGATAGCTGCCTCCACACAAATATTACAGCTAAAAAATACATTTCTTGGTTCAAAAATAAAATTTGAAATAGTAGAGAGAATTGCTTGCAATGTAAAGTGTAATTTAGAAATAAAAAGTAAACCATAAAAATCAAGACAGAATCCATTTAAAAACAAGGTTCACCAGCTTGGGGTTATCTATTCATGGTATTTAGGGGCCTCATTCAGTGTAATTTCGAAAATAAAAAGTAAACCATAAAAATCAAGACAGAATCCATTTAAAGAAAAGGTTCACCAGCTTGGAGTTATCTATTTATTGTTCTTAGGGGCCTAATTCAAAATGTAAAAGGAGTACATAGAATATAGGTAGTGATGGGGCGAATTTGCGGTGAATTGCCACAATTCACCGCAAGCGAATTCATTCGTGAAACGCCAAGAAAATTTCGCCTGGTGAAAATTCGCCAGTGTCCCTTTTTCTCGACGCCGGCAATGTGCACCAAAAATGGACGCCTGCATCCAAAATGAGACGCAGCAGCGTTTCGCAAATCTTCAGCCATTTCAAGAATTTCTATTTTGTGAAACAGCAAAAAATTTGCGAAATGCCCCAGATTCGCCCATCACTAAATATAAGATCTGTGCTGCAAAATACCTGTACATATGAACTCCAAAGATCACCATGTAATTCATTTATGACATGAATTACAACTGTTGTTTTGGAGCAGAGGCAGAGAGGCCAAACCTAAACTCCAGTTAGAGAGTATGGCCATTTGCTCAAATACTCATACTTCTGAAATCCCAGCTTGAAGGTCAGCTAAATTGGGATTTGGGGTGAATATGTATTTGCTGTCCAAGATATTATTGGAAACTGTGACTCAGTGACTGATACCCAAATACTTCTTCTATATCTATTCATGAGTTTATGGGCTCTCTTGCCAAAGGATGAAGCTTCATATGGGACTTGAACTGAAATGTGTGTCAACCATCACAGCTTATTAGATCATACAATGACAAGGCAATAAGGAGTCCCAAGAAATGTAATACACAATGAAGTCTTACCATATTTAAGTAGTATATGTTTTCCACAAGGACCTTCTCCAGCTTTTGTTGAAGCAGTTAGACAAACTGTATAAAGTGATCCCCAATTTAAGTTGTGAAATGTGTATTGCTTTGTTGTTGATTCTGCCAAACAGATAGAGTTAAAGTCATCTGTAGTGATATAATGCAGTACAGTCAGATTTTTCCTGCATAAAACTATTCACTAGGGTAATGGTCGGCTCTAGTCACAATAAAAAAAAACTAGTACTACCTTCATTGTCTAGTTGTGTGATATAAACAAATCAGAGGAAAACATTTTTACTATTTTTGTCTTGTTTTAAGCATTTATAGCTGGGGTTCTTTGGTAAATGACACTTACATTTTAATCCATGGTCTTCTAGGTGTCTGGCTACAACATGAGTGAATGAAAACAAAATTACTGTATACAAATCTCTGCAAAAAGTATAAATGGGATGTAGCTGTTTCAGCCATGCCCCATCATCACTGTAGCAAATGAACCCTTAGATGCAAATTCACTACAGCGCGAAGCATGTAACGCTAGCGCTAATTCGCCAGTGTGACGTCAATTCGCAACTTTACCAATTCACTAACAGTGTCCCAGGTGAAAAGTCGCTAGCAAAGGACATCGACTTGCGCAACTTCGCACCCTTACGGCAGGTGAAGTTGTGCACTGACGAAGGGACGTAACTACGCTAATTCACTAAGAAGAAAATTTTTGTGAACGTTACCTCTTACGCTAGACGTTTCTTCGCCAGGTCAGACCTGGGGAAGTTCAATACAATAGAAAGGAGTTTGAATAAAAAACTTGAAATTTTTTCTAAGTCCCAAAAAACGCTGGCGTCTTTTACCTTTTGTTGGGTGATAGTCTGAAAAAGAGCGAAATTTTTTTTTTTGGGTTACCCTCATTACTCCCCCCCTACATTTCCTAACATATGGCAACTCAGCTATACAGTGGGCACATGTTTAGGGCAATAGGACAACTTAATCTTATTTATTAAAGGTTTCCTGGGCTTGTGTAGTGTAATGTAGTGGCTGTAGCTTACACCTCTATTATACACTAAGGGCCCTTACACACGGGCGTTTTGGACCTGCGCTCCCCTGGGTTGGGTTTGGCTGTGTTCAGCCGCAGGGAAGCGCAGGTCTAGACGCACCTCATTCTTTTCAATTAGGTTGTACCCACGAGACGCGTGTAAGCGCCGAACGCAGGTTCAGACGCAACATGCTGCATTTTTCCTGCGTTTGGTGCCTACATGCGTTCGTGTGAGTACAGCCCCATTGAAAATAATTGAGTGCGTCTATACCTGCGCGCCCCTGCGGCTGAACGCAGCAAAACGGAATGCAGGGGAGCGCAGGTAAAAACGCCCATGTGTAAGGGCCCTTAAGTTTGCACCGTATGCAATTTAGGCATCGCTAGTCTAAATGCGCTTTGCCTGCCGAAGTAACAATAGCGCTACTTCGCTAATGTTCACCGCCCTGAGTGCAAATTCGCATCTTAGTGAATTTGTGTAGCCCCTTAGTGAGGTAATTTTTGTGACCATGAGTAACAAACATCAGTTTTAGAGCTTTTGACACATGCTAAATTGTCAGATCACACATCACATCACATTTTTGTTAATGTTGTTTCTTTTATATGAATTACTCCACTCTATCCCATTCTTCACTAAAACAAACCAACTTTGAGGACGTGAGCAGAGTCAGACACCCAATCTTCTGTAATAGTAGATGCTAGCAGCCTTTAATAATATCAGATGAACACACATACACTTCATTTCCATTAGAGGACAATTATCTTTACATATGAGAGGAAACTGGAGGAGTTACATATTATGTTTCAGTGGCTTACATATAGCAATGTAGCAAAATATGACAGCCCAAATATCTAAATATTCCTCAATTTGTATTTATGTAAAACAATTCTCTTCTAGGTTCTTATGATCAGGACACTGCCATTGTGAGAATAGAAATAACAGGTTGGTGGCGGCTACATTGTAAGAAGTGGAATAGGCAAACCTGTTTGCAGAAGGATAGTAGTGATAGTAGTGATCCACATATAAAAGCAGTGTGCATTTTTATGAGCATCTTAGTTGTCAGCCATTTCTTTGTTTGAGTTGGGTCAACCCAGCACTGGACTGGGATTCAAAATAGGCCCTGGTATTCCGATTACATAGAGGCCCAACAGCTCCACCAGCCCACCTAATAGTCACTTTCTATGGCATCCTACAGCAGCCCCTCCGGCATTTGCCAGAACCCACAGATTGCCGGTCTGGGCCTGGATCAACCCATAAAGTTTATTTTACATGCTAGAAAGAACTTGTGTGGTATGCTTTATTCGCAGCAGAAGCAGCCAGTGGGGAGGGGTTTCTTAACAAATACATACAGTATGAGGGCATATTATGTTGTGTAAGTGTTAGAATTATTTCACACAAGCTACATATAACATCTGAAACTCCAAAAACTGCAAAATACACAGTCCTATTTGATTTGGTTAGGCTGCCACCTTGTGGACAGATAATGTACCATTTGAAGGGAATTTCATCCTATAAATCTCCTTCTATTTTTAATATATCAATATATATCTATATATATGTATAGTCCAAACAGAGGCAAACACTCACAGGATTTATGGTGAAAAAAAAGAATATTTATTGAGCAAAGAAACTGCTAACGTTTCAGCTAGCACTCTAGCCTTTATCAAAGTGCTAAAACAAATAGTAACCAACCTTAACAAACCCCAGTGGCGGAAAGGGAGTGTGGTGACGTCATAGTATGTCAATGTAAGGAGACAATAAATATATCAAAGAAAGTGAAGAAAGCGTGTATAGAGCACCAGTAAGTCTAGTGTGGTAACGTGTTAGGGATCGATGTCCCATCAACTGGTGCATGATAGTTGCGTTTGATTTAAGCAACCTTTGCTCGATGTGACATTATAGGTATATGGATATTGACTTGTCTGGTACTAGGACAGTTCCAGTCATTAGTTGGTTATGAGAACAGGGATCCCAGTAAGAATAAATAAGGGGAGCGAAGCATAGTCAGGCAGTAGAGCCATGGGATGAAAGGTAGAGGTGTTATGTTAAACACAACTGCAGTTAAATGTATTTTGTGTACAGTATTATGTTGTGCTATATGTTTTCTAGTTTTGTCCTTCACCTCTTCCTGTAGTCCAGGAAGCTGCTGTGACCCTTAACCCCCCTTCTCAACTGTTCCCAGTGTCAGTTAGCAGCCCTTTTAGGTGCTGTCCAACTGACTATCCATCCCTGGTAAAAAAATATTCTCTGACCTACTGGTTTGATCAATGTATGGGAGATTTTCCGTTTTGCAGTAAACTCCAACAAATCTGCATACTTGTGTCAGTCCGGTTGAGTTCAACTGTCTGTGGAGATCTGCTAATAACAGTGAGTAGTGTCCTGTAAAAGGTCCTGACCCAGATTTAAGGGAACTATCACTAAGGACAGTGGGTTGAAACAGAACAGTCAGAGAATATAATTGCCAGCCAAGTTCGAATTGGGCCAACTTTGTGTTAGTTCTGAGCTTGTAAGGAGCAGCCAGCCATCAGCAGTAGCACAGCGTATGTGCATAACACAGAATCAGCTATATATCTGCACACTCCAGTGTCCTCTCATCAGGATTTATCAGCATCCAGTGTGAATAATTACATGTACAGATCTGCTTCAATCAGGAAGAACTTCTCTACATACCACTGTTCACACAATACTGCTATCCATGTTCTGCATAAAGACACAAGTGGGATATATCCTGCAATGAACTTTCTGTAATCTGCCTGTCTGCAAAGCACCTGCCTCTCTCCTGCTCTTAGCTGTGTGTCACACAGTCTTTACACAAAAATCCTGCAACCAGTG
>CM044438.1:64451337-64486517 GCA_024363595.1 Xenopus borealis
AAAAAAAAAAAAAAAAACACACTCCAAGGGCTTAGTAAGTGAAAAATCAAGTTATTTAATTTTCAACATTTCGGCGCCATCACTCGGGCTGTCTTCAGGACAGTGAACACTACACATCAATTATACAATTTGATGGTGAAGAAAAGCGGGTAAGCCTGACGTCATCAGTGGGTGTCATAAAACAACAAAAATTCAGCACTGCTAATAACAGATAGCGCTCTGCCTATTTGCTTATAATGGTTGTATATTTATCTTTCATGAATAGAGTAAAAACATAGTGGACTAAATTTTCAATCGTGAGTGATAGATTGTGCCCAAGCATACTATAAATGCTTGCCATATCTCTTTGTGGTATTTACCAGGGCCGCCATTAGAAATCATGGGGCCCCGTACAAAAATTTTTTTGGGGCCCCCTTGGCCCCACCCCAGACCCTGCCCACGCCACATCACAGTTAAAAGACCCCACAGACATCAGGTAACCCCCCACTGCCAGGCACTTCTTCTGCCCTGCCCCGGTATATTTGTACCACCTGATGGCGGGCCCTGTGTGTGAGAGTTTGTGTGTGAGACAGAGAGAGTGAGTGTGTGTGAGAGAGAGAGTGTGTGTGTGTGAGAGTGTGTGTGTGAGCGTGTGTGTGTGTGAGCGTGTATTAGGGTTGCCACCCAGCCGGTATTTTACCGGCCTAGCCGGTAAAACACCAGCCAAGGCCGGGGCCGGTATTACACTTGTCCCCCCTGTCCCCCCCTGATGGCGGCCCTGTTTAGCCCCAACACGATCAAGGAAAAGCATAGCTAAAAACACTTACGCCAAGACTATTGAGGATATGGCTATCAATGCCCTTGTAGCCCTAGTCACCAGATGCATACCAGTGAAAGCAGCCAGAGTTCCCCTTTTCTCCCGTTGGTCGTGAGCCTCCTAATATGAGTGCACCAGGCTGGATTACACATATACATACACACATATAGGTATTGGATCAGAATACTTGGGACCTGGGGTTTTCCAGATAAGGGGTAATTTCATAATTCAAATCTCCATTTTTATCTGGAAACCATTATTCAGGAAGCACTGAATTACAGAAAGGCCATAGACTCTATTTTATCTAAATAATCAAAATTTTAAGAAATTATTTCCTTTTTCTCTGTAATAATAAAACAGTACCTTGTGCTTGATCCAAACTAAGATCTAGTTAACTTAATTGGAATGGTTACATGATTTTCTATTAGACATCAAAACTACGGAAAGATCCAAACCCCAGGTCCCATGCATTTTGGATAACAGGTCCCATAACTGTACTAAAAAATCATTTAAATATTGACTTAACTCAATAAGATAGTTTTGCCTGTAATAAGCATTAATTATATCTTAGTTGGGATCAAGTACATGGTACTGATTTATTATTTTATTATTCCAGAGTAAAAGGAAATCATTTAAAAAAATTAGTCTCCATTTTATATATATAGGCTTTTTTTGTCACTCTTATTAAAACGTTTTGCTTACTTCATAAGTCCTGTGAGTGCGGACCCTTTTTATGGACTAAATGACACGTTTTTGGCCAATGCACCCAGGCGCTGCTGATCCTTTATACGTGAGTGCTGATACTCTCCATTTTGTATATATATATATATATATATAAATATATACATATATATATGTATATATTTATTTATTTAGGATGAAGGATCAGCACTCACTGCATTTTCAGGTGAAAGAGTGATTATTTTATTTCAAGTGCATCTTAATCTGACGTTTGGTGCACCGCTGGCTGTGAGATGGTATAGCGTGCCGGTACTGTGGGAAAAAGCATAATATATATATATATATATATATATATATATATATATATATAGTATTCAATCTTCTATATTTTGTTTGGAGCATTAGCCGCAGGTTAGGAGAACCTGAAAAATGCACTGAGAATGTGCCTTTGCTTCACACTTATGCACACCTTCCATACTACAATGTTGTAAATGTGATACAGGTATGGGATCCATTATCCAGAAACCTGTCATCCAGAAAGTTCCGAATTTCGAAAAGACCATCTCCCATAGACTCCATTATAAAAAAATAATCCAAATGTTTTAAAAATGATATCCTTTTTCTTGGTAATAATAAAACATTGCCTTGTACTTGATCAAAACTAAGATATAATTAATTCTTGTTGGAACCAAAACTAGCCTATTGGATTTATTCAATGTACAAATGATTTTCTAATAGTCTTAAGATGTGAAGATCCAACTTTCAGAATGACCCGATATCTGGAAACCCCAGGTCCCAAGCATTTTGCATAATAGGTCCCATACCTGTACTAGAATATGGAGGGAGGATATATTCATTTCTGACTGGTAGTGGTAAAGTACAGTCTAGGCACACTCTTTTCCATCATGGACCCCCATGTATTGTAAGGAAGAACGCACCCTAAAAGGGCTAGGGAACCTAATAGATTGCAACAGTAAGACACCGTTGTACAAAACAGCTTGATGATTGTTGGCCTGCAGCTTATTTGACCTAAGATCAGTATATCAAAATAAAAGCCTTATAAATGCCTTCCAGAAGACATGGACTAAATGATTCTGTAAAATAAAATTGTTTCAACTGTAAAGTCAGTAGCATAAACATACATTAAAGTGTGTGTTTATGGCATGAAGTGCATGTTAAACAGTGTTTGGAATGTGAGCTGAGCTGCTCTTTATACACATAAAGACAGAGCATTGATACAACAGGAAACATCTTTTCTACTGGTCTTGGCCACACAACAAAGCATACAAAAGAACACAGGTGGGGGAAGTTATCACTTTCTTTTGTGTTGTTAATTTATATAACTGCTACCAGAGTAATATCTTCTGTCTCTCTGTCTCGACATACCAGATTTGTCTCTCCACAGGGTTGTCAAAGAAGAGCTCAGTCATTGGAAACACAACGAGAAACATGTAATATCACTGCAAAAATAGTGCAGCTGCAATGTCAGACATGAACTCACATACAGGATATAGGACAATTTAGTATTTTACAGTGCAATTATGCTTCTGCATAATACACTACCATACCCCTTTGTTTCATATTAGGGAAAGAGAAAGGAAAGTGGACGCCTCAATTATATTTGTTGGGCCTGGCAAGCACTCTAAGGGCTAGGCCAGACGGGGAGATTCGGGGGCATTTTGTCGCCTGGCGACTTCTCGCCGCGACTTGTAGCCCCCGAACCTCCCCGAATAGCCCCCGAATTGCTCCAAAATGCCTCGCCAGGCAATTTGGAGCAATTTCAAAAAGCGCGCCGCTCCGTGTGGATACGCGCCGGCGTTTTCAAGCAACGCCAGTGCGCTTGGGTAAGTGGCTATTCGGGGAGGTTCGGGGGCTACAAGTCGCGGCGAGAAGTCGCCAGGCGACAAAATGCCCCCGAATCTCCCCGTCTGGCCTTAGCCTAAAGTGCCTCCAATTATGTGCACATGAGTGCCCTTGTGACGCTCCCACCCGCTGGCCTCCACATTTTCCTGCAGCAGCCTTACTATAGAAAAAATCTACTCTGCACTCCCACCTCCAGGGTCTGCTTCCTCTATAGTTACACCTCAGTTAGGAACTTCATCACAATTTATATAAGTCTTTCATACCAAACACAGAAAATTATAACTGTTTGTCAAACACATTTTGCTGTCTCAGATAGAGACCCTCAAGGAATTCCTGTGCATTCATTAATAAAGTTATTAGTAACTGTAATCTCAACAAAAAGTAGCGTTTTGCTGTGCCTGTCCTTGTATCTCTGAAATGGTAAAACAGCACAGTTTCATTAAAGGTAATTTAAATTTGTTTCTAGAGTTTGTCCCCTTTAAACAAGTTTCCTCATTTCTAGGATGAACAAAAGAAAATGAACAACAATAATTGTAGATTCTATAACCTTGGCAAATAATCTCCCGAAATAGCAGTGCGTCACTGCCATAAAGTATGTTATACAGGCAAGCCAAATAATTCAGAAAAAACTCTTACCTAATTCTTCTGAAAACCCATAGCCAACATAAGGTATGCTGAGACCACTGCTATAAACGGCATATAGGGACATTTTTACGACACTTCCTGCATCTATCTTATCTGAAACAAGATATACAGGTAAATGAACAAATGCATTATAACATTAAAAACAAAATTCAGGCAAATAACATCTTCCAGTCAGTAGGATTGTTTAGGGATTATTTAAGGCACAGGTAGGCTCTGGGCAAATATGTCATAAATCATATTTTCTATGTAGAGTTAATGGATTTTAAAACAGAACATTGTACCCAGGTTAGTATTTTGCAGAGTGAAAAAGATATAATTTCCATTTTGCACATGCTTATGTGCATTTTACCTTTAATTACAAAATGTCTTTGCTCCCTTGGAATTTTGTGCCATACAAAATCTTGTTTTCCATCACAGGGAAGGACCCACTGAAGGATGAACCACAGAACTGATTTGTCAGACCCATCTGGAAGATTCCACATGACTTGGATTTCAGTTCCTGACCTGACTGTTAGATTTTGTGGTGCTGGGAAAGCTATATAATGAGACAAAAATGTTTATAACGTATGCTTAGCTAGTAGCTGTTCATTTGTGCTTTCAACTGTATTACCATACACACACACAGGACCCAGGAGCAGCTTTTTCTTCCTGAACACTGTGAAGTTTGCCGGGATAGTCTTCGATCTGAGGCCCGCCTCCTGCCTGTGATGTTCCTTTGTCAGGGAGAGCAAGCTAGCACCAGAAAAGCAGAACAACCAAAGAGCTGCAGACAGCCTCACACTGATCTGTGCTCTGGGTAAGTTTGTGGCTGGCTGCTTTCCAGATTCCTCCTCTGCAGTGTATTACTTTACTCTCCCACCTTCCCCAAGTATATATATGTATGCACATGTGTATATACATATATATATATATATATATATATATACATTTACTCTCCAACCTAGGGTTGCCACCTTTCCCTGTGGCTGAAGCCGGACAGGGGGGTGGACGTCATGGGGCGGAGCTATGACGGAGCTATGACGCCGCAATCGCCGATTGGTCGATCGCTGCGTCAATCAAGCTAATCCCGCCCGGTTTTCCTTATTTGGAAAACCAGGCAGGAAGCATTATTTTGAAGGGCTGCCCGGGTCAAAACCGGACAGGTGGCAACCCTACTCCCACCTTCCCCAAGTATATATATGTATGCACATGTGTGTATAAATATATATATACATTTACTCTCCCATCTTCCCCAAGTATACAGTATATATATATATATATATATATATATATATATATATATATGTATGTATTAATCCAATGTATTGTGATGCACCAGTTTCCAAACGAAAAAAAGGCGTTAGGGTGCAAACTCAAAATGGCGGTGAGTTACTCCGCACAAAGTATATACAAGCAGTTTAGAACTCCATGTTGCAGTTCGCCTTTCCGTGGTGGCGGAAGTGACGTGTCGGGTCAACGCGATGATGCGCCTCAAATGGGAAGCGGACCAGCGCGTAAGCGGACACTACACCCCGCCCCTCGGTAGCTAAGAAATATATCCATAGTAACCAATTTTAATAGACATGTAAGTGAACATAGTCCTAACATCGTCAGCATTTTCATCACAGACCTTGAAATCGCAATAATTGTGCATAGAGATCCAATAACATGTCAACACTACAGAACAAAATTCTTGTGAAAAAGAAAAAAGAGGAAAACAAATTTTTGGGAAAACCTATAAAAATAAATGAAGATCAAAATCTCTGTTTAATCCACCCGGGGATAAAGTTCCCAACCTATCAATCCACTTAACCTCTGCCCTTTTTAACTCCAAAACACGGTTGCCCCCTCTCTTAGGTGGTGGAATAAGCTGTATCACTTTAAATCTTAGATCATCTGAGGTGTGACCTAACTCAATGCAATGTCTAGAAACTGGGAGTGATCTATTGCCCGTATTTATAGTTGATCTATGTTGTGAAACCCTATCCCTTACTTTTTGGGTGGTTTCCCCAGCATAGACCAAATTGCAAGGACAGATCAGCATGTAGACAACATGTATTACATGTATTATATCCTCTAATTGGAAATTTCTGTTTAGTATGTGGATTCTCAAAGTCTGTGCCTACCAGTACATAGCGACACTGGGCACAGCCTTTGTATTTATACATGGCCTCCCTTTTGGGTCCCCAAAAGGCAACTTTCTTAGGACATGTATTAACTTATGCAAGCTGATGAACTAACTGAGTTTAAACTAAAAATGGATGATGTTATGGCACGATATAAAAATGGTGTGATTCAACGAAAGAAACAGAAATTTGATTGTGATGCGTTTGATTATGAAAAAGGCCATGTATATAATTGTACTCACTCCTTTCAGGGACGAGATGGCCACAGATATGATACTCAACATTCGCGAGAGAGATATGGACGAGTATCTGAACGTTCCAAAGATTGGGCCCCTTTTTTATCCACAGGTGGTGCAGGACAAGAAGGGGTAGAAGGAGGAAGCATCAAAGAATCCAAAATACAGAGAGGATGGAAATAACAACCCCGGAGGGAAGTTCGCAACAAATAGTCTACAATCTATCATCCGTGGACTTAACACCTTTACAGTTAAGGGTTTTATCATATGGACTTAATTTTTGTCCCACTTCTAGGTTTGATTCTTTCCAATTACAGGTGGATCTTTATCGCTTTTTTCATCTGTTACGATTGAAAGTTCATTTTGCACATAATCCCAAACCAAGTTTGGAATATGAGACTCATGATATCTCGCATGGTTTTGACACCAATCAATTGGGACTTAGAACAAAAAGTAAATTTGTGACGCCGACATCATATGCTGCAGTGGAGACATTTATACTAAAGCTCAAAAAAGACATTGAATTGCATACTAATTTGTTTTTGAAATTGGATGGATATAACATGAGTAAATTGGAAATTGATGCATTAACACAACTGGCATCCATGTCCAGTATAACAATCAAACCATCCGATAAGGGTGGTGCGATAGTTGTAATAGACAAGGATAAATATATAGCTGAGATAAACAGGCAGCTTTCGGATACATCAGTGTATGTTGAATTACGGGGTAATCCTACTAACACCTTTAAGAAGGAACTTGATAATTTATTACAAAGTGCAACTCAGAATGGCGTTATTACTGAGTCCTCCAAAACATATATGACAATTGAATTTCCTATTGTTCCTTTGATTTATGTTCTTCCAAAATTACACAAGGACCCCATTAATCCTCCGGGCAGACCTATAGTGGCAGGAGTAGGTTCACTAACCAGTAATGTTGCGGAGACATTAGACAAAATTCTGGGGCCCCTGATACAAAGCACTCGATCTTATATCAAAGACACAAATCATTTTTTAGAAATATTGTCTGAACTTTCACCCATTGAGGATACTGTGTTACTGGCGACATTTGATGTGTCTAGCTTGTACACTTCTATCCCACACTCGGATGGTTTGAAGGCTGCTTGTATTGTCTTGAAACAAAGTGGTCTATATAAGGATGAGGAGATTGATTTCTTTATGGAAATGTTAAGCTTTATATTACATAAAAACTACTTTAGATTTTTGGATAAATTTTATTTGCAGACGCGGGGGACGGTCATGGGCTCCAAGGTCGCCCCGGCATATGCCAACTCATTTATGAGTTGGTATGAAGGAGAACATGTCTATCAGGATGCACTCTTCATCAGGCACTGTGTTGCCTGGTGGAGGTTCATCGATGACGTGTTTCTCGTGTGGCGGGGTGACCTGGAGTCCCTGTCCGCCTTCCGTGATGCAATTAATGAAGCCCACATTGATATTAAGTTTACTATGACTGCTAGTTTTCAATCTGTTTCATTTTTAGATGTTCTAGTAACACATACCCATACGGGTTTTGATACCCACATATATACTAAACCTACTGATCGTAATCAATTGCTCTCATATGACAACTTTCATTAGATAGAGAGAAAGATAAAGAACAATATGGAAAACCTAGTAAAGATTTAAATAAGAGTGACAGACTAGCATTTGTCACCCAATATAGTTCAGCCAGTTCAGGCATTAAAAACACGTTAGATAAACATTGGCATTTATTACGTGAAGCGTATCTATCCATTTCCAATTTCCAACAGTGCCCAATGATGTAATTTCGTAAGGGCACGACGATTGGAAACAAGTTAGTACATGCTGAAGTTAATACATGTCCTAAGAAAGTTGCCTTTTGGGGACCCAAAAGGGAGGGCATGTATAAATGCAAAGGCTGTGCCCAGTGTCGCTATGTACTGGTAGGCACAGACTTTGAAAATCCACATACTAAACAGAAATTTACAATTAGAGGATATCATACATGTGAAACGAATTTTGTTGTCTACATGCTGATCTGTCCTTGCAATTTGGTCTATGTTGGGGAAACCACCCAAAAAGTAAGGGATAGGTTTTCACAACATAGATCAACTATAAATACGGGCAATAGATCACTCCCAGTTTCTAGACATTGCATTGAGTTAGGTCACACCTCAGATGATCTAAGATTTAAAGTGATACAGCATGTTCCACCACCTAAGAGAGGGGGCAACTGTGTTTTGAAGTTAAAAAGGGCAGAGGTTAAGTGGATTGATAGGTTGGGAACTTTATCCCTGGGTGGATTAAACAGAGATTTTGATCTTCATTTATTTTTATAGGTTTTCCCAAAAAATTAGTTTTCCTCTTTTTTCTTTTTCACAAGAATTTTGTTCTGTATAGTGTTGACATGTGACATGTTATTGGATCTCTATGGACAATTATTGCGATTTCAAGGTCTGTGATGAAAATGCTGACGATGTTAGGACTATGTTCACTTATATGTCTATTAAAATTGGTTACTATTGATATTTCTTAGCAACCGAGGGGCGGGGTGTAGTGTCCGCTTACGCGCTGGTCCGCTTCCCATCATGGCGTTGACCCGACACGTCACTTCCGCCACCACGGAGAGGCGAACTGCAACATGGAGTTCTAAACTGCTTGTACACGTGAGATACGCTTGAGAAAGGGAAAGAAATATTCCCGAAATGTCGCGTGGGTGTTACAATGCTGTGCTTACATTTGGACTCACTCAGATAAGTTGTTTTTACAGCGATTTACACAATTTGTCACAAGCCTTTTGCATTTTTAAGGAGTAAATAAATGCTACGTTTTAAATTTGAGACTGATTCTTTGAAGGTGTGCAACACAGTTGGACTTTGTATATATATATAGATATATATATATAATACACAAAAGCCGTAAATATCTTGTAAATTATATCCTTATAAACGGTGAGTTCTGATTTCATCAGTTATAAACGGTGAGTTCTGATGTCATTTCTGTCACATGACTGAAACTAGTGTATTATAATAAATAAAGTACCCCCAGTTGCAAAATATGAGGATATTAGAAGTTACCTCGGAGTTCCATGACCCGTATAAAAACACTCGGCCGAAGGCCTCGTGTTTTTATATGGTCGTGAAACTCCTCGGTAACTTATAATATCCCTATAATTTACAAGAGGGGATACTTTATTCACTATATATATATATATATATATATATATATATATATATAAGCACTGGAAGAAGGTCAGCGCTCTCAGGTCTTAAAATAATTGAAAAACATTTATTTAGGAGCTACGGACTGACGTTTCGGCCCCTTCGGTGCCTTTCTCAAAGTACCCAACAGCTTGTGCAAGATGGCTTAAATACAAAAACTGGCGGGAAACATCAAACATTACATCTCTATTACGTCACAAAATTAATAACACCTGATCCCACAAAAGTATATCCTCACGATTAAATTAATTAAAGCTATATCTATACTCATAATACAGGGATCACCCACAATAAATATCCCAATCGACAAGTGAAAGCAATAGCATATGTAACATCTATTTATATAGCCACATAGTAGCTTATTAATTTAAAAAGTTAACTGATACAATTACCAAAGTTACATATATATAACCAAAAGGAGAAAAACTGGCCCCACAACCTATCGCCTCCTTGTGTGAGAGACATAAACCACCCACCAGCTGCAATACCAATGATGTTATAAAATAAAACTAATATAGCCCAAAAAACAATTTATAATTCTATTCCTCACTCCGTGCTCCTCCCACTATTCCATGTTTGAAAACAGAGTTTATATTTATGGTTATGTTGCTACAAACCGTATATATGTCCCCCCCTTTTTTTATTTATTTATTTTGTGTTATTAAATATACCCCATACAATGTGTCTAGTGGTGTAACTATGTGATATATGAAACCTAGTTAAAAAACAAAGTTAAAAAAAACCCATTTTCATTAGCTACCATGCCCCAATGTGCTAAAATATATATATGTGGGTGTGCCCCTTTGTGGAATAGGGTGTACTTTTTTCACTATATATATATGTATGTGTGGGCTGCTTTGAATTTTTTGCCAGGGCTGATTTTTACTCAGTCCTGCCCTGAATATCCTGTAAATTATATCCTTATAAATGGTAACTAGTGATGTCATCAGTTATAAATGGTGAGTAGTGATGTCATTTTTGACTCCCTAAAATTTGTGTATTATAATATATAAAGTACTAAAGTACTTCTTGTTGGAAAATATGAGGATATTAGAAGTAACCTTGGAATTCCATGACCTGTATTTTGTTAATAATTCCATGACCTTAAAAATTGTTAATATTGTCCATTGCTAAAATATGTATCATTTGTAATATGCATCATAAATATATGTTTAAAGGGGGTTGTTCACCTTTGAGTGAACTTTTAGTATAATGTAGAGAGTGATATTCTGAGACAATTTGCAATTGGTTTTCATTTTTTATTGTTTGTGGTTTTATAGATATTTAGCTTTTTATTCAGCAGCTCTCTATTTTGCAGTGTCAGCAATTTGGTTTCTAGGGTACAAATTACCCTATAAACCCTGCATTGATTTGAATAAGAGACTGGAATATGAATAGGGGATGGACTGAATAGAATGATAAGTAATAAAAAAGTGGCAATAACAATACATTTGTAGCCTTACAGAGCATTTGTTTTTAGATGGTGTCAGTGACCCCCATTTGAAAGCTGCAAAGAAACAGAAGAAAATTGCAAATCATTAAAAAACTATGAAAAATAAATAATGACGACCAATTGAAAAGGTTCTTAGAATTGGCCCTTCTACAATATACTAAAAGTTAACTTGAAGGTGAACCATTCCTTTAAAACAAACATCTGCTTTCTTTTTTCCAGCCATGTATTGTCTCCTTATGGAGGAGGCCATGTGGACCATCCTTTACAAACAGTAGAGCACAGTAGGAAACAGCTGTGTATCATGTATATTGGCAGTCCTAGGCAGCTGGTAGAACTGCAGGTATAGGCTAATCATCTATGAGTTCCACTAAAGTTGTAGAAGGTGTAGTTTCTAGGGAATGTCAATTAAGTGGCACTTTTCTCCAATTATGGGGTAGAGTTTGCTTAGTATAGATTGGCTATCTGTTTGCACAACAAATGGGAAGTAATACCATTGCCTGGTTTCAAATTGTACTTTTAGCACTGTCAAATAAGCACATTTATAAGAAACCTTGAATAGTGTTACCTGTTTTCATGCTTCTCCCACCTGGAGCTTGGTGTAACCTACTGCTATACTCTTAGTGCTGGTCTATGCCACAGCCTATGCAAACTCATGAAAGTACACAGGTCACTAGCAATGAGTAACTTCAATATTGCAAGGTATGCCATGAGTGCAGATGACTAAGAAATGGGATACCAACAATCTCTAATGTTGACTGGAATAGTAATTAGAAGGAAAGTAAATACATACCATCTCTGTCCTGTGGATCTTGCAAAATAGTAACCAAGCTTGGATGAGACTCTCCATATGAATTGAAGGCTGAAACAAAGATGGCCTTTATTCCCTTTGGTACTAGAGTTTTGCATTGGATATGAGACTTTTTGCAGATCTCAATAACAGTATTTTTGCTTTCATTTTTGAAGAAAAGTTTATATCCTAAGGCTCTTCTCCATGGAACTTCAGCGGCTATTGACTGGTACAGGGAATAATCAGCGAAAAATGCAAAAATCTAGTTAGCAGTCATGTTCAATGTGAAATTGCAACATCAGATACAGATTTAATGTCATCTGATTTGGCTTTCATTTTTAAAGTGGACCCGTCAACCAGACAAAAAAAATCTGTATCATAAAATTCCTTTTCAAATTAAACATGAAATCCAATTTCAATTTTTTTTCAAGCATTCATAGCTGTTTTAAGCTCATTTAAAAAATCTCAGCTGTCAATCAAATATTGTCTGCCACTCCTCTTTGCCTTAGGCATAGAGGCGGGGCAGATAATTACTTTCACTTTCCATTCAACACTTCCTAGATGTCACTGCTCCCCACACATTCCCCCAGTTCTCTTAACCATTTAATTGTGTAGCCAGGACATGGGGATAGACATCGGGTCCCCCATTCTGGTGCACAAACAAGATTCTGAGATGATACAAGGCTTGTCTTAATAACAGTGTCCACAAAATGGCTCCTGTCTGCTTGCTATAATTAGGAATTCCCAGACTGAAGGAAACAAGATCCAAATAATTTATATAGTGTAATTAATGTTCATTTTGCTTGACTAATGTGATAAAGTATGATTTTGAATATTTTTTTGGGGTGACGGGTCCACTTTAAGTCAAAGAGACAAACTTGATAACCAAAGACTCTGAAATATAGAAATTACAAAATGTCCCAGAAGAGATTTGCAAGGATGTCTGGTGGCACATCACACTGGAATGGTATCACGTACATAATACCTTTCAACACTGTGCTCTGTACCTTGTGCTGAACCAAGAGCAAAGACAAACGTATAGGCTTTACGGTGCAGGATAAACCAAACCTGGCACACAGATGCAACCCAACATGGGGAGCACTTCTAGTTTCTAGTTCAAGAATACATACAGTACAGAATATTTTGGTGACATACCACAATAAAAGGGACACACCCTCAAAATGTTGTGTATTTGGTTTTGACACAATTAACTACAGGGGTTTGCCATGTTGAATTGGTTTGCTCTGTACCAAAATACAGTGTGGGGGGGAAAAGCTGTTCCTTGCTGTGCACTGCATTATCAAAAGGGAGAGGCATCCAAGCTGTGCTTGTACTGTATCAATATATATAGGCTCTAAAGGCCACTGCTTGAGCCCCATTCCAGCACTTGCATCCCTGCTGGAGTCCCCATATATCCAAGTCATAAAAACGTTTCATACTGTTTGTAAATAAAAGTATACAAAAATGATAGCACATGTACTCCTTGGGTTGATTAGAGCAGGCTCTGTTCAGTAATAACCTATTTCTATAATCACATCCTTCTACAACAAATGATAGGGGGGGACTGGGGCTAAAACCAGAAAGTCAACACACTACTGCAGTATTAAAATACTAAACATTCTCAAGTTAAAAATGAGTATACTTTTGGCTACTGCTCCATTTTACCCTGACCATATATGCACATGTATATAAAAGGGTTGATTGTGTGTGTGGCATTCACTTCCTGAAGACTGCTTTCGGTAGCCAAAACATTGAAATAAACCACTGAATATTTCACAAAGGACCTTTGAGTGTGGTTCCTTCCTTTTTTGTTCATATATATATGTATATATACTGTATGTATCAGTAAGTCAACTTTAATACTGTATGTATCAGTAAGTCAACTTTAATCTCAGCACTCTAACTTTAAGCAGTATACATAAAGCATTCCGGGTAAACTAAGTATGTTTGCTGTCTTATAATGAAAGGATATTTAAGTTGAATGATTACCTTTATAAAAACTGTAACTTCCTGACTGCCATTGGAATGCACTGGACCAAGCAATCTCCAGACATCAAACATTTCCATGGGTGCTGTCTCGAAGGGAATAAAGATATACTGTATCACCCATTATGTTTCAAAGCAACTTTCTCCCCCAGTGATGTACACATAAAACACATTTTCCTAATATGAAGGAGTATGTGGAATAAATGCAACTATACAGGTATTTAAATCTTTTACTTCAGTCATAACCTCAGCACCACAAAAGCGATATTTAGGGGGTTATTTCTTAAAGTCTGATTTTTTCTGGTCAGACTTTTAAAGGGGTTCAGAGAAAAAAAACTTGAATTGTGATTTAGGTGATAATCAAAAATAAGTCGCATTTTTCAGGCAACAAACCAGTATTTTACCCACACCAGATTTTTTTGGGAGAATTAATTGAAAATATGATAAAAAAAAAGTGTGAGGGAGTTAGGTAGGAGTGTTTTTAAAGAACAAGTAAACCTTTTTTTTTCCTATCTGTAAATTTGCTCTAAACAGCCCCCCAGATTAATGTACCTTAGTCCCTGCTGCAAGTCTGCTCTGGTTTCTGTGTTATCAGCAGCTTGTTTCCCCTTCTTCCTGGTGCAGAGTGAAGCCCCGCCCCTTAGCTTACTGAGCTGACCTTATCTCTGTGACTAGTCCTGGAGATCATTTGCATACTATGACATAGCAGAGACCAGTGTGTTTAGGACCTTTTGCTTGGGGAAACTAGCTTACTAATGCACACACTGGCTCCCTCTTCCTCTCTATTGTGGAACAGCAGCAAATGGACTGCTCAGTAAACTAAGGGGCTGGGCTTCACTCTGCACCAGGAAGAAGGGGAAACAAGCTGCTGATAACACAGAAACCAGAGCAGACTTGCAGCAGGGACTAGGGTACATTAATCTGGGGGGCTGTTTAGAGCAAATTTACAGAAAGAAAAAGAAAAACATTTACTTTTCCTTTAAAGAAAAAATTGAGAAATTTTCAGATAATCCACGCAATTTATTCTGTCCAGTCAGCTGTAAATGATCAATTTCTATAGGTCCCCACAGGCCAAAGTAAGTTATTATTTAAATTGATCCTAAATATGTTACTTTTACATATTTACATGGATAAATTAAGACTTTGTGCTGTGCTTCACCAATGCACCATGGATTCTGTATTTCGGTGTATGTGCAAAACCGTTTTTGTGCTACAAACCATATCTTTAATACTTTACCTATCTGTGGAATTTCGGTTGGATCACTCCAACTACTCCAGTAACTTTTTCCTGTCTCTTCTCTGCATCGGACTCTCAGTGCTTGTGCTTCCAAATTATTTTTCATTATAAGGATGTTTGACTGATTGAGTGCTTGTTCATTCACCTGTTGGCAAATTTTAAATTAAATATTTGGTAGAAGAATTTTTCATGGTTACATAGCTAGTAAATGTGACAAAGGAAGAAACTAACATTAGCCAGTTAACCTTATGCTGGGTTATTTTCTACAGAATAAAAGTTACTGTAAATATTGTAATGTAATGTATAATGCCCAGATCTTATGTCCTCTGGTATTATGTTTTTCCTTTTTACGTATTTTTTTTTTCAATCCCGTCATGTTCAAATACAGTTCAGTGCAGTTTTAGTCATAATTTTGACCCAGCTTCTTTCCCCCCTGTAAATGTACATTTTCCTACATTTTAAGTTTTTTTTAACATGTTTATAGGAAACCCCGATTTTATGTAAAACCATTTTAAATTTCTCCATTCCCCTTGAAAATGTAAAATTGGAGTTTGGCTTTGACAGGGACATAAAGAAGTGAATTGCAAGCCTCCTCCCATAATGCCTTATGTATGAATTACACTCTAATTTTGGGTATTAAGGCAGTGATATGTGTGTAACACAAGGCATGTAACTACCTTCTGTTTTCAGAATGCTTTACATTGCATGTGAAGGGCTTTTTGCAGTCAACTTTGTGTAAAAGCCTTCAGCCTCATACTCCTATACGGACCTCCTTGGTGACTTAGGGCTCTTACACACGAGAGCCTGCAGCTGTGCTCCCCTGCATTCCGGTTTTATGCGTTCAGTCACAGGGGAGCACAGGAGCAGATGCTTTCAATTTTTTTCAATGGTGCTGTGTTGAACGCAGGTTGAGACGCAACATCAGGGGCGTAACTACCGGGGGAGCAGGGGTGCAACTGGACCAGGGTCCGCACCCCCGCAGGGCCCCCCAGCAGTCTCACACCTGCTGCAGCAGTGCAGAAATCAGTCACTGTCTGAAGAGGTGGCCCCTGATGCGGTGATCCTCTTTATGGGTAAAAAGGTCCCCTGATATTTTCTTAAAGGAAAAGTAAATGTTTTTCTTTTTCTTTCTGTGTGCATTAGTAAGCTAGTTTCCCCAAGCAAAAGGTGCTAAACACACTGGTCTCTGCTATGTCATAGTATGCAAATGATCTCCTGGACTAGTCCAAGAGATAAGGTCAGCTCAGTAAGCTAAGGGGCGAGGCTTCACTCTGCACCAGTAAGAAGGGGAAACAAGCTGCTGATAACACAGAAACCAGAGCAGACTTGCAGCAGGGACTAAGGTACATTAATCTGGGGAGCTGTTTAGAGCAAATTTATAGATAGGGAAAAAAAAGGTTTACTTGTTCTTTAAATGTCCTCTAATGTATTTGTAAAGTGTTATCATATCCCCTCGCAGGCGCCTTTTTATATCCCTCTTAAGGACCGGAGTCCAAAACTGCACTGCATGTTCCAGATGAGGTCTTACTTATATATATACACACACACTAACACTGTGTTGGAGAATGCAAGAAGTTGAAGTAATATTCCAATAACAGGTAGGGTCACAAAGGTTGAATAACATGATCTTGTCCCTTTCTGACACCAACACAAGTTTCAAAATGATGCACCATGCATTTTTTATGACATGGCATCATAGACATAAATATGTTTTTGTTATTCTGTGCAAAATATTGATTCAGGGTCAGTGGTATCAGCTTAATTCAACTATGAATTGTATAAGAGTCTGCACAACACATCTATTGTTCGCTATTGTGAACTATATATCCAAGTAAAACAAATCTATCAGGTATTCAACAGTATAAAATGTATCTATGATCTATGGCATATGAAACAAGTGTTCATATTTTTTACACAAATTCCCATGCATGTCTTATTTATCAATTCATTCAGTATTTGATACATTTAGGTAAATCATGCTAAATCTATACTGATACTTTGTTCCTATAGACCTCATAAACCAACATAAACCTGTGCTGGTGCTTTGTTGCATTTAGGCAGAAATTAAAAACACATTTTAGACCTATTTATAAAACACCTATTAATATTAAAATGTTTTATCTTGAATGCCTTTTCATTATGTTCTGACAATTTGATTGCATTTGTTTTTGCCTTTACACCTGACAAAATCCAGGCTGAGAACAAAAAAGCATTGAAATACAACGTTTTTCAAACTAGGAGATATTCCTATATCTATGGTTTATAATTTGGACCCTTTTAGTATTAGTAATGTTTCATTCTGTCATGATGCATCACTGTCAATCACAGGGGAGAAATGTCTTTACCTAGAGCTCTGCTATTTAGAGTGAAAATAAATTCTCTGCCTTACAGGTTACTCACCAAAGTCCACATTGTCTCTTTTTCAGCTCTGTATGCCAGTTCACAGTAATGTATATGTGACAATGCTTGGTGTTTCCAGTCGACAATGATTTTGAAATGTGTTTTAAGGACTTGAATCTTGATGGCAGGTTTGACCGGAACCACTATAAAGGTACATAAAGAAATTAAATGAGTTTATGGACCCTTCTTGCTGTTTGTTCAGATGGCTGCTGACATTTCAAGGTTCAATAAAATTAGGTAGGCACTAAATGTATATTGCTTTGATCGATTGACTTAAACATATAAGGGATAATTTACAAATGCATACAAATACAAGTGCAGTGTGCAAAGAACAACATTTTTTGTAATCAATAATACAGCTGGTTTTACAATCATTTTAGCATAAATGTGGCAATACTCCTAGTTGATTTTCTGTTGCACAAAACAGACACTACTTATCAGTGGCATAACTAGAGTGCTCCAGCCCCCCCTGCAGAGTGGGGGCTTGCATCACTCCCAGAGCATACATTCAAATCAGCGTTTGCTACTGAACTGGGCACATCTGGTGTGCCTATTGGCATAACTTTTTGTGGGAACCTTGAAAGTACCACAAAGTCCTGGGTGGCAGTAGCTCCATGGTTCCCATGCAGTTGGGCACCATTCACCAGAAGAAGCAAGGTGGATGCATAGGCACTAGGGAATCATGCAATCAAGGGTAGGAGCCTGTTTGGATGGAAGTACCTTTATGAATTGTGTCAACATGCACATGCTCTATCGTGTCCATTTTGAAGAAACAGCACTTTTTTACTGGCTGGTGGGGGTGGGAACAAAAAGGGGTGGATTGTGATGTAAAAGGGGGTGTGGCCATGATATAAAAGGGGGTGGGCTGCATCACAGACATTTCAACAAGGAGAATAATAAAAGTTAGCTTCCAGGGTTAACCGAGGGGTCTTTTTAAGTATATTTAAGCATTTAAGGGACATTTGTACATTGTTGTACTGGGGGAGTCCAAGCCCACTGGGGCTGCCACATCAGGGACCGCGAATACCTGCTCCAGTCCCCCATCCTCCCCTGCCAACTTCAGGTCACTGGACCTCGGACATCAGGGCCCTCCTTGGCAGCTACCTGCAACTTAATCCACTTCCCCGCCCAGACCTGTGATTTTCTTATATCGATCAGGCAGGGAGAGTTCAGGGAGCGCCAGGTAGGGCCCATTCCAACCCTGCATTTGTAAATGATTCCTATAATATTTGAAGTAAAAGTAAAGCATTTCTTATTCAACTCATGGTCATATCAGATATTCCTGCAATTTGCTGCAAAACCACCTATTTCCGCATGGAGAGACTTTCCTATTGTTACTATCTGTCTTGGGATGTGAGGTGTAAGCAGATATCGTATTTCACAGTAATTATACATATACATACATGTCTCGCTCTCACTCTCTACTGTATGTATTGAAATTTGGCTCTTCTTACCTGAAGTCTCCTTTCTACTAAAAAAAATAATGAAACAAAGATTTTCAATGCCATTTTTTTTATAGATTTTACCTGTATTGCCCAGATGAATATGCAGAATCTCTGATTTTGACTGCCCCAAGTCATTTCTGGCATCAACGTAAACTTCAAATGACTTGTTTCGTGATTTATTCACTGGAATTGTCACATTGTATGTTCCGTGTTTTAAATTTATTCGGTGATATTCATCTGTCTGCAGACTTAAAGGTAAACAAGAATGAGTGACTTCAACAAATTATAGTTATCCTTAACTGATAAAACACGAGTACATTCTAGTATTATTAAATAACTGACAGTTATATGCCACACACCATCTGTGTCATTTTTGACTGGTGCTTTACAAAATATACACTAGGAGGTGCTGTGGACTTGTATTTCATATGTATTTCATATGTATTTCATATGTATGCATCAGTCCAACATCTTTATGGCTTTTAAAGCACTCCAGTCCCCAACAATTAATCTTTACAATGGGAGGTGCTAAAACCAATTTTGTAACTTTTTTGTTTCACTTCAATCATGCAGCTAAACTCAATCATGAAGCTAGCAAGTCTGCGCAATGTTAAATAGATCGTTGAATTTCACACAAATTAGAGGAGAGCATTTTGAGCCCTGGGCTATTTTAAAGACATATCTCTCTGGCTCGCAGACAAGTCAAATAGCTCTCTAGAAAAAGGGCCCTAAAGGTATCAAATAAGGGCTGTGATTGACTATTTAGTAACCCCTATGTAGACTAGCAGCCTACAGGAAGTTTTGTTATGCAGTATACATGCCAAGCCAGGAATTCAAATAGTGCTAGTGTGGCCACAGCTATGAAAGATGCATTCAGTAATAGATGTGTAAGCTATAATATGTAAATGTCCCTTACAACCATTGCAAAATAATGATACTATTAACACCTATGCCAAAAATCACATATTTGTCTTTAAGCCTTTAAGTGCAGTTTCAATAAAACAAATAATTGGTAAATCAGTGTGGAGAGTAATAGCTTGAAAGCAGGTGAGAACAAATGCTTTGCACATTTTATGTCCTTCTAATCAATTTACATGCCTGGTAAAGTTATATCCTATCTTTAGTATCTGCCCTTAAAGGAGAAGGAAAGCTTCCAAAGCAGTTTATTGCCAAAAGATTAGCCACAATAGTGCAAGCCATCACACAATATTTATTGTGCAGAATGCTTTGCCATGCCTGAGTAAACAGCTCTAGAAGCTCTCTCTGTTTGTTTACGATAGCAGCTACCATATTAGCTTGGTGTGACATCACTTCCTGCCTGAGTCTCTATCTGCTCACTCATAGCTCTGGGCTCAGATTACAGCAGGGAGGGGAGGAGGAGAGAGGAGCAGACCGAGCATGCTCCAGCTAGCTCTGGAGGTTTATGCTGAAAGTCTAATGTATACACAACAGAAGGAAAGAAACATAGTGTTTCTTTTGACAGAGGGCTCAGAGCAGCATTACTTAGACGGTTTACTGGTGTATTTATGTAGGCCTTACTGATAAAGCTTACTTAATTTTAGCCTTTCCTTCTCCTTTAAGGACTGCTACAGATAATACCAAAATGAATATATAAACTGCATTATTGTAACCAAATCATAAAATATGTGACATGTATTTTAGTTTCTTCTAATAACACAGTTAAATATAATACACTGACAAAGCCATCATTCTTTTTTCAGAAATATAATCAGGGCTAGTACCAGCCCATATCAATTCTTTTTGACACCCTTTTAAACAGTTGGCAGAAATAAGACAATGGGCATTCAAACTCGCAAAATATTAGATGTTTGTATTTCAGCTAAGTTTAAAAATGGCGATAAGATACCCTGTTAGTTTCTGAACAGAAAGAAATAGTGCATTTTAAGTCAGTTCTGCACTAAAATTGGCATTACCAAACACAGCAAGTAAGACATAACATTTTCATTTTGGTGATTACCCCATTAATAAGCTGCCATCCAGTATAATCAGAAAGCAATTAGAGCTCATTCCCATTGACCCACACAAAATGCAAAAAAATGTTTTTTTGCACTTTGCCTACTTTGTGGGCCATTGTGCAGATAGGTAGAAAAAAAAGAATCCAATGCAGCTGAGCCAAAGCTCCATGTGCCCTAAGTCTGTAAGTATTTTAAGGGTCATGTACTAACATAAGTGATAGATTGCACCCATACAGTTGCCCACAGAAAACAATAAGCAATTCGTTTTGATCAGTTTATCACCAGTTAGAAGCTATAGTCTAGAAGCTATAGACAACTGCACTGGTTCCATGTAGCACCTATTTTAGAAAATCAACACCTTTATGTTTTTAAGAAATTGTATTGGTTGTGGCAGTAATTACAAGTTAAAAAAAAATTATTATCATTCAGTGCCGCACTAGGGCGTCAATACAGAGTCAATACATTATTTACATTGGTCTGGGTAAACTGATAAGGGGGGTTTTACTTCTTTTTCTTGTGGGCAATAAAGTTTTTCAAGTATCAATCACCCCTCTGTCAGTTTTAAGTTTAATTTAAGGTTTACAATTTATTACACATTTTTTTAACAGTAATTACAAGCTGTAAAGGGTCCTACAGGTTCCAAATATTCAAGGCAGCATTTTCATGATACAGTAGTGCAGGTTTACATGTATGTTTTTCCTTGATGCTAGGGAAAACTGAATAAAGTTGAGCCTGGCATGAAAATGCACCCAGTAAACAGACCTTATTTTTGTTAAACCTGCATTGCTCATGAGCTACAAGCCATGATGATTAAATCTTTGTACTTAGAAAGGAAGTCATCTGTTGCAGCGGTTGAAAATTATCTAGGTGAAAAGTACTAAAAACAGGTTTTATATATATATATATATATATATATATATATATATATATATATATATATATATATATATAAAATGATAGCCAAGTGTTTAGTATCACTTTAAATAATCTGTGTGGGAATATGCCATTTTTGCTGGCAGGAAAAAGTCACCTAATTGTCCTTAAAGAAACAGTAACACCAAAATATGAAAGTGTTTTCAGGGAATGACAATATAATGTAATGTTGCATTGCAGTGGTAAAATTGGTAGTGGTCAGGGACTGAATTGACTTAGCCATGGCTCTGCAATTGCACAAATGTCATTACCTCCTGTAATTGCTTATTCCCCTATTGAACATGTAGCCAGCTCTGGTTCATTGGGCTATACCAAATGTTAGCCAGATATGGACCTCACTCTACTTCAACTGTAACATCAAAACATGAAAGTGTTTTGAAGGAATGCCAATATTATGTACTCTTGCCCTGCACTGGTAAAACTGGGGTGTTTGCTTCAGAAACACAACTATAATTTATATAGTTTATATACAGTAGATAACAGATAAGTTCTGAAGAATCTCATTGTATACTACAGAGCTTTTCTGTTATCTGCTGTGTATCCTGGGCCCTTTCTCCCTTTTCAGCTTTGAATGGCTGTCCCCGTGACTACAAAGCAGCTTGTTAATTGATAAAAAGTAATTAATTAAAGTGCATGTGCTTAATAAATTAAAAAAAAATAGTAGAAAGTGAGTTAATTAACCTACTATTTCAAAAAAGCCATCAATTCAATACATTTAGATTGAGAAAACAGAATAGAAGTGGAGTTGTCCCAAAGATTCCTATCTGATTGAATTGCTATCTTGGCCCTGGGACACCACACAAGGGAGAAGACACTGAGGACTGTGGTCTCATGATTTATCTCTTTTGAGAGAGACTAGTTCCCTAAAAAAACACAAATCCCCAGTGCCTTGGAGTAAAAAGATTTTAAGAATGTATGCAGCGCTAAGACTATTAGCTCAGACCCTTGTGCAGCTTTGCCAATCCTATAGCTGAATTTACTAGAAAACATTATTCAAATGATTCTAAACACAAAAATGAAGGCTTGCCGACACTCATTTCGCATACGCTTTCTCAAGGACTAGTACTAGTACATTTGACAACATGATCTCCAGGGGTCCAGATAGAATGACATATCCAACTAAATCAGTCACTGGCCAATCAGATTTTCAAACCTACATGAGAGGGCATGATGCCTATATACAGTACCTACAGTATGTACAGGACATGTAACAGATATAATATATGTGATTTTCTTTCTGTCTGCTAGATATTAAACCCATCACACACATATACACAGAAAACGATCAATTTGACACACATACTTTTTGATGTGCACTGTATATTCAGTGCTTAGATTTGTATCCCATCCTTTTTTCACAGTACATGCCATTATGCTAGAATTTTCACTAGATAAACAAGTTAAATTAATGGCAGGATCTGGGGGATCTGCAAGAAAGAACAAACGGTTGTTACCTCATATAAACAATAACAAATAGTTTTTAACATAAACAGCATAATCTGCACCCAATATTGAAAGAACATGGGCATTTACCCTGACTTATCCAAGAATTTGTTATCCAAGAATCTACTTTACTATATAATTTACAGCATAGCTTATTGCTAATTTTATAAATGACACATGGATCCCTAAAATACAGTGGGCATATTTAGAATGACTGTTGTATCATTATCACTTAGAAAATCCTCTTGTAAAAATATGATAAAGGAAATCTAAATAAATAAACAAAACACAGAAACTCAAGACATAACTATACAACAATACAATATACAACTATAATACACAAAAGCTGTGAATATCTTGTAAATTATATCCTTATAAACGGTGAGTTCTGATGTCATCAGTTATAAACGGTGAGTTCTGATGTCATTTCTGTCACATGACTCGCTCAAACTTGTGTATTATAATAAATAAAGTACCCCCAGTTGCAAAATATGAGGATATTAGAAGTTACCTCAGAGTTCCTTGACCTGTATAAAAACACTCGGCCTTCGGCCTCGTGTTTTTATATGGTCATGAAATTCCTCGGTAACTTATAATATCCTTATATTTTACAAGAGGGGGTACTTTATTCACTATATATAACAAACTATACTTTCTCTTCTCAAATTTCCCATGGCATTTAATGTCCCTCTGAGCCAGTGCACATAATTCTTTGAAGCAGACTAGTAAAACTAGTTTATATTGTATTGCTAATAAAATAACAATAGCAAATAAAATAAGCAATTGTGCTTCCTCCTTCAGCATTAAAAGTAAGAAAGGAATAAAAGCACTACTGTAAAAAAGAGGACGGGAAATAAACTGGGTTTTCCCAGAGGTGTATAGTGACAAAATGTAGAAGGAAATATGAAATAGTTTCTAAATTTAGAATGAGAACAATAGAAACAAGGTATAGTAGTATGGAGAATGTACACTGCAGAAAAGTCAAATGACCTTCCTGTACATACTATCCCCACCCCCCCAAAAAATATATATATATATATATTTATATTGAACATTTTCTCTAATCATCTATTAAAGTTATACGGCACCTTCTATAGGCGCTATATAGATCATATTTTCTTTATTTGGTAGGGCTCGGAAGAGGAGCTATTGCAGCTACTAGAGGAGCTTAATACTCTTGACTCCCCAGTAAAATTTGTGGCAAATTACAGTGATCGGGAAATTATTTTTTTGGACGTGACGTTGTATAAGAATGAGGAGGGTTTGCAAACACATATCTACTCTAAGCCCACTGATAGGAATATGCTGTTACATTATAAAAACCATCATCCCAGACATTAACTAGACTCACTTCCGAAGTTGCAGATGTTGCGCTTAGTTTGGATAGACAGTGAGATGGCTAAAAGATGTGAGGATCTGCTGCAGTGTAAGAAATTTGTTGAAAGAGGTTATCCCCGTAAACTGATTATGGAGGTTATAGAGTGGATCGGGGACAAGTGTTGCAGGATAAGGATAACGCATTCCTGTGGAGAGCAAAACCAGTAAGTATGTATACTATGTAAGTCATATGGTCCCAATAGTGGGCTATTATGGTGAACTGGAAGATCATTAGTACTGATGAACAGGTAGCACCCATAAAACCAAAGAGACCAAGGTTTAGCTTCTCAAGGGCATGAAATCTTAAAGAGCAATTGAGTTCTTCAGACCCAGTGGAGAAATACATGAGTGATACATGGGAGCATTTACTGAGCCCACACCCAGGGGTAAAAAGATGTGCGGGAAAGGAAAAAAGAACAAGATCAAACAGAGAATAACATGAGAGACGGCTATGGTATATATCATTAAGTGTCCTTGTGGACTAGTGTATTGTGGCAAGACCTAAAGATAGGCAACTTAAAGATAAGGTTCGCATGCACAAAGCAAGTCTACATACTGCCTTAGACCCAGAGAGAAAAACTAAAATGATATGAAGATGAAGCAAGATATTGCACACCAGCCGGTGGCAAAGCACTGGGCCGAGGCCAGACATGATGCATTGGCTCGACTCAGGGGGAATGAATTGCTGCGAAAGGAAGCTTTTTGGATACACAAATTGAATTGTGCAGCTCCTAAGGGTCTTAATGGGCTAGTAGCAATTAAATCCTTTTTGACTTGAGGTGTAGTTTGGACACCCCTGGTGTAGTGGTATGCTTGAGAGGTAATTTTGTTTCTAACTTTATTATCTTTGAAAAAGTTGCAAAACGTTATCTGCTTCAATTCCTCCATCACTGTACACTAAGCTATAGTTTTGGTAGTGTTATGGGTGTGTAATTGCTTCTCCTGGTTGAGCTGTTAAGTGGTTGTGTAGTAGTGTACCACTGCAGGAAGATCATAATTTTTTTCTGGTGATGGAAAATCTTGCACAGTTTCAAGTTAAAATGTACAGTGTACTTTGCTTTGCAAGCTCCATTTTTAATTAGGTTGCCATATGCCACCAATACCTACTGTATAGTTCCTATAGTTGGAAATTAAAATATTAATTGTATAGTAAGTGTATATAAAAACCTTTTTTTTATCAAGCTAGGTTACACAACAGAATACTTACATCCAACTTTTAAATCTTTCCAGCATATTGCATGATTTCTTCCATCGCAGCTGATAGAGCAGTAGACAGAGTAAGATTGCCTGACATTATAGAGATGAATGCCAGCTGATGTCCGATTCATCCAGTCTGTTTTAACAGATTTGTTATTTAGCAAAACTGATATTGTGCCTGGTTTTGAGCAGTCTTTCATTTCAGATACACAAGTTATAGTCACATTTGTTCGCATTGGGACAACCAAAGAAGGTTTAATGATGACCTGTCCAGAACAATTAATGAAGCCTATAGAAAAGAATCAGACAATTTTACGTGTTATTTCTGGTTCTCAAGTTTTATAGTACAGTATTTCTAGTTCTACTAGGTAGCAGTTGTGTAGTATCATTTGTCTAGTCTATTAATCAATACAAACTCAAAATACGGTTGCTGAACACTCCGAAGGTTAGAAACAGATGTTGTACCATAGATCTGTCATAATAGGGAAAATGTTAAGAAAAGGCTAATTCCAATCAGTTTTAAAATTACAGAAGCATAAATCAACAGCTTTGTAGCACTTTGTTTTCTGTGCAAAAATGTAGATTTAGAGGTTCATGAATGATGATTTAAACTGAGGTATTTTACTGGTACTAACATCATCTAGGTCACATTAATACAAACAAGTAAAATAAAATATTAATTAAGTGCATTCTACAGGGTTTTTGTAAGCCAGCAAGATAACCAATGGGTCCTACACCAGCTAGCCTTTCTCTGTGCTTGATCATTAAATGTAACTGTAGCAATACTGGCTTCTCAGTTGACAGAATAAGTCATATATTCTTTCATATACTGATTATTGAGTATCAAGTGTATCAATTTTGGGGACCAATATAATAATAATTATTAGCTACAAACAAATTTGGGTACTGTCACATTTTGGTTATTCTTAGCTTAGGCTTCAAACTCACTCAGAATGCTTATTTAACTCTTCTCTATCCTCTATGTTTCCTTTTGTTTAAACTAAAGATGTATAGGCAGATGAATTAAGCGGAATAGGTGCTTGAACAAGCAAGAAGGTATTGGGTTAAGAACACAATTATTTAATTATAAATCAGTCAAAGGAGAAAAGGAGTTGGGGACCCATTTACCAGTAACAATCAAAGTTTTGAATTCATTGTTCTTCTTGCAGCTGGCTGTTAATCACTGGAAGCTTGCTCTGTGTCACTGTCTTAGATGGTTGGGCAGGAGACCATAAGAATCAGAATTAGAATGGGGTATCTGTGAATGGCATCCATGTCAGTGGCTTGGTGCAAATCTTGCTACCGGGCCCCTAGGTCTTCAGTTACTGATTTATGTTATTTTCAATCAAGCAGCAAAGAGGTTACATGGGGGAAGAGTCAGATGGAAAGGGAATGAAATCAGTGAACAGTCAGAATACTAATATTATTATACATATTTTCAATAACAGAAATGCTTATTTTAAATGCTTTCACATGTAGATCTATCTTACCTTCACAAGATCTGAGTGTTAGCATATGTACAATCCATGCTGTTCTCCATACATAGGAAATATGTCCCATATTTGCAGCCTTTAAATATTGTTTTGATGCTGTAGGTTACAATGATATAATATTAGTTTTACTTAATGAAGTAGTTGACTTTATTACTTTTAATATCATGTAGGCAGTGGTATCCTAAAGTAATTTGCAACTGGCCTTGATTTTGTATTTTGTTTTTTTTGGGGGGGGGGGGGTGTGCAGCTGTCACATTAGTGCCTGTGAATAAATAAGTAGCCCTCCATTTTATGCCACTGCTACTTACTCTAATGATCCAGCACAACTTTGCTAAGTATAATGCACTACACCACCCACTTACAGTTTCTGCTAATTACTTAGTGGAAATGTGGCCTTTTCCATTATAATGCATGGCTAAAGTTCCATGTATAAAATACAGTTTGGACTCAGAGAACAGGGACATTGTTCAGCTTGGCTAATAAAGGCTATGGAGCAAATAGCATGTATGAGTACAAATACTGTACGTACTTTGAACAGTGTTTTGCGTTCATTCTCTCTCTGCAGTTGCATTTGTGTATTCTGTTTTCTACAATCCATGACTAAAGTCCTGCATATTGGGCTTGTCATTTTGAAACAGTCTTGCCAGCTTTCACACTGATTAGTTTTTACTTTACTGATGCCTCTTCATTTTATCTGACACTTAGGCAGAGGTAAATAAATGTATGTCATTAGTCCTGTGGGCAAAGTTACTGTTGTGCAGTGTATCTATCTACCCTCCTGTTTTTGGTTTCCTGACAGCATGCAAACTTAAAGGTGGCCATAGACGCACAGATAATATCGTACGAAACGAATTTTTGTACGATATACGGTGCGTGTATGGTGGGAAATGAGCTGACCGATATCGTCAGAAGATTAAGATATCGGTCGGCTGGTTGATCAGGCTGGACGGAAAATTTTGATCGAGTGCCTTTGAAAGCAAATATATAAAAATTAGGATTCAAACCTTAAAAGAGAAAAGGAAATTCAATATATAAAAATTAGGATTCAAACCTTAAAAGAGAAAAGGAAATTCAATATATAAAAATTAGGATTCAAACCTTAAAAGAGAAAAGGAAATTCTCCCTTTGAAAGCACCCTTAACATCGGCCATTGTTAGTGCTGAATTGTCAGATAGTAGTAGAATTCTATTGTTTCTACCTGTATATTTGACGATTCAGCTCTACACGTGTGTGTTGAAACGAACTATCCTTTTCCAAGAAAGATCGTAATTGTTACGTCTATGGCCAGCTTAATTTATAAGTTATCTGATAAGCTGATATATACTAGTATGTATATATGTACAGTATAACTTTATTAGCATTAAGGAGCCGCAGCAATGTACAGAGCATATTAGTACAATATATATATAAGTATACATGGGGAAGACAAATCACATAATAAATACAGTATATACAGAATCATATAAGGACAAAGAGCTTAAGTGTTATGTGGTAAGAGACAATGAGGTATATTTATCAAAGAGTGAAGCTCCGCCACTAGAGTGAAATTCCACAGCTCTCCATTCATTTCTATGGGATTTCTAAAGGCATAATTAGCAAAGGGTTATATTTCACTTTCACCCACTGAAAAATATGCCTTTCAAAATCCCATAGAAATGAATTGAGAGCTGCAAAATTTCCCTCTAGTGGAGTAACTTCACTCTTTGATAAATTTACCCCATAGTGGGAAGGAGATCCTTGCCCCGTAGATCTTACAGTTAGTGAGCAGAAATCAGAAATAAGTATTGTGCTTTACCAATAAATAATAATCTTTGTCCCATATTCAACATCCTAAGTTACCCATAATAGTATGCCTAGTCCCCCACATCCATACATATACCTTCTTTATAAAACATCTCAAAGGACATACTTAAATTCAAAACCTCATAGCACCCATAACACTGATCTAAAAACACACTGATCATGCTTTTCAAGTTCTGAGGTGTGATCTGAGGCACCTGAACTTTTGTTCTTGTAAACATAAGTTTGCCATACCAGAGCACCATATTATATCAGTTGTACTGACTGAAACTTGAAGCATGCGTAACTTTCATAACTGTCACTGAAATTATTGCCTTGGAAATGTGCAGTGAGCCTCAACCCAGACCCCCTACACTCAACCCTAACAACTCAGCTACGGAACTGATTTGCATGTCAGGAAAATAAAATAGCTGTGAGCACTTTAAAAATCTGGAAATTACCCACTGAAAATAATAAGGGTGATGGAGGTTCACACACCATGATAAACGTACTATGACTTTTGCTTCAGCACTGCACATACAACTGTTCATTTGGAGTTGTACACAGTGCTGGTTATTGTGGGCAGGCTTCTCGCTGTCACAAACTAAATAAAGTGTTTAAGTGAAGCCACTACAGTCCCCACCCCTCCAAAATGACATTTTTGCTAAATGTAAAAAAAGTGCATTGCAAATTATATCTGTATATCTTCTGAATGTTTTTACCAAAAAAAAGCAATTTTTCTGTGCCCTTAATTATGCTGTAACAATGGTAATATGAAATGTAGTATTCACAAATATACTGTACATGATAATGAACAGAAAAACATCACATAAAAACATAAAAGATAATACATTTTTCTGAACTGAAAGAGTTTATCCCAGTATATACCTGTAATAGAATTTCAAATGTCATGTTGCTTATAGGTGTAGCTGTTAAAAGGTTGAAGTACTACAGGATAACAGATTTCAGTTTAACTTAATTTGAATTTAGCTTTAAGTTATAAAAAAAAAATTTTTAATCCTACCTTCATATGGTGCTCTGCTCTGCTTCTTGCTCTTGGCATCTTCATCTTTATAATCCGAAGTGAGAAAAAAACCCCTTGTCTGCTTATCAGTGTTCAGCCGAGAGCACACGCCTACCTGCTGCTCAATGCTATGATAAATCTAGGACACAGAAATTTCAAGGCATGCAAATTTTGCTGGTTGATTTATACTCAACGCCTGACGAATGGGGTTTAGTCTAGATGGTCTTCAGTCTCTATCAAGCTAATGGTGGTTACTATGTTTCTGTGGCATAAAGCATTTTTTTTTTACATTTTGTAAAGTTTTTTTTTGGTCTGTTAAATAAAACCCTACAGTACCACAGACCACACAGAAGATTCAGGGAGATTAGTCGCCTGGCAGCTAATCGCCACTTCTTTGGGCCGACTAATCTCCCTAAATTGCTTACCTGTGTCTCGCGGCCGTTAAACTGTAAAATCGCCTGCGCCTATTCACACGTGACGCTGAGTTTTTCTAAGTCGCTTGAGTGTGCGAATAGGTGCAGGTGATTCTTCATTGAAGTAGCTGGAAAGCAAGGGGAGGCGGTTCGGGAGATAGTTGCAAGGCAATTAGTCGCCAGGCGACGAATCTCCCCAAATCTTCTCGTCTGGACTAGCCCTAACTGGTGATTCTTTATCGTACAGGATTGGAGCATCCTTGCTAGCAGCAGATTTGCAGATGCATGATAAACAACCTCATAGGGGTACGTTTAGTCAAATAGTTTTTTTGGTCTGTTAAATAAAACTACAGTATTATTTAAAATGTGTAAAATACCTGGCAACATTAAAATATTTGGGAAATAGTACTTTTTTTATGTTTGCTAAAACATATTACTCGTAGCCTCAAACAGGATATCTGTGATTAAATTGTTATGACTATAGTCATGCACAGTTGGATATCTAGTGCATTAAGGCAAAGAAAGGATGTATTTGTTAATTCTGTGACCGAATTACTCCAGCACATGTTTCTGCAGAAGGGTTAAGACCTGTGTTTAATGTCAGCCAAAAAAGGTTACAACGTCTCGGCGGCATACCCATTTGTCAGTGACCTGAAGAAGGGCTAAGCCCCCGAAACGTTGTAACCTTTTTTGGCTGACCTTAAACATGGGTCTTAAACCTTTTGCAGAAACTTATGCTGGAATAATTCGTTGACCTGATTGCTGGAGGTGCTGTTCTCCAAACACTGTATAGTTATTTGAGAGACCAGGTGTGCACCTGCAACGCTCTACTTATCTTTGTTAATTCTGTGTCATACAGGAGACTGAATTGGAGCATCCTAGCTAGCAGCAGATAAGGGGCAATTCTGGCGATATTGCCACCTAAGGCAGCCTTCTATATACCGCCCCATGGCGCTCACTTCTTCAGCGCCGAAGAGGGATGGGGGGGTCCACGGTGCAAGTGTGCACTCTGCACTAGAAGAGCCAAATTTCCGGGTTTGAAAACCGGAAATTCGGCCCTTAGTTACCAGGATCGGCTTTTTTGCCGCCCCTAGTAACCAGAGGGGCGCTGCCGTCTGAGGCCAGTGCCTCAACTCGCCTCATTGGTGGAGTGCTCCTGCAGCAGATATGTAGTTGCACGATAAACAACCTAAAAGGCAGTTCTAATACATGCTATGTACTGTATATATTCAAACATCTTTCTTACCTGCCTGCTACCATGTCCTTCCCACAAAGCTACATGAGTTTTCTTGAAACCCTGCCAGAGGCTTTAATGGGGTGTTCAACTTCAAATTAACTGTTCGTATGTTTTAGAATGGTCAGTTCTAAGCAACTTTTCTATTGGTCTTCATTATTTATTTTCTATAGTTTTTTAAATTAATTTCCTTCCTCTTCTGACTCTTTCCAGCTTTCAAATGGGGGTCACTGACCCCCATCAAAAAACAAATGCTCTGTTAAACGACATTTATTGTTACTACTACTTTTTTTTTACTAATCTTACTAGACAGAACCTCTCCTATTCATATTCCAGTCTCTTATTCAAATAAATGCATGGTTTCTAGGGTCATTTTGGACCATAGCAACCATATTTCTGAAGCGCAAACTGGAGAGCTGCTGAATAAAAAGCTCAGAAAACAAAAACCAATTGCAAATTGTCTCCGAATGTCACTCACTACATCATACTAAAATTTAACTCAAAGGTGAACAATCCCTTTAAGTCTCCTTATAAATAGCAGTTGTCAGACTGCCATACACAGAGAACTTGGAGTGACTAATTTACTGTTATAAAGTTATCAGGCTCAGAGCAATAAGGCACGACAAAGCTACATTACTGGTCTTTGATGGAAAGGAAGTAGATACAGTCATATTACTAACAGGAAATACATCTATTTTAGTATTTAGTTTTGTACTCTTGACTAAAAGGAAATACATTCATTGATCTGACCACCAGGAAGGACAAGCAGTAAAACATTTCACACAACTCCACAAACTTATAGTGTAAAATAATAAATGTACTTTATAGTACCCTCTTCAATTATCACTCACCCTATGGCAGACATATTTTAGTTAGAGGAAATAGATCCGGCCACCTATCTACTACATAGGTGTTTGACCTGCATGAGAGATCCCAACAAAGTAATTAATCACAAACTGCAAGTACATAATGAATTATAAGTACGTGACACACCACCAAAGACTAACATCTCTCTCATTCTAGGATGCTCAGCAACAGTAGCTCCAAAATATTAAACTGCTTTAAATGAATGACTGCTCTAATTGGAAAAGTAAAGGTTCTCCTGATGCTTTAAATTGATTTTAACATTAATCAAGTAGACCAAGTAATTGTGGTAAATTTTAATGAATTAATTATAGCACATAGCACTTTGTTATATGGCAAGTAAATTATTTTTAATATTAATCAAGCAGACCAGGCAATTGTCGTAAATTCTTTCATTAATTATAGCACACAGCACTTTATTATATAACAAGTCATTACCCTTGGACTTCAATCAAGCACGTGACACTTTATGTATGTAATTAATTTGGGTGGGTTCTAAGGTCATCCTGAATGGTACTATTAGTTTTGTGATAGTGATTCAAGAGTTATTGATATAACCAATATAGTGATACCGGGTGTTTGTATACATTTTAATTATTAGAGATAGAACGGGGTGTTTCTTCTTTGTTTGCAATAAATATTTACATTTGTTACTGTACCTCGTTCTATACTCGATTTGATAAAAGACTGTGCAGTATAGTAATTTAATGTCCTTAGCAGAAGACCTGTTGTCTTTGTATAATATAATGGTCACAATTATTCAGATGTTCTAGTACCTGTACTAGTACCTCCAAATGAGAGATGTTTTGTTAATTCATTCTTTGAAATGATGATATCATGCAGAACATTTTTAGAATTGTTACTATTAACTGTTATTAAACTTAACATCAAAACATAGGCCAAAATCAAGATTTATCTGTCAAAAGGTCCAACCTTTTAACTGTTATAAGGCCTGGTGGGGTCCTAACTGATGCAGTGTCAATATACTGTATGTGTACAAAGGAAGTTGTTTCCATGTTTTAACAAATTTTATTGTGTTTTACATAAACAAGCAAGATTTTAACAGTCAAAAAAACTCCCTAGTCAAAATTGACAGTTTTGACCAAAAACAAAATTCTAAATATTCAACTTCCTTATTTTCAAATCTGCCCCTTAATGTTGCTCCAGGGAGAGGACATTTACTAGCTGGAAGACAGCTTGGTAATGGTTTGCAGTAACTACAACTGGAAAGGATCAGGGCATGCATGAATGTTTCATTTGTAGCCTGGGAATGGAAGAGACAGATGTCTGAGTTACATTAATTAAAGTGTGAGAAACTGGTTAATGCAACTGGGAAGATCAGCAATTATTTGTGTATCACTCTAAATGGTTCTTATTCACTGACGAACCACGAAGTACAATTTGTAATTATTTAATGAACAACAAATACATCTAATATTGTATTGTATAGAAATTAAACAGCAAGCTTAAAGGGATCCTGTCATGGGAAAAAAATTGTTTTTCAAAATGCATCAGTTAATAGTGCTGTTCCAGAGGAATTCTGAATTGAAATCCATTTCTCAAAAGAACAAACAGATTTTTTTATATTTCATTTTGAAGTCTGACATGGGGCTAGACATATTGTCAATTTACCAGCTGCCCCTGGTCATGTGACTTGTGCTCTGATAAACTTTAATCACTCTTTACTGCTGTACTGCAAGTTGGAGTGATATCACCCCCTCCCTTTCCCCCACCCAGCAGCCTAATAAAAGAACAATGGGAAGGTAGCCAGATAACAACTCCCTAACATAAGATAACAGCTGACTGGTAGCTGTAAGAACAACACTGAATAGTAAAACCCATGTCCCACTGCGTACTATTCAGTTACATTGAGAAGGAAAAACAACATCCTGCCAGAAAGCAGTTCCCTCCTGAAGTGCTGGCACAAGTCACATGACTGGGGCAGCTGGGAAATTGACAAAATGGCTATCCCCATGTCAGATTTCAAAACTGAATATAAAAAAATCTGTTTGCTCTTTTGAGAAATGGATTTCAATGCAGAAGTTTACTGGAGCAGCACTATTAGCCGATTGCATTTAAAAAAAAAAAAACGTTTTCCCATGACAGTTTCCCTTTAAATAAATACTGAGAGAACAGAAAAGTTACAGTTTAAGTCCAGAAACATTAGACCAACATGGAAATCAGAGGTAAGTGTTTTATTTCAAATTTATGTTTAATTGATATATTTCTGCTTTCCCTTTTAAATTATTGTTTTGTCTTCTTATCAAAGAAACATAACATTTTAAGCTGAACCATCCATGTCAGTATAGTTATGAACACCAGTCTAGGGCATTTTAATTTACTTGAATTTTTCTCTATTTATAAGTAACATAGTAACATAGTAACATAGTAACATAGTAAGTTAGGCTGAAAAAAGACTTGCTTCCATCAAGTTCAACCTTTATTTTTTTTTAATTTTAACTGCCTAACTGCTAGTTGATCCAGAGGAAGGCAAAAAACCCCATCCTAAGCCTCTCCAATTTGCCTCAGAGGCAGAAAAAATTCTTTCCTGACTCCAAAAAAGGTAATCGGACTAGTCCCTGGATCAACTTGTATAATGAGCTAT